>CM067217.1:48416628-48917307 GCA_034190945.1 Octodonta nipae
AATGTTTTATATCTTATATCTTTCATAAGTTATTTCTTTTTCCAAAGAATTCTACATTCCATACGCGAGTGAAACCACGGTATGGTGCCAGGAGCAAAAGGAGCCAGGTGCCCAAGTAGTGTAATAACGCAAGTACGATAGTTATGGTGCTATTATTTCGATTTATAAAATTGATGGGGGTTTTATAGGCTGTGTCCTACGTAAATACATACAAAGTATACATTGTGTTCTTACTAGAAATTAAATTAATGCGTTTGTAGCGATTTTATATTGTGTGGTCACTCAGTTGGTTTGTTTTCGCCCCCAGTTTCAGCTTGTGCCTGTCACTTTGACGCAACTCGCAGCCCGCTCCCCGCAAACTCGTTTACTTAGGACATACCCTTAGGAAAATGTTCTACGTATTTCGAATTTAACAGTTAGCCCTGACAAAATGTCTGGAGCTAGTCTAAGCGTTCCACATATTTTCAAAATTAAATTTGGTCCTGAAGTTAAAGAAACGGTTTTACTCAGCACAAATGATATGTTGTATGTATCCTTCAACAAAAAAAAAACGTGAAACACTATAAACCGTTTCTTAAAAGAAAAGGAAAAGTTCACTAATTCTGAAAAATTACTAGTTTTTTAGAAGGCCCGGTTTCAAATTGTAGCACGATTTGGCTCACACTATATCCTCTAAAATTAAGATTTTAATAAAAATGTTATCGTCATTAGCTTGCACCATTATCGCAATAATTCAAAATAGCAGAGATATCCAACGAAACAAAAATTGGTTATCAGAAGCTTAAAACATACGTACCTATAGTGTAATAGTACAGTAATTTTTTGACAGATTCTTAAACGCGACCACCCGTTGTATTTTGAAGCTTTCAGAATCTTATTTTTACAGCTAGATAGAGTGAGCCCAGAAAGTGCCAGCATGTTTTACAGTTTGCCAAAGTTTAGATACGTCTACAATTTTGTTTTTAAAACTAATTTAAAAAATGAAGTCAATTGTCTTTTAAACAAGCCATATTTATTTAAAATCAGTCCATAAATAAAAATGCTATAAAACGAAATTAAATTTCGTTTTTATTGGGCAACCTTATATAATACTTTGTTGTCGAAAGTTTTCAATACATTGAACCGAAGACAATAAATATACTGCTTCTAGTCGAGAACCTTCACCAGTTGCGCTCCCCTCAACTGAATTGAATCTCTAAAAGATTGTATCATAATTTCTTTAACAGGTTTTAGTTATCCTACGAATTCTTTGTCCTAGAAATGACAAGGAAACTGCGTCTTACGCAGTATGACTTCCGATTTTGAGTCTCTGTAAGCTAGTATTCCCTGAAACTCCTAGATCATGTTATGAAACTGACATAACTTGCTTAATTTTATTTAGCAATTAAATTGTTGCTTAATTACATCTACATGTGCGGATTCCAGAAGAAATGTAAATATGTAGTTGACACAAAACTAGTGTATTTTTCACTAAAGTTATAATTATAGTTATAGAAACACGCGTTGTCCCTGATCTGATTAGTACAACATTCTCTCGTTTGTCAATGGCAACTGTTGATGACTGCCATCTTTCGTTTGATTACTAGACAACAGAAACTTATTACTGCGATCTTCTCTTCCCTACTGTCGATGATATTTTCTGATTTCGGTATGTTTTTTTTTCACTTTGTTTTTAGAGGAACCGACCGACTACCACTTGTCACTTATATAAATCCTTTAAAACACTGAACTTCACTAGCAGTTTTGTTATTTTTACATCCTAATAATAACTGAACTATCTTTGATTTATTTGCGTGACCAGACGTCTATTCAAAGCAAGAAATTTCTTTGCGTTAAAAAAAATATATATCACATTCATTTTTTGTAGTTCAGAGCTATAACCTTCCGCAATAATATCCTGATTACGTTCTACGCTTGTAGTTCAAAAGTAAGTTTCACAAAATGAAAAATTATGATTAATTTTGCCTTAAATATCTCCATTTAATAAGAATGGTTCAGGATTTTTTATTGTTCACTTCAGTTAATAAATTTGTTGGTCTTTTGCAAATAAATGGTAAAATGTACAAGTGCTTACTTTGGTTGAGGAATTTGAATATTTGTTTCTCATAAACCATAAACTACTTGACATATGTCATATAAAACATTTTCATTTATACTGATCAGTTAGTTCTGTCACCTACCAAAATATCTGCACTGCATTATGTTACACAATCAAATCAAAAAGTTTTTATAATCTAATTATGAAGTTATGAAATAAATGGTATATGAATTAGGTAAAAGATTATTGATAGGTTAGTTAACACCCTGTATGCTGTCGCTAATTTTTATTTGATTATTATTTTTCTAGTACCGTGCCTCAAAACCACATTTAAAAATATTGAAATAAAAAATACGATAGATTTAATCTGTTTTATTTAAAATAAATTAAATTATGTACAATTTTTCTGAAATCACAGAATACTCATTCTCCATTTAATGGTACAGGGCTTTCATATCATTTGTCGTTATTGTAGGTTCATCTGGCTATTGGATGAATTACCAAGCTCGTGCAGCATATGGGGCAGCATATGCTAATGGGGCAGCAACTTTAGCAACAACTGGAGCTACGGCTTTGACAGCTACGGCAGCTGGTTCCTTATGCACAACGGCATTGAAACCATTATGGGCATCGGCGGTGTATTCTACAATACGTCTAGAACCGTCAGCTTCAACAACGGAGTAGCTTCCTTTAAAAAAACACAAATTCCATCAATCCTCTCGACTATTATTAATCTATATATAATCGGTCTTACCTTGTACAACATCTCCGTGGCGAGATTCTTGTTGGGATTTGCTGTCTCCAGTGTGAGGGTCATTTACGGCATATCCGAAATCGTAGTTAGCTGGAGCTTCAGGTTCGGCAATGATGGTCTTAGCGATAGGAGCAGCATATGCAACAGGAGCGGCAAAACGGGGGAGAACTGGGGCAGCATGTCGTAAAACAGGAGCAGCAACATGCGCAACTGGAGCAGCAATGTGAGCAACTGGAGCAGCGGCATAAGCAGCTGGAGCGGCAATGCTTGAATAAGAAACAGCGGGAGCAGCTGAATAGGCTACTTTAGCTACGGATGGAGCGAAGGCTGGAAGAGCTGGAGCAGCACCATAGGCAACTGGCGATGAGACGCTGGAGTAAGATACAGCTGTTGCTGGAGAGTAAGCAGCTTTGGCTACGACTGGTGCGGCATAACCCAAATGTGCAGGTGGTGAAAGAATACCAGCGCGAGCTACTGCGACGAAAGCGGCGAGAACTACTAACTGTAAATCAAAATTCAATATAAATATTTTAAGTGAATATTCGTAATAATGTTATTAAATATTAATATTACATTAAAGGTGCACTTAATACATTACTTATAACCTACTTTGAATGCCATGTTGTAAATTCAAAGTATACTACTACACTGCCTTAGAAATGCTAGAGACTGCTATATATACCCAAATTCAGTTCTCACCCATATTGTTATGAAATTCTTTTCTACTAACATTGAAACATCAGGCAATTTGTTATTGACATTGACTGAGATCTTAAATGGTCTTGACTACATAAATGTCGCTCGAATGAAATTGGATTAATTATAGATTTTTGAAAATATTTTGTTTACTACAATTCGGTAACAATTAGTATCAATAAAAATTAATGAAATATGTTACTCATAATATAAACTTTATTTTACAATAACGGGATTGAATTTATTCGATATTAGTTCAAAACCCTTGTCACCAACTATATTTGATTACTTCATTTTGGTAAATATTATTTAGATTTTACAAAAATATTTCTCAATTTGACATGAAAATGTATTTTTAACCGATTACCAAAAGGAGGAGGAGATTCTCAATTAGGCGCGTTTTTGTTGAATATTGTTATCTGATTTCTTCTCCTATTGTCAACAGTTTTAAATAAATATTAGTTTAATAAAGTATACAACCTGATTGGTGAAACTTTAAATTTAAGAAAAGAATTAGATTTGTAAAACGATGAAATTTTGAACACATACTTGCATGAAAATCGGCTAATATTCCTAATATACCAATTGGTCGATTTCTCCGAACTCCTTAACGAATTGTATAGTTTATTAAACCGCATTTTGTTATCCTTTTCTATGATTTTTAACATGCTGTTTTTCAGAAAATAGACGAAAACAGCAATACTTCTGTCAAAAATACTATGGTAGTATCTGACATTTTAATTTCAATTCCCTTATAATAGTGCAGAAACTATAGACACTGACAGTTTTAATAGCGAACTTCTTTCCTATATATACAAGGAGGCCAACTAAGAATGCGAGGTACTGTATCTGGGAAGCCTGCGGCAAAAACAGTACAATAATAGCCAAGAGAAAAATTTGGAAAATATAAGTTTCTTAAATGCCCGCGAGGCGGGGTAACTGCAATCTTGAACCTAATAAAGTCATTTTTCTGTGAATTCATCTTTATTAACCTAACAAGAACATAACAAGAAAGCCTGGTCTTTAAAACTGAGGACAATGTGAACGTTTTTTGTTTGACAATTTTTGCTGTATCTCTAAAATTAAAGTGGTAGGGGAATTAAGGGTTTTCGAAAAAACACCCTTTATGTCTAAGTGTTTATTGGGAAATAACAATTCCAAGATGTAAATTTAAATATTTGACAATGTTTATTATTTGATTTTTGACGTAACTAAGAGAATTTTATTTGTAATATACAGGGTAGTACAGAAATTTCTAAAGATCATATAATCATAAAGTTCCTTTCAAATTGGAAGAATTTGAAAGGGAGATCTTCAGAACTTTATGTGGCGCTCCTAGGTGCGACTTTCTTATAAGATAGTGCATTCGCCAAAAATGCGACCAAAGAAATTGTTGATTCAGTGATCCCATTAAAATCATAAGGGAAAACCTAGGAAAAACCTTATGAACTATCCCGATATTGGGTTGTTCACAAGGACATGACCATTAGCAATTTCTTCCTTAATCATCGGCAACCAGGAACGTCTGAATTCTACGGAGGTAGTAGCGATACAATCGTTTTCATTTAACAAAATTAAAGAAGACTCTTTTAGTTTTCTTTTGGTGTTGTGTTCTTCTTTGTGTAATATAACTGAATTTTGAAACTGTATTTTATGACCAAGGTCCCAAGCATGTTCACAAATTTTGGATTTTTCAAATTGTCGTTTTTTTATGTAATTTTTGTGTTTGTTTATGCGAACTTTCAGAGGTCTAGAGGTCCAATATAGAATTTATTATATTCACACGGGATTTTATAAATGCAATTTTTTTTATTTTGAGTTGTGTTATTTGGTTTGGTTTTTGATATAATTGATTTTAGTGTATTTCTTGTTTTAAATGATGTTTTGATATTATATCTGTTTCCCACTCTTTTTAGTCTTTCTGATAGACCCTGTATGTATGGTATAGTTATTGTATTAATGTGATTATCTTGGGAGTCAGTGTTGCTTGGTGAAGTTTGATGTTGGTTGTTAGGGATTGTTTGGTATTCCATTTTGTTTAACTCGTTATTAATAAATTTATTTGGGTAATGATTGGCAGAAAGTATATTTTTTATAAACGTTTTTTCTTCATTGAATTTATTGATATTAGAACAGTTGGTTTTTGCTTTGTCATATAGAGATTTAATGATACCTCTTTTTACTGAACTTGGATGATTAGACTTAAAGTTGAGATACCTGTTAGTATGAGTTGGTATTCTGTAAACTTCTGTGTCAAATGTCGATTGTGTTTTGGTTATTAAAATGTCTAAAAATGGTAATTTGTTATTCTGTTCAAGCTCGAGTGTAAACTGAATAGTTGGTTCTGTGTTGTTTATGTCGTTAAGTAATGCATGTAAATCCTCAACATTATGTTCCCAAATAACGAATATGTCATCAACATAACGCCACCAAACCAAACTGTGGTGTTATTTCCCAATAAACACTTAAGCATTGAAAAAGATGCCACAAGTATCCTTCAGAAAACAACACCCTTTATATTCGAAACAGCTGAGCCGATTTTATCAAACTTAAGCTTGTTATAAAGAACTATTCTTGGGCTACAACTGTTAAAATATTTGAAGTTTTCTTAGTCTCGCATATCGCCGAAGAGGACTTTTTTCGACATTCAGACAGAAATGGTTGATTTTCTCAAAAAAATTAAGTGCATTGATATGATTTTTTTTTAAAGTAGCTTAATGATGCCTTAACAAGCTCGCGAAAACCGCAACTCAATGTTTTGTTCCTACCCTCAAATTTAGGCCACGAAAACTTTATACGGAAATCCTTTACATTTTTATTTTTTTAAACTGATTTTTCTGGAATAATTTTTATGAGTTGTGGCCCTAAAACTGATCGATTTAAAAAAGAAAGATTTTTAATGCCCCCCGAAATGCTCGAAATGTTGACTATGACGCTCTATGCATTGTTGTTGAAGCCTCTCATGACTAGAAAAAACAGCAGCTTCAATTTCGGCTCTCTGTAGGTTACCTATTTCATTACCAATCCGGTTTTTATTAGTATCTTCTCTAGTCTGATACACGATATCCTTTAACCACCCACATAAGTAAAAATCCACACAAGTTAAATCTCATGGTCGTAGAGGCCATGAAAACAGACTTGCTTTTCCAATCCTCCGCTGTCAATTTCAAAAACAAGTTTTGCCTTCTTTTCATTGGCACATCTTCCAACTGATTGACGAAAAAGTCAAAAAAGACATTGTTATTTAGGGATTGCTTGAAAAAATATGCAATGGCCCAGCAATTCTGCCTCTTAGTACATTTAAACTCCAACGTTTTGGTGCTGAAGTTCATATTGTGCAGATTGACTCTCCCGTCATTAATTTGAATTAAAAATTTTCTATTTTGGCGTATAATGCCAATGGCAATAGTCCAACCTCAGATCAACGTCTTCCTCATTCAAGGCCTATTGAAAAACGGCATGATATGGGTGCATTGTAGAAATAATTTAAAAAATATAAATTCAACTAAATCCAGATTTGTTGATGGCCATTAGAACTTACCTATATATTTTGAACCTTTGTTCGTGATTTGCCCAACTCAACGGACATGCTGACATGAGGATTTCCTTCAATATATCCCAGTACGTAATATTTTTTTTCTGTTTTTACAATTGTATGCCATTGAAACGTAGGCCGAAAACTACCATTGGCTCGGAAGCTTGACACTAAGCTGGGAAAAACTCTCATATCGCCGATTTGGATTTCAAGCTCTTTTTAAACAAAAAATATGCCTTTTGTTATTAGCATTACGTACTTGCCTTTCAGCGATATTTTGTAATATTTCCAAAAAGAATGATTTTATTCTGATGATTAAAAAATATTTCCAGAAAAATAAGTTAAAAAAAATAAAAATTTAAGGGATCTACGTATAAAATTTTCTTTTGCCTAAATTTTAGTTCAGGAACAAGATATCGAGTTGAGGTTTTCGCGAGCTTGTTTAAGCGTCATTTAATTACTTTTTAATGAAAAAATTCATACCAATGCATTGATTTTTTTGTGTACATCAAGTATTTCTGTCGAAATGTCGAAAATAGCAATCTAGCGGCTACATGGCAAATTAAGAAAACTTCAAATCTTATAATATTGGTAGCCCAAGACTAGCTCTTTTCAACTAGCCCAAGTTTTTTAAAATAAGCTCAACTGTTTCGAAGATACAGGATGTATTTTACGAAAACGTTTGAGTACCTCCTACTTTTTTATTTTTACAGGTACAGCAAAAATTGTCAAACAAAGAAGGTTCAACTTTAAAGATCAGGTATTTTTTTGTAAGGTTAATATAGCGGAATTCACAGAAACATCACTTCTTTAAGTTCAAGTTTCCAGTTTCGCCCCCTAGCGGGCATTTTAGGAACATGAAAATATAATAAGTTCTTATTGCCGCAAGCCTCTAGGATGGATAATTTCCCAGATATGCATTCTAAGTTGACCACCCTGTAAATTTCAAGCATATAGATATAAGTAATTTATTTTAACAGATTTTCGGCTCCTTAAACCACGGTAGATTAAAAATACAAACTTATGAATAAAAACTACTCAGTTCAAAATAGAACTAAAAAGCTGAATACAAAATATATTAAGAAATTAACAGATTTCAGAAAAAGTAAACAGTTGAAAATAAAACATTTGACAAATATATATATATATATATGTTATATAAGTTATTCCATCGACTTATGTGAAACCATCTAGCAACAGTTCCCAAGCTGAGTCAGCATCCACGTGTCGTCTCAGGTTACCTTCGACGACGTACATCCGTGAGAACAGCAAACGCTGCGACAACTTAGTCAGCATTATTATGTTATAAATTGTTCATTTGCCTTATGTCTGCATTCATTGTTACTTACAGATTTGTCTAGTTAGTTTAACACTCATTTTGTCTTTTTAATTATTATATAAAGTTTTATTATTTTCATTGTTATTTTCAAGTTATTATATTTATTAAAAGTATTGTGCAAATATAAATAAAATCTTTTTTAAAAAGAGAAATTTTGAAAGTGATATAACAAATTGGCGCAGTCAGTAGGATCCGTCTAACGTTACTAGAACACGAGTATTCTAACTGGTAGCGGCGGATTCCTATCCCTCAACGGAACAACGAACCTGAAAGAAGTCCTCACTGCAATCAAACGTAGAACACGGCGCTTTCAATGTTTCTGTTGATGTAAGTAATGGTGAATCGTCATTCGTTTTAAGTAAATATTATTTGATTTATTTTATTGACCATTGATTTTTAATAATTTGATCTAATACATTCGATTTGATTGATTTTTATTGATTTTATTATTTGATTTTTATATATTTGATTTGAATGAAATATTGATCTATTTCATTACTTGATTTATTTTATATATTTATTTTATCTCTTTTATTGACGTTTGATATATTTGATTTACTTATTTTATTGATTTATTATCTGAATAATTGATTTATTTGAATTGATATTTTCATCTATCGTGTTTAATTGCTTTACATTTTTTATACCATACTGTTCTATTGTTCAAACAATCGTTAATTCCCACTAACGTATTCTACAGTTCTTTAATTTTCTACACCTTTTAACATTCTATTCTATATACTTTACACTCCAATTCATTTATATCGATAAACATGGCACAAGCTTCACCAAATTCAGGTACACCTGAAACAGAAAGATACCGGTTAACGGAGATATTTTCCGTTATACCCGAATTTGAAGGCGACCAAATTTCCTTGGGAACCTTTATAGATGCGTGTAATTGCGCATATAATATGTCCACGGATAAATATTTGTTGGTGATCCATATCAAAAATAAACTCAAAGGGAAAGCGGCGCAGTTGATAAATTCAAGGAACCCTGGATCGTACCTTGAAATCAAACAACTATTGACCCTACACTTTGGAGATTCTCGTGATCTCTCTTCCCTTATTCACGACTTACAACGTCTAAAACAACTGTCGAACGAATCCCCATTAACGTTCTACAATCGTCTCCAAGTATTGAGTGCGAAAATGCACTCCTGCATTCACAAAACTGCTGGGCTTAGTCCAGAACAAAAAGACGCCCAGACCACTCTAGTGGATACTATGGTCATGAATACCCTTCTTACGGGATTAGAACCCCGGTTAGGACAAGTAATTCGTGCCAGTAACCCAAAAGACCTTCTAGAGGCACACTCTCGGATTAGGAGAGAGCTTCAACTTTCTTATTTCGAGGATCAAAAAACGAACAAATCTGTTCCTCTCAAACCCAACTTCCAAGCACGAAAGCCGACACAACCTCTTAAGTGTCTTCATTGTGGTCGATTAGGCCACATAGCCGCAAATTGCCGTTTGAAAACACAAAATAGTTCTCAAACGTTTAATCCAAACTATAGACCAAATCCTGTTGGGCCTAATCAACAAACAAGGCCAAATTTCCCTACAAACAATCCCCCTGTTCAACAAGGACAACAGTTTCGTCCACAAAACTTCCAGAGACCCCCTTTTAGGTCTCAAATGAACCCAAATTATTCTCGTCCTTCGGTTATACAGAATAACCCGAATAACCGTCCTGAAAGGACACATCATTTCAATCAACAACAAAATGATGGTTACTCACAATATTCGGATTATTATACCGATAATTACAATACTTATGACTACGAGGATGATAGTCAAAATTATTCAGGCTTCGAAGAAACTTTTGAAGATACCCCCGTCGAGTCTTTTAATCGTCACGATTATCAGGATTTTCTAGCGCTTCCGAGCCTAGATCAACCTCCCGATTCGACAACAACTTTGTGCGAAGTCGAAACCCAGATTCAAAACCTCAATCTGGACGATTTGAACCCCGACTTAAACTTCCCGGAGCAACTATTTCTCTAAGCCCCCTTCTTACCGTTAATTCTAAAAACCTTTATTACATTCTTGACGCTTCTTCTAAATTTAAACTTCTTATTGATACCGGAGCTGGTATCTCTATCTTCAAAGAAAATACCGTAAAGAATTTCACCCAAAGATCTCCTGAAAGGGTAACTATTCAAGGTATTACCCACGAAAAAATTCCCATCTCACAATCAACTTTAATCCCATTCGCTCCACGTAACCCACATAAAGTTTTCATATACGATTTGGACATTGAGTTTGACGGCATACTAGGATTAGATTTTCTCGAACACTATGAATGCATAGTTGACTTAAAATCTAAACAGCTAATAACAAATTTTAAAACCATCCCTTTACACAAAGTTCCCGATAACGATCAACCCTTGACTGATGTACCCGACACACTCAACGTTAAGCCTAATATTACTTCACAAACACCTACACAAAACAAAATAACCATCGAGGCACGCACAGAAAAGATCTTTAAACTTAAATGCGATCTTTCTAACATCGACGCCATCTTACCAACTCAAGAAATTGACAGAGTACGACTTCCAAACGCACTCGTACACATTAACTCAAAAGGTGAATTTCTAACTTCCATTATCAACGCTAACGCGATGCCCAAAACAGTAACTTTTTCTGATTTAAAACTGGAACCACTTGACAAAACTC
The DNA here is from genome assembly GCA_034190945.1 of Octodonta nipae. Taxonomy (NCBI): domain Eukaryota; kingdom Metazoa; phylum Arthropoda; class Insecta; order Coleoptera; family Chrysomelidae; genus Octodonta; species Octodonta nipae. Next base: position 48,427,675 of record CM067217.1, read on the forward strand.
ACCCTCTTCTGAATTTCAATACAGACGATTATCATGAACCCCAATACATAGACAGAAACTCGACTATTAAACAACAAATTAGAACTGAACATCTAAATGACGAAGAACGCGAACAAATCACTGATCTTTGTTTGGAATTTCAAGACATTTTCTATCTTGAAGGTGACGTCTTGACTTTCACTAACGAGGTTAAACATTCGATTGATACGAACAACGCAAAGCCCGTTTTCACTAAATCCTATAGATATCCTCAAGTACATAAAGAGGAAGTGAAAACCCAAATTGGAAAAATGCTTGAACAAGGTATCATTAGGCACTCCTCATCTCCTTGGTCCTCCCCCGTATGGGTCGTCCCCAAGAAGCTCGATGCTTCTGGTAAACAAAAGTGGCGAGTAGTTATCGATTACAGGAAATTAAATGAATTGACTGTAGATGATAAATATCCTCTGCCAAATATCTCTGATCTTCTCGACCAACTTGGAAAGTGTCAATATTTTTCGACACTGGATCTCGCTTCCGGGTTCCACCAGTTGGAAATCCAAGAGGAAGATATTCCTAAGACTGGCTTTTCTGTCGAAAATGGTCATTACGAATTCGTTCGTATGCCATTTGGTTTAAAAAATGCACCTTCTACTTTTCAGAGGGTCATGGACAATATTCTTCTGGGTATACAGAATGAACGTTGTCTCGTCTATATGGATGATATCATCGTCTACTCTCCGACCATCCATGAACATATTTCCCGATTAACAGAAGTTTTTAAACGACTTCGGAAGTCTAACCTCAAAATTCAACCTGATAAGTGCGAATTTCTTCGTAAAGAAGTGGCTTATCTTGGCCATCTTATCACACAAGAAGGTGTAAAACCAAACCCTTCAAAGGTTGAATGTATTCAGAACTTTCCGCAACCCCAAACTCCGAAAGACATCAAATCTTTTCTTGGTCTCGCTGGGTATTACAGACGCTTCATACCAAATTTTGCGAAGATCTCTAAACCTCTGACTAAACTACTCCAAAAAGACGTCAAATTCATCTTTGACGCAGATTGCAAGTCTTCCTTCGATGAACTGAAGCAAGCCCTTGTATCTGACCCAATCCTGATATATCCAAACTTTGAAGAACCCTTCCTGCTCACTACTGATGCTAGTGCTTTTGCTATCGGAGCGGTTCTTTCTCAAGGCCCTGTGGGAAAAGATCTCCCTGTTGCATACGCTTCTCGCACCCTCTGTGCTGCAGAGACACGATATTCCACCATCGAACGAGAATTGTTGGCCATAGTTTGGGCTGTTAAGCACTACAGACCGTATCTTTTTGGGAGAAGGTTTACACTCCTGTGTGACCACCGTCCGCTTACTTGGCTCTTTTCCATCAAAGATCCTGGCAGTCGTCTAGCCAGATGGCGCCTTAAGCTAGAGGAATACAATTATAAGATCGAGTACAAGCCCGGCAAGGTAAACCAAAACGCAGATGCTCTTTCTCGCATCAAAATCAACCATTTCAAGCAATGTGCTGATTTCCTTTCCAAAATCAAAATTTTCGCTAACAACGAAACTGACTCCGAACAACCTGAAAACTCTGACAATGACGACGAGCATGACGAAAGAATTATCGCTGAGTTTAATCGATTTGTTCAACTCTACAAAACTGAGTCAATAATCGATTATTCTAAAATTGAAATATCCAATTACCAACTTCTAGACAAGTCCCACAAACGCATAGTTACATTCTTTTGGCAAAACAAAACTAACGACTTACACGACAAAATTATTGATGACTTTTTCGAAGAAGAACCTAATTTCAGTAATGACACTCTTAACATCATGGCCAGTAAATCTGTCAGGCATAGAAAATACTTAGTTGTACCGTTGCCCTATGACCCTGAAACTGTCGTCTCACATCTTTTCAAAATTATTTATACCAACCAAGACCAATTCAACGACTCCGAAACATACTGCATAGAAAATAACATAGAACTTCCCATTCTTGAAATTTTATCTTTCATTCTCTCCGACAAAGAAATCAAACTGAAAATCTGCCAAAACATTGTTACAACTCCTACCGAAGACGAAATTCCTATAATAATACAACAATACCACTCTGGTAAAAACAACCTCCATCGTGGCATTAACGAAACTATCAGACGTATTAGGGAAAAATACAATTGGACCGGCTTAATTAAAACTGTAGAACAATTCATCAAATCCTGCGAAACTTGCCAAAAGGTAAAGTTCTGTAGGAAAAACCTAAGTGCACCTTTTGTTATTACGGAAACACCCAAGACTCCTTTCGAACGTATTAACATTGACATCTTCGAGTATCCATCTAGAAATCATGCACTGCCTATTAGGGATGAACTAACGAAATTTACACAAGCCTACCCCATAAACGACAAAACAGCTTCAACTGTCGTAAACACCCTTTTGATTTTCTTTCAACATTACGGCACTCCACTTCGCATCCATTGTGACTATGGACGTGAATTTGACAACACTTTAATGCGGGATCTATGCCAACTATACGACATAAAACTGACATTCTCCAGCGTTCAACATCCCGAGTCAAACGGTTCTATTGAAAGATTTCACGCGACCTTAGCAGAAATGATAAGGGCAAATACAGCGGAACATCCAAACGAACATCCATTTAACGTCCTCCCTTATGCCATCATCTGTTATAATAACACGAAAAATAAAACCACCGGTTTCACGCCCTATGAACTCATATTTGGGCACACTTCAAGTAGGCCTCCAGAAACCCTTTACAACCAGGAAAAACTGATTTCGAAATACGTAAGAGACCTAAATAACAGAATGGACTATTACTACAGACTCGCCCGTGCTAAGACAGAAAGAAAAATCTAAAGTGCGATTTGACCAACACGTTTCTACTAAACAACCCGATTACAAAGTAGGCGACAAAGTCTACGTAAAAGAGTCCCAAATCAAAAACAAAGCCGAAAACAAATTCAACGGCCCCTTCGAAATTACCGCAATACGAAAAAACTCTGCCACCGTCATAAATTTACAAACAAACCAAATAACTAAAGTTAACTTTGACAGACTAAAACCCTATTTTGAATAAATCCCTTTTTTCAGATTCTGTGGACTGTTTTCAGTCGTGAACCTTCAACAGTACTCCATTACGCCTGTTAACAATACTATAGGAGTTTTCTTCCATGAAGAAGGCACCCTTAAAATTTCTAATGAGAAATGGACACTCCTTGTTTACAAAGATCTAAACCCCTTTCGAGACGCTATTTCTAACAACGACAATATACTGAACAGACTTTTAGAAACTATTAACGACAACAAAACTAACATTAAAATCTTCAAATCAAAAGTACAGACTCACGTAAGCCTCCTGAAACAAATATCAAAATCTGTTAACATCAAATATACAGAAATTTTCGCTGACACTGAGACTTACAGTACCAACAGAAAGAAACGCGGACTAATTAATGGACTGGGATCGATTTGGAAATCTATTTCCGGTAACTTAGATGCAACAGACGGAGAATACTTTAGTGACTCTATAAACAAAATTACTAAAGACCAACATCAAATTGAAAACTTAATGAAACGACAATTATCAGTAACAACTTCAGTCATTAAGAACCTTAACACCACAATACAAAAATTACAGTCCGAAGAGAGAATATTTTCGGAAAATATCGAAGCAATTAGGAAGTCAATTGTGTTCATTACAGACGATCTTGCTTTTTATGAACTTCAAGCCAATGTCTTGGATTTGTGTGAAAGCTTAATGGAAAGTTACGTATACATTGAAGATACCCTCAACGATGTATTAACTGCAGTCTCTTTCGCCCGTCTAAAAATCTTACATAGCTCAATTATAAACCCAGTAGATTTGGTCGACTCCCTTCAGAAAATATCACAGTCACTTCATGAAAATAACTTACCACTTCCAACCTATAGTTCAAATGTTGCTAGATACATCGATCTAATAGAATTGGAAGCTTTTCAAATCAATACTAAAATTGTTTTTGTACTAAAAATCCCCTTAGTCAATCCTGAAACTTATACACTATACCGCTTGTATCCTATCCCAGTTTTGGATTATCGAACAGGATTTCACCATATTCTTCCAACAAAATTAAAATATATCGCGAGAGATGACGATTCGCTATTGTACGCATCTTTCGAAGACTTGAGTGACTGTAAGCCATTATCTAAAGAACATAAGATCTGTTCCAAAGTTATTCCACACACCATAGACAAAGAAGCCCTCTGCGAAGCACAGCTTCTTAGACAGCCAGCAGCCCTTCCTCCAACTTGCAAGCCTTTAATATTATGTGCCGAAGAGTATAATATTCAAGAGATTGACCTGAACCTTTGGTTAATCTCGATTTCCGGACAGTTGCCCATCAACATCAAGTGCAAGGGAGAAGATGTCGTTACCCAATCCATATCGACAAATTCTCTACTGACCATCCAACCCAGTTGCAATGCCTTCATCGGAAACACCAGGGTCCATGCCAGAAGGACCACCAACAACGTTGACAACATCACACTTAAGAGTCACCCAGTCAACATCCCCTACAACTGTTGCGACAACCTGCCAACCATCAGTCAGCTTCCAAAGTTGAAACCCATGAGACTACAAGAATTGGATGCCAGAGACCTGAATATCGCTAACCATAAGCTTAGCCAATACTCCAGGGAATTGGAAAAGCTCCTGGACCAACCATTCTTGGAGAAACATACCTCCTGGTTTACGATCATCACAATGGCAACAACCGCAATTGTGGTTGCCCTCCTTTCCATCGGCATCATCAGGAAGAAATTCCAGAAGCCTCCAACAATCAGCCCTTCTGCCGATCCAGTACCACCACCAGGTCCATCAACCATCAAGCCCAGGGTAAAACTCCATAGCCTCCTTAGTCCTGTCGAGGATATGGAATTGCAGAACCTCCCTTAAAAGTCGATGCTGTAGCATCAACTTTTTTATATTGATGGGATTTGTTATATAAGTTATTCCATCGACTTATGTGAAACCATCTAGCAACAGTTCCCAAGCTGAGTCAGCATCCACGTGTCGTCTCAGGTTACCTTCGACGACGTACATCCGTGAGAACAGCAAACGCTGCGACAACTTAGTCAGCATTATTATGTTATAAATTGTTCATTTGCCTTATGTCTGCATTCATTGTTACTTACAGATTTGTCTAGTTAGTTTAACACTCATTTTGTCTTTTTAATCATTATATAAAGTTTTATTATTTTCATTGTTATTTTCAAGTTATTATTTTTATTAAAAGTATTGTGCAAATATAAATAAAATCTTTTTTAAAAAGAGAAATTTTGAAAGTGTGATATAACATATATATACATATATATATATATATATATATATATATATATATATATATATATATATGTAATTGACTCTGGAATCTCGTGTGTTTCTCTTGTTTGTCTTAGAAAAGACACTTTTTCGACGTTTCAATGAGATCTCACTCATCTTCTTCGGGATTACTGAAGTTGTCACTCACTAAGCGTAGTACAAATTGATCTGCTGCTGCTTTGCGTCTCTGCTTTTATGCTATTGACCGGGGGGCATGGTCTTGTTCGCTCTGGCCAATCATAGCTCTTGCCCTTTGACCGATTATGGGTCCGCTTGTCATTGCGATGTTGTTGGGTTTAGAAAGAGTATTTGCGTTATTTGTTCTTTTTTCTGGAGATTTTACTTTAATGCTAATATAGCGGTCTGTTAGTGAAGCTCTCCATGTGGGTGGGAGGCGTTGCGTATCGTCCCGTTTATTAAGGTTTGTTTTACGTTTTTTTTTTCAAGAATTAAAGATCAGGGTGTATATGAGATACCGTGCAAGGACTGCAACCTAGCGTACGTCGGCCAAACGAACAGAAAAGCAAGTGCCCGGAGAGAAGAACACAGAAACGCAGTAAAACAAAAAAACTAAGACGTCTGCATTATCACACTATCTAAATACCGGTCATCAAATAGATTTCGATCAAATGAAGATGTTAGCAAAAACGAAAATTATAGAACAAGGGTCGTTAGGGAATCTATTGAAATAGAAAAACGTAAAATAAACCTTAATAAACGGGATGATGCGCAACGCCTCCCACCCACTAGGAGATCTTGACTAACAGACCGCTATATTAGCATTAAAATAAAATCTCCAGAAAAAAGAACAAATAACGCGAATACTCTTCCTAGACCCAACAATATCGCAATGACACGCGGACCCATAACCCGTCAAAGGGCAAGAGCTTTAATTGGCCATAGCGAACAAGACCACGCGCCCCCGGTCAATAGCATAAAAACAGAGACGCAAAGCAGCAGCAGATCAATTTGTACTACGCTTAGTGAGTGACAACATCAGTAATCCTGAAGAAGATGAGTGAGATCTCATTGAAACGTCGAAAAAGTGTCTTTTCTAAGACAAACAAGAGAAACACACGAGAACTTCTAAGTAAAACCAAAATGTTGAAAATAATTATCCACACTACTAGATAATAACTAGCATACTCGCTGTTGTTAAGTAGGTACATGGGTGTAGGTACCCAAATTAAAAAAAAGCTGCTCATTCTGTACAAATTAATTACCTACTTATCTAATATATATTTTGAGGTCGGGGCGAAACAACAGTCAAGTTTGTCGTGGTAGTAGATACGTATGCAATGCAAGATTTTAGGATTTCTTGGCACCGACTTCAAATATACTAGATAGTTAGGTAATTATCTTTTAAAGAATGAGCACCTTTTTTAGTTTGTACGTAGGTACCTAACAACAGTAAATGTGCTATTTATTATCTAGTATTCTTTTTTGTTAATTATTTATAACTTTTTAGTTCTACTTGGAAGTGGGTTAATATTTTTTTAAATTTTTTATTCAGTAAAACAAATGTGTTTCATATTATGTTACTCGCATTTTATAGTGAATAAATGTAGTTAAGGAAATATTTGCATTGCGTTGAGATGGTAAATCTCCACATTACGCAAATATTCGGCCCGAATTTCTAAACCAAGAGTACGTAAACAAATTGAGTGGTAGAAGTGGTTTAATTTCGTATCCAGCTTTCATGCCACATCTAATTACATAATTTACTTTTCGGATACTTTAAAAAATTAATATATGAGCAGCAGCTAACTACAAGAGAAAATATGAAGGAACGTATACTAAGTCTTTCTGCAGCTGTTACACGAGGAGTTTTACTGTACTCTTGGGGAGAGTTGATTTATTTACAGAGGAGAACGGTGATAGCATAAAACATATCCCCAATATTTAGGTCCAAGGATAAATATTTTCAATTTGTCCTATATTTGGGTGATAATTTGTCCTAAAAACACTTTAGTATCCTACAACGCTTACCTCAATGTGTTATCCTAGAACGTATACTTTTCTTCAACAGAAGTCTTTTTTTAGGGTTCCGTATATACAGTATACGGATACCCTTATAATATCACTCAGGATTTCCGCCTCTGTCACATCACAGCAATTTTCTCCTAAACTACTGGACGGAAGAGGTTGAAATTTGGTATGAAGGTATAGTTTGGTGACTTGATCAGGAGCACATATCGCAAAAGAAGAAATTTTGATTTAAGGGGTACTCCTGGGGGGAAAAACTAAAAAAATCGACCGTTCCCCCCCCCTGATCTCCGAAACTACTGAACCTAAAATTTTGAAAAAAATAGAAAATGTAGAACGTTGCCCGAACTTTACAGGAAAAATAAGGAGAAACAATTAATATTAATTTTGGGGGGCAAATTATAGAATTAAATAAAAATTTTAAAATAAAAAAAAATTCACACTCATCATGTAATATATCAAATAAAAGGTCTCATTCTGAGGAACACAAATATATTTTTTTCATATTTAAATAAAAATTAATTAAAAAGATATTAAAGAAAATATACTAAAATTTACCCATTCCCCCCCTCTTATCTCCGAAACTATAAAACGTAAAGTTTTGAAAAAAAATACTTTCATAGGTTCTGACCTGAAGTTTACTGGAAAAATAAGGAGAAACATCTAGTTTTCATTTTGGGGGGCAAATTACAGAATTAAATGGAAAATATAAAATTAAAATTGTTTCTAACCCATCATGTTATATATCAGATGAAAGGGCTCATTACGACGAAAATAAACATATTTTTTTCATATTTTTAAAATAAATAAATTAAAAGATATTAACAAAAATATAAAAAAATTTACCCATTCCCCCCCCTTTATCTCCGAAACCATAAGCTGGAAAATTTTGAAAAAAAATTGAGTTATAGCCACTCACCTGAACTTTACTGGAAAATTAAGGAGAAACCCCTAATATTAATTTTGGGGGGCAAATTATAGAATTAAATGGAAAATATAAAATTAAAATTATTTCTAACCCATCATGTTATATATCAAATAAAAGGGCTCATTATGACGAAAACAAATATATTTTTTTTCATATTTTTAAAATAAATTAATTAAAAGTTATTAACAAAAATATAAAAAAATTTACCCATTCCCCCCCTTATCTCCGAAAACATAAGCTGTAAAATTTTGAAAAAAAATAGGTATAGCGCCTCACCTGAACTTTACTGGAAAAATAAGGAGAAACCCCTAATATTCATTTTGGGGGGCAAATTATAGAATTAAATGGAAAATAAAAAATTAAACTTGTTTCTAACGTATCATGTAATATATCAAATCACAGGGCTCATTATGACTAATACAAATATATATATATATATATATATATATATATATATATATATATATATATATTTAAATAAATATTTTAAAATATATTAAAAAAAATATTAAAAAAATACCCATTCCCCCCTTTATTCCCCAAACTATAAAACCTATTTTTTTATTTACAGGAAAAATACGAAGAAATCTTTAATATTAATAATGGGAGGCAATTTATAGAAATAAACGGAAAATAAAAAATATTTTTTAACGTGTCATGCAATATATCAAATGAAGGGGCTCGTTATGAGAAATACAAATATATATTTTTAAAATTAATTGTTTACAAGATATTAACATAAAGATATAAAAAATTCTCTATTCTCGCTTTATTTCCGAAACCATACTATCTAAAATTTTGAAAATAATTAGGGGTACTGGGGCTCACTTGAAATTTATAAGAAAAATTATTAGAAAACCTCCATGGTAATTTTAAGGACAAATTATACAATTAAATGGAAAATAAAAATTCAATTTTCAAACGAATCATGTAATATATCAAATAAAAGACTCATTATGTGAATTACAAATATATCATATTTTTAAATCATTTGTTTAGCAAAGATATTAAACATCGACTTAATTCCCATTTTAGAAACTATACTATTTAAATTTTGAAAAATATATTTTATTTGTATTTTTAAATAATTTGAATAACAGATTTAATAATTTATAATTTAAAACTTGACCTATTGTGCCCTTTATCTTCCAATCTATAGAGCCTCAAAATTCAGACAATAGATTATAAAAGGCTTCCCTGAAAGTTTATTAGTAAAATAAAACTCTAATGTTAATTTTTGGGGGCCAAATTAGAAAACTAAATACAGCCAATCTTGAAGGTGGTACGGAACCCTTACAATGCGAGTCCAACTCGCACTTGACCAAATTATAATGTTTCTCGCATCGATTTTTTTTCAACCATTGCTTCTATTCAATCTTTGAACAAATTGACGTTTATCTAACTATATATTACGATAGCAAAAGTAAATCAAATTTAAATAATATAATATCACAACTAAAAACTTCTGTTTTTAAAATTATCCAGAACAAAATTAGAACACCTACATCTATTTAAATTTATAACTTAATAAAGGAAAAAATAAATTTAAACCGTATTGATGAAATTGTCTATTTTGTTGCATATGGAGTGTAATCTCAATTCTTTCAGTTCTCGTGATCAACAGAAATCTCTGCCAATGTCAATAACACGTCGCCTAATATTCAATGTTAGGTCGTTAATATTATGAAAGTATTTCATAACAATGTAGTTTAGAACTACACTGGAGTATATAAAGCAGTGCCGAATATTTCAAAGACAGTGTACCAATATACTCTAAATAAAAAACCATGGCTTTCAAAGTGAGTTTGTAATTGTTATTTACTGATAATTAATGCATCTCAATTTTAAGACCTTTGATGCAATCAAGGTTCATATTAATAATAATAACGTGAAAAAGTCCAGTAAACAACTGAGAAACAATTTAATATAATAATAATAATCATATGAAACATTTATAAACAAATTTAATTTACAGCTAGTTATTATCGCCGCTTTCGTCGCAGTAGCTCGGGCTGGTATTCTTTCCCCAGCTGCTCCTTTGGGTTATGCCGCACCCGTCCTAGCCAAAACTGCTTACTCTCCAGCTACAGCTGTATCTTACTCCAGCGTCTCATCTCCAGTTCCCTATGGTGTTGCTCCAGCTTTACCAGCCTTCGCTCCAGCCGTCGCTAAAGTAGCTTATTCTGCTGCTCCCGCTGTATCTTATTCAAGCATTGCAGCCCCATCTGCCTATGCAGCTAGTCCAGTTGCCCACGTTGCCGCTCCACTTTTGCCACATGCTGCCCCAGTTCTCCCTCGTATTGCCGCTCCTATAGCATATGCTGCTCCTATCGCAAAGACTATCATTGCCGAACCTGAAGCTCCAGCTAACTACGATTTCGGATATGCCGTAAGTGACCCTCACACTGGTGACAGCAAATCTCAACAAGAATCTCGTCACGGAGATGTTGTTCAAGGTAAGTGAAATATAGACTTAAGTTTTTAGATTAGAAGATTGATATACCTACTATCTTTTAAAGGAAGCTACTCCCTTGTTGAAGCCGACGGTTCTAGACGAACTGTAGAATACACCGCCGATGCCCATAATGGCTTTAATGCCGTTGTCCATAAAGAACCCGCTGCCGTAGCTGTCAAAGCCGTAGCTCCAGTTCTTGCTAAAATTGCTGCTCCAGCTCTCAAAGTTGCTGCCCCCTTGCCATACGCCGCACCAGCTTGGTAATTGACCTACACCATTAAATGCGTATGCATGTTCTATGAAATCAGGAACTTGTAAATAATTTAATTTATTGAAAATAAAGACTGATTACGTTTATTATTGACAGGTTCTTTACTTAATCGGTGATAATGTCTATCACAACAAACTTTTCCAAATGAAAATTTAATTAATTCTGTCCTTCGAAGCTTTATATATTGTCCAACAATACTTATCCAAGTAATTGAATGTGATTGAAAAATGAAAATTAACAAATCCTTGTTTCCTGAAAACAGTTCTCTGTTGCCCCCTACCAAATTTGTAACTTTATTTCTCAAAATTTGATCACATCTACTGCTTATCTCATTGAGAAAGAACAATACACAACAATAACATTTTATTTACACTTGCTTTAACGGTACAGGTGAGTAGGTTTTTGGTCTAAAGCGTGGCAAATCTGAAAATTCTTCTGTTAGCATAGATAAAAATATGTTTTTAGTGCATTAGTACTCACTAAAATAAATATTAATAGGTTATATTTTACATGTTTGAATATATACTACATTTTTTCTGTCTACATATTTTTTTAGCAGCGATTTACTTTTGCCGCTTAAAAATAGTTAGAATCAAGTCAAGTTTAGTGGTAGCTTTTGATTAGTTTAGAATTTGATTTATTCTAAAAATAACTAATTTCATCAGTTAAAGGATTTCACACGAAAACACACTGGGGCATGAAAGATGCTTGTTTTTGGTTTGCAGAAAATTTCAAGCTAATTTAATGTCAATCCATCAACGGTGAGTTGAAGAAAGTGACCCAGTGATGAGACTCATCGGAGTCGCGAAGGGTCTGGATATCCTAGACAGTGCCTTGATTTGCTCCATGTCACCTTTCTGAAATAGAGTGTTTAGACATAAAAAAGGTGATTTAGTTGCAGCTACAGGATCGGGCTTATGTGTGAGCTTGGCGTCCCGTTTTGGTATAACTTTTGACACGGAAAATAAGGTTCGGTGCTTGGAGTGTTCCAGAACTCTATAATGTCTTATGCTTCAGTGACGAATCCAGGATTTGATTTTGCTGAGAGATTAAATTCAGAATGTCAAACCGCAAAATGTGCAATTAATTTTGTTTTCCTTACAAACCATAGCAAATACTATCTTTCGACAGGATAGCGACTCACACCTCACACCTCTAGCATTGTACCTCACACCCTCACTACTGCTCTTATTCATGTGCAAAGTTTTCATTTCCACGTAAACAGTGTCTAAAATTTTGAATGTTCAAAATGCACTCGTATGTAAGTTTGCCATTGCAATTCACCTTTTTCACAACATTAACGACAAATTCGAGATATTATGGATGTAGCCGTGATACAACCCAGAATTTATAGGTTTACTTTATTTAAATATACGGAAAAGTTTTGTATATACCAATTTCATAGTCAACATTCATGCATTTCGCTGAAGGTGTTAAATGTATATATGCTAAATCTTTATGTAGTTTTTTCATCTGTTAACTATCATGTAATATCTGAACGACATGACTGATTATGGTTATATTCAGAAAAAAATTCTTTTGCTGAGGCGCTTGTTCCTATTTATGGTAAGATCCGTTATAGTCATGTTATAAATTTATAAACAGAAAATGATTAATATTTAAACAGTTTATTCACTTGAACAAACAAATGGTTTAGTTTTCTGAATCTTATTTGTTACATCTTGTACTTTCTTTAATGGTTTTCTCGAGAAAAAATACCACATTGAGTAAAAGGCTGTATATTCAGAAAATCTAAATGTTTGAAGTTCTTAATCTGATTTCGTTATCAGTGACATTTACATCTGAACAAATCATAAATTTTAAGTTGAAAGCTATCGTTTAGACAATTTTATACGACATAAACAAGGAAATTTGTTGTGTTCCTGATTTGTCCCTCTTTCACACCACAACAATTTTCTCCAAAACTAGTGAATGCAAAAGGTTGAAATTTGGTATCAGTGTACAGTTTGGTGACTTGATCAGGAGTGTGTATCGTAAATGGAGCAATTTTGATTTTAGTGGTATCTTTGTGGGAACATTTTACATAAATCAACCATTGAGCCTACAATTTTTAAAAACATTGCCTAAAGTTTGCACGCAAAATAAGGAGAAATCCCTAATATTAATTTGGAGAGCAAATTATACCATTAAATTCAAAGTTAAAAATTACAATTTACATTATGTAGTATCGAAATCAAAAGAAAGGGCTCATTCTGAGAGAAATATATTTTTTTCAAATGTTAAAAATAATTAGTTTAAAAGATATTAACAAAAATATACAAAAATTTACTCATTCCCCCTTCATCTCCGCAACTATAAGATCTACAATTTTGGAAAACATTCGAGGTATAAATCCTCTTCTGAACTTTACAACAAAAGTTAACAAAAAAAACCTAAGGTTAGTTGGGGGGGGGGATATTTACAGAATTAAACGGAAAATATAAAACTCAAGTTGTTTCAAACGCATCATGTAAAATACCAAATCAAAGGACTCATTATAAGGAATACGAATATATTTTGTTCCTATTTTTAAAATAATAAAACATATCAATAAAAATAAAAAAAATACCTGTTACACCATTTCGGAGACTATAAGACCTAACATTTTTGAAAAAATTAGGAGTATGGGGACTTACTTGAGCTTTGCAGGAAAAATAATAAGAACAATTATAAAAATTTAAATATTAAAAAATTTTAATTTAAATTTTTTAGAATTGTGCCTTTTTTCATAGTTTCTTTGCCATTGACAACGGGGTCTGACGTAGACGCCGAAACGTTTGGAAATCTACAGTAATTTTGTGACTTATGTTGTCATTTCACAAAATAGTCAGAATGAGAGCTTTCTATTAAAAATTATATTTTACTCTTATTTTAGCATTGACAACGAAGTCAGAATAAGCCTTTTTGAATATACATTCTTTCCTCTAAGAAAACCAGTAGAAGGCATATTTGGCATATTGGCTTTATTAAAATAGTGGAAATAGAGAAGAATGTGAGCATCCGACAGATGGAGCTGTAGGCAAATTAGTAACAAATTATATATTTATAATATGATTTATATGAAGTGATTTATAGATACATACATAATATGACTGATCAACAAAAAATTTAACGTACGCTGTCTTCCAGTGCTACTTTGAAGCAGAAAACGTCTGGCTGGTAAAGTAGTCTGTTTGTACCTTGTTACAGACTGCCTAAATAACTCAAAATATAATTTCAATAAGAGTTGTTATTTTGCCGTTATATTTCCGACCTGAATAAAGATAAATAAAAGTATATTTTTTGGGGGTTGACTTAAGAAGTTGCAATTTAATAAATTGGATTCTAATTTGTAAAGGTCATTTTATTTGGCAGATTTTTCGGGGGCACCAAACATAATCTAATATAAATATAAAAGGGCGTTTGTAATCCATGGAAATATTGCTTTTTCCAATAAAGTACTCATACGTTAATTACATATGCATGACACTGCATAATCAAAGATTCTAAAATTTAAATATGAGGCTGTAGTTGGTACCTTTATTTTATATTTTAAATAATTATGATTTCTTAGTAACAATATCACAACATAAACTAAAGTATTCTCTGAATATTTGTCACTACAATACTCTAGTTTCTTTACAATATATTTATTCAAAATATGTAAATTGCTTTCATTTTTAGTCTAATAGGCAATATGAAACGAGCTATAGATACATATAAATGTAATGCTTTAGAAAATCTAATGGATTGGCAAACTAAAAACTCATACTATATCCTATAAATACTATCAGTTTCCGGCGGAAAAAACACTAAAATATACAACACCACATAAAATCCGGAAACAGCATTTTCATTATAGCAAAATACTCAGTTCATTTATTCGGTATCCTACCGACAATATGCTTTATTTTTATTTTTCTTCTATTTAAAGCTGTGAATTATAGTTACTCAGTCTTTAATGTTACGGAGAAATGGTGCAACCAAAACAACAGCTTGATGTTTTGAACGTATTTGGTACTAGAAAAGGCGAATTAGTTTACTTGTAATCTGAAACAAACTGTTGATAGAGAACGATTTTCTTTAAATCATGTTTTGTGTATGTAAATTACCATTAATAATTTACAGAATTTCAGATGGAGCTTCTCAATTTATGTCTTTGCTATTGAAGGTTTTAACCACTTTTGAATATCAACCGGTCTTTTTTTTTAATTTTATACACATTTTGGAATCATGCACTCGAACCAATGGATGCAATTTTATATTAGTGAATGACTTTTGAGACAAGTTTCTGTACGGATATCAAATTTGCTTCTTGATTGGTATGTTATATACTATCTTATGAGTCTAGAGCGGGTATATGTTTGCCCGGATTTCGAAAGTTTTAATTGCTCAAAAATTCAAAATATTTCATATAGTAACAGTAGCCAATAAGTGTTCCTTACAATATTACATTTTGTCTGTGAAAACCCTAGCAAAATCGGTTAACTCGTTTCTAAAAAATTTTAAGACAAACTAGCAGAAAATCTAAAAGGCTGATAACAATTTTCAAAACGTGTTTTGAAATAAACATATGAATTTAAAAAAAAATACTTTGAAATCAATTCGCTATATAAATATTGGTGAATGCGCCAAGTTACAACTGTAGAATATCTTGGTTGTAAGGCATTTATTGCAAACAACTGAGAACATTATAATTACCAACACCAGAATATAAAAACAAATAATTTGGTTGGACTCTCATACTAAGGATTTCGTACCATGTTTAAGATATGAAGGTCATTCATAATATATTTTTTTTCTGATTTTCTATGTTCTCCTTAAAATTCATTAAACTATACGTTTCAAATTGTCTTCTAAACGTTGTTTGTGGCATATTCTTGATTACTTTTATGTTTTCTGGGCAATAACACCACAATCGAAATAAAACGACGTATATTGAAGGAAAACCAAACGTTTCAAAGTCTATTCTGACTTCGTTGTAAATGGCTTTATATTTATTGATGTAAAATCAAAATCAAATTTTCATTTTGCATTTACCTCTATAATTTGCCCTTTCTCCCCAATTATTATTATGAGGGTTTGCTCCTTATTTTTCCTGTAAACTTTAACTAACTTCTTGTATTTCCAA
Organism: Octodonta nipae; assembly: GCA_034190945.1. NCBI lineage: Eukaryota > Metazoa > Arthropoda > Insecta > Coleoptera > Chrysomelidae > Octodonta > Octodonta nipae. The sequence goes on from CM067217.1 coordinate 48,443,789, forward strand.
TTTTGTTTAAAATTGTGGGTCTTATAGATTCTGAGCTAAAGAAAAAAAATTGTATATTGTTGTTAATATCTTTCAAACAAATTATTTTGAAAATATAAAAATAAGTATTTGTATTCCTCAAAATGCGTTTGTAATAATTTGGCTAACTTTCTACAGTCTCTTATTTTAAAAAATTTTAGGGTCAATAGTTTCATAGAAAAAGAGGAGATTTTTATACAATTTCACCCAAGAAGTTCGGGCCCTCTTCAGTTGTGCGAATTTTAACCAATATTGATAGCTCTGAGTTACGAAAAACACGGTTTTTAAACCATTCTGACTTATTTCTAACAAACTATCAAGAGGGCAACCTGCATTTTATTTCAACATATACTATTAAATGGGATAACTCTTATTACTACAATAAGTTACAGTGTTGCCAACATTAATCACAAAGTCAGTGAGCTTGCCAGCGGCGATTTCCTTTTAACATAGGAGAATGTTAAGGTAATACTTAACTGGCATTAAAGCAGCTTACTATAGTTCAAGGAACTAACAATGAAGGTGTCTTTAATAACATTTTCCCAATTCTTTATTGGAACCGGTTACTCAAAAGACCTAGTAAATCACACTCTTTATATTACATTTTATCTGAACGTAAATATTACTACCATGAAATTGTGATAAAAAAGTTGTCGTAAACAATAAAAATATAAAAAATCCATATAGTTATATTTTCGAACTGAATATCTTTTACTACATTCCCAACTATTTCAAAATCTAAAGAAAGGCGAACAAGTAAAGCGTAGTGTTGATAGCCCCATTTTATTAATGACAGGTCACTATAGTAAATTTCGACTTTTTATGAATTCGGAATCATAGCCATATGAGCGATGATTAAGTCATTTTGACGAAAGCTGAGATATTTTGCACCTGTGAAGTCAAGACAGGAACAAAGTCTTCCGTCAACTACCTATGTGTGAATTTTTTAGCGTTTCAGGGTTTTCGGCGTGAAACTCCGTCAACTAATAAGGATTTTCACATAACTATTTCAAGCAAATGTTTCTTCAATAAAAAAAGAATGTTGTTATTATCACACAATTGTTGCAATTGTGTATAACAATTATTTCGCTAGATCCACATCTGATTTAATTGTCATGACTATCTCCGAAACCAACCTTGTATAAGAACTCAATTCTGTGACGATCGGTTAATTTATTTTCCTCCTTCTTCTTCTTTTGCTTTCATGCTCGCACAGTGGCATTTCTTCGTATTTCTCTCACCTCAGATGTAGGGTGACATTTTCTGCATGTCGAACGATTGTGGCTACGTAATCAATTTCGCACAAGTACCTTATGTTTCGTAGTAATTTTGCTTTTGACCACGGGCCTCATGTTTCACAAAACGGCGGTAACCCAGAGTAAACTCACATCACACTACTGACGCCTATCACAAATACAAAATACTACTTACTAATGTGCGAAGACTTACTAATTCCAACAATTGAACTTTTCGTGTACACGTTCCTAAAATTCATTTGTGGATTTAGTTTGATGTAAACTCTTATCTACTTTTCACTTCTGGAACCAAATCAATAAATTACAAACCTCTCCAATGAAAATTTTTTCAACTGTTCCTTTTTTATCAATTCCTGTTTTTCGTCACAAGTAAATTAATACAACAAATTATCTGGAAACATAATTATTAAAAGCTTATACATTAAAACAAAAACAAACTCTAAGGTAGGAATTAACACAGTCAAATTATTACATCTTAATGATGGTAGGCTGGTACTGCAGCAGAGGCATAGGCTACAGGAGCAGCAATTTTGATTGCAGGCGCAGCAGCATAACCCACGGGTGCAGCGAGAGGTTCTTTGTGAACAACAGCATTAAAGCCATTATGAGCATCAGCTGAGTATTCTACAACACGTTTTGTACCATCTGAATCAATAAGGGAGTAACGGCCTGAAAAATAAAGTAGAGTTTACTATTAGCCATCATTCAAGAAACTTTGTTTGAAACGTACCTTGAACAACATCACCGCGACGGGATTCTTCATGACTCTTACTATCTCCAGTATGAGGATCATTTACAGCATATCCGTAATCGTAATGGGCTGGAGCATAGTTTTCAGCAACAACTGTTTTGGCAACTGGTGCTGCATATGCAATTGGAGCTGGAGCAGCATATGCAATTGGAGCTGGAGCAGCATAAGTGGAAACAGGAGCCGCTGCAACTGTATGAGCGGTATACGCTACAGCTGGTGCAGCATAAGATACAGCAGGTGCAGCATAAGATACAGCAGGTGCAGCATAGGAAACAGCTGGTGCAGCGTAAGATGCTGCCGGTGTAGCTACGGCGTAATTCGCTTTTGTAATTTCCGAGAGAGCTGGACTTTCAGCACCATATGAAATGCTTCCGATGGCTGGAGCGGCATAAGTAATTGCTGGAGACGCATATGCTTCTGTTTCCAGTACACCTGCATGAGCTGCGCAGGCGAAGGTCAGAAATGCTATGAACTAATAAGAAAAAATTATTATTAATAAATCAATAATTATTACATAAAACTTACTACCATAGTGAAAAAATTGCGTGAGCATTTATTTTTATGTTGTAACTAAATTTAACGGAATTATAACGTAACGAATAACATCAAATATTCAGTTAGGAAACCAAATTTCAGGCCTATTCTATATATATATATATATATATATATATATATATATATATATATATATATATATATATATATATATATATGTATATGTATATATAAAATATATTTTCAAGCTATTAACAATACATATTTTTTTTATTACTTACTTTAAGAACCATGTTTACTGTATATGCTGAAATATATTCTGACGAAATGAATGCAGTCGAAGCTTTTATATCTCGAAAGTTACTTCATAATGTTCGATGAGGATACCGGATGGGTAGCAAACCAAAATTTGAACCTTTCACTTTGATCTATATTTAACTACCTCTGACATTTGTGTCTTATAACTTTTATAACATTTAATCATTCTCTTAATGTAAGTTGTATTTTAATATGACCTATAATAAGAAAAAAATATATAGAACAAATATCACTGTTATGATTTCTTAGATACATTTTGCATTTGAGAAGGTGTTTGCTAATTATAGCAATCTTTTTGTTTTGTTGATGAATTGAAATTGTAATGTAAAAAGTATACAGACCGATAAGAGTCTTACACATATTATTACAAGTTCGAAAAAGATATTTTATATTCGCAAAAATAACACGTGTGGAATTTAACAGACTAAATTCCACGCTTCAGATCATTTAATTGTAGTAGTTACCTATAAAACGTTACTTTAAGAGTTCTACATATTGCGTGTCTTATTATAACTATTTGAAGAAAATATTTGGGCACTTTGTTATTTAAACAATTTTGAAGTAATATTACTTTACAGACAATTAGTTTCAGTATCTGTTGTTGGTCTTGGTAGTCTTATAGGTTAGAAAATAATTTGGTCAAGTGCGAGTTGGACTAGCAAACTTAGGGTTCCGTACCACCTTTAAGATTCGAATATTCCAGTTTCAGACAAGCAGGGAATGAGTGCATTTTCTTATACTTACCCTTATATCTTTTAAAGGAAGCGTTTTATATTTATAAAAAATATACACTTTGATTTTCCAAACATAGACTTTTTATTTTATCTGCTTTAGGATTCGCTTGATTTTTATCACAATAAATATGTATTTAATTTTCTAATTTGGCCCCCAAAAAGTAACATTAGAGTTTTATTTTACTAATAAACTTTCAGAAATGCCTTTTATAATCTACTGTCTGAGTTTTGAGGCTCTGTAGATTGGAAGAAAAACGGCAAAATAGGTCAAAGTTTAAATTATAAATTATTAAATCTGTTATTCAAATTATTTAAAAATATAAATAAAATATATTTTTCAAATTTTAAATAGTGTAGTTTCTAAAGTGGGAATTAAGTCGATGTTTAATATTTTTAATATCTTTTTTACAAATGATTTAAAAATATGTTATATTTGTAATTCACATAATGAGCCTTTTATCTGATATATTACATGATACGTTTCAAAATTGAATCTTTATTTTCCATTTAATTGTATAATTTGTCCCTAAAATTATTATGGGGGGTTTTCTAATAATTTATTCCGTTTCCCTAAAAATTTGGGGGCCAAATAATAGAATTAGGGATTTTTTTCATATTTTTCCTATAAACAAAAAAAATGAGGGATAACGGGGAGGATGGGTAATTTTTTTAAAATATTTTTTTAATATATTTTAATATATTCATTTTAAGAAATTTAAAAAAAAATATTTGTATTCGTCATAATGAGCCCTGGGATTTGATATATTACATGACCCGTTAGAAACAATTATAATTTTTTATTTTCCATTTAATTCTATAATTTGCCCCCCAAAATGAATATTAGGGGTTTCTTCTTATTTTTCCAGTAAAGTTCAGGTGAGGGGCTATACTTCCAGTTTTTCAAAAATTTTCAGCTTATGGTTTCGGTGATAAGGAGGGAATGGTAAAATTTTTTATATTTTTGTTAATATCTTTTAATTAATTTATTTTATAAATATGGAAAAAATATATTTGTTTTCTTCATCGTGAGCCCTTTTATTTGATATATGCTGGGTTAGAAACAATTTTAATTTTATATTTTCCATTTAATTCTATAATTTGCCCTCCAAAAAATATATATTAGGGGTTTTTCCTTATTTTTCCAGTAAAGTTCAGGTAAGGGGCTATACCTCCATTGTTTTTTCAAAATTTTCCAGCTTATGGATTCGGAGATAGGGGGGGATAGGTAAAATTTTTTATATTTTTGTTAATATCTTTTAATTAATTTATTTTAAAAATATGAAAAAAATATATTTGTTTTCGTCATAATAAGCCCATTGATTTGATATATAACATGATGGGTTAGAAACAATTTTAATTTTAATTTTCCATTCAATTCTATAATTTGCGCCCCAAAATAAATATAAGGGGTTTCTCCTTATTTTTTCAGTAAAGTTCAGGTGAGGGGCTATACCTTCATTTTTTTTCACAATTTTCCGGCTTATGGTTTCGAAGATAAGGGGGGGAATTGGTAATTTTTTATATTTTTGTTAATATCTTTTAATTAATTTATTTAAAAAATATGAGAAAAATATATTTGTTTTCGTCGTAATGAGCCCTTTTATTTGATATATAACATGATGGGTTAGAAACAATTTTCATTTTATATTTTCCATTTAATTCTGTAATTTCCCCCCCCCATAATTAAAAGTAGAGGTTTCTCCTTATTTTTCCATTAAACTTCAGGTCAGGACCTATAAATCTATTTTTTTTCAAAACTTTACGTTTTATAGTTTCGGTGATAAGGGGGGGATGTGTAAATTTTGGTATATTTCCGTTAATATCTTTTGAAATAATTTTTTTTAATATGAAAAAAATATATTTATGTTCATCAGAATGAGACCTTTTATTTGATATATTACTTGATGCCATTGAAATTTTTTTTATTTTTAAATTTTTATTTAATTCTATAATTTGCCCCCCAAACTTAATATTAATGGTTTCTAAAAATCAGCTATGAATATTAGAGTTAGTTGCAATCTTGATTTGATTTTATATACATTTTATACCTAGAAAAATGCGTTGTTAGTATTAGATGTTATTATTATTGACCTGTTTCTTTTTCCATCTATCTTCAGTTTCGTTTACCCGACAAACTATTTGTATATGTAAAGCACAATCAATTTGAAACATTTGTATCTGTTATTTCTGATATAGCAGCTTTTGCAATTTTCAAGTTTTCATTATCCGGCAAATGAACTACTTTAAAATGCCTAGCGTTCTCCAGAGTATGAATCAAATTGAAATAAAGCATCTCCATCAAACATTAAATTAATTGCTAAAAATTTCCATTTTTGGCCACATCGCAGCATTTCCCAAAAATGCATGTCATCGTACTTGTAGAAAATTTTAGTAAGAAACTGTTTTCTACACATTATAGGAACGAAGTTATAGAGAAAAAATTGAAAAAAATCAATTTTATAACTTTTATTTGTTCTGAAAATTTTCCACCACTTTCTGACATGGCGCACATAGATACATTTCTTATAAATATTGTCTAAAACTCACTTCTACAAAAAAAACAGGACTATTCCTCATTGTGCATGATGTTTTTCTGTTACATTCGGTCTACTATGGAGGTAAGTATCTATTCAGAAATTAACTAAAAGACATAGTCATTTATTAAAAGATTTAACTTCCTACACATAAAGTAATAAAGAAAAACTATAAGTTTGCATTATTTGTATGATAATTACATATCAACTAATTCATTAATCTAATAAGTTTCTATTTCAAAACAGATTTTTGAACTGGTAGTTGCTTTTTAACTAGATATTGTTTCTTATTGGTTTCGGAAAGTATTTTAACCTACTTAGTTCTTTTTGAAGTATTTTTTTCAACTTTATTAGTACAGATTTTTGTCACAAGTAATTTTTGATTTCCTTGTATAAACACCATGTGCATATCTTTCTAAAAATTTTAGCTATAAATAATTATTCTTAGATATATACTGACTTTTAAATTTAGATATTATGTAAAGAAAATTTATTTGACCTTTAATTGTCAGATCTTTTGAGAAAAGGTGTGTTTCACGTTTTGGAAAACTATATGGGTATGGCCACTTCGGTATTATCCTTAACAGAATACATGATAAATTATCCTGATCGGTTAAGGGTTTGCGAGGAATCGCTGAAAACAAAGGAGGACTGGTTGATCATATCGTAGATATTTCGTTCTCTCAGAATCTCCTTCAGGAAGACATTCTAGAATAGTTATTACTAGTCACCAAACTGAAACTAAAACGTTGCTATGTATACCACCACATTTCTCTTATTAGATCTTTTATTTACTGTAGCCTATATTTTTATGTTTTGTTTGCTGAGTTTCTGTCAAGAAAAAAATACGTTTGTTTGAACACCAAAATATAGTCATAATTGAATGTTTCACATTGTTCTATGCAACTAGCTCCTTATTATTTGGCCTAGACTAAAGGCTTAAATAAGTCTATTCTGGGCTTAGGGAATTAATATGATTTTACATCCAAATAAGTTTTTATTTTGATTTGTTTATTTACATAAGTATGCATTATTTGGTACAATTGAAATAGTCCTAAATCACTCACACATCACATAGGACAGTTTACCAGGCTGGAGCAGCATATGGCAAAGGAGCGGCAACTTTCAAAGCTGGGGCAGCATATGCTACAGGGGCAGCAATTTTAGCAACAACTGGGGCTACGGCTTTAACGGCTAATGGTTCTTTGCGGACAACAGCATTGAAACCATTGTGGGCATCAGCTACGTAGTCGACAGTACGTTTGGTTCCATCGGAATCGACGACGGAGTAGCTACCTATAAGCAGATCAACACATTTATAAGAAATTCGATTATAATTATACTCAAATTTATTATAAGGTTATACTGTCAGTTCTTTGAGATATTCTGTCCTGAATCACCTAAACTTGAAATCTTGTTTACTTCAAATTGTAGTAGGGCAATGTAAAAATTGTAGCAAGCGTTCCTGTGTACAAATAAGTGTACTGAATATTGTGCAACCTAACTAAACGATCCTAATCTGCCTGGAGCCGGAACTCTCTAAATAAAAGGGTGTTAAACATTTTGTGTTATTTATTCGTTAAATATTGAGTTATTACTCGTTAGTGATGTTTCTTCCTGTAGCGGACAAGAAGGCGAAAACTGCCCAAAAATAAGAAAAAATAATTTAGGTCCTCCTCAATAATAATTTCGAAATTAAGATTATAGTTGTTCCAAAATAATTCGTGAATACAGTTTTAAATAATTTTTATACCTTGAACAACATCACCACGACGGATTTCTTGTTGAGATTTATTGTCTCCAGTGTGGGGGTCGCTAACAGCGTATCCGAAGTCATAGTGAGCTGGGGCTTCAGGTTCAGCAAGAATTGCTTTTGCAACTGGAGCAGCATAGGCTACTGGAGCAGCAACTTTAGCAATAGCTGGAGCGGCATAGGTGAGAACTGGAGCTGGTGCATAAGAGACTGGAGCGGCAATGCTAGAGTAAGATACAGCTGGAGCAGCAGAGTAGGCAACTTTGGCAATAGATGGGGCGGCATATGAAAGAGCTGGTGCAGCAGCATAAGCTGCAGGGGCAGAAACACTGGAGTAAGATACAGCTGGTGCAGCAGAGTAAGCTAAGGGAGCAGCATAACCTAGATTGGCAGCTGGAGAAAGAAGTCCAGCACGGACAATAGCAATGACAGCTGCGAAAACTACAAACTGAAAAGAGAAAAGAAAACAACAGTAGTATTAATAAATAATTTTACGGCTCAGAGATTATTTTATTCAGTGAAATAGTGAAAGAAATTTCAAAAAACATATTGAAATACTTTATTTTAATTATTTCTTTGTAATAAATTAACTTTAAAAACTTACTTTGAAAGCCATGTTGCTAATTTCGAGTATATAGCTACACTGATTAAAAATTTTGCGAATTCAGTTTTTATACTGCGGTCTAGCCCAGCGATAATACTCAAATTCAGTACTTTCACAAAAACCATAACTACTTACATTGGCAAAGATCTTGAAATTACTACATAGTAGTTAACGCATAATTTAAATTTTGTAGTGATTGCATATGTCGTCTTTTTCATAGTTCGTATTTCTTCAAAATTTATTTGACGACGAAGACGCTCAATATAAAGTTTAGAAATAATTTTATACCTAGATAGTTTTAGAAAAATATATATTATAATATGCAATAACCACAAAAATTGAGTCATATAAGAAAATGTCACATATTACATTCATTTACTCTAATAAAAGACTACTTAAATTCTGGTTCATCAGTTCTTACGTCATTTCAGATAATTTCGTCGCTTTTTGTTTAAAGGAATACAATTTTTTACAAGTTTCTGAGATTTCCTTTAGGATGAAATATGTTTTATTGTTATATGTGAGTATTTGCATAACTATGAAAAATATAATTTTTCCCTTAGGTAACTTTTAATGTATTTTGATAGATATTTAATAGAGTTTTGTTCTAATACTATGATTTATATAATTTCATAAACTTTGGTGAACTAAACATTTTCATTATTTCATAACCGTTTGACATCCATTTGTCAGTGTGATACATTCCTTTTTTGTATTTACATTTCTTTATTTGATCACGACACATATTGGACAATTTTTGAAGCAATCACAAAGCATAGTTAAAATAATACAAATATGAAATACAATAAAAATAAGAACAAATAATAACCATTAAAATTACGGTTAAAAATTCGTTGAGCACATTCCGTGATTCATGTAATCACCAACCGAGTAGAAACAAAACTTTAGTAAGTAGTTCTTTAAACTTTTCTAATTTTATTTAAGTTCAAAATGTTTAATTTCTCAGGCAAGATATTGTACCTAAGCATTATAGTTTTTGTGAGTTTTTCATCGACTTATTTAATCGAAAATGGTTTGTTCGTATATTTCCTGCTTGTCTTGTATGAGATTGATGTACATCAAGTTTAGTCAAAGGTATCTTCATATATTAGTTATATTAGTGTGTACAAAAATGTGCTCAATTTCAAAAGTTATTCAAGTTTTAAATATATATCAAATCATTTCTCCTATTTGAATTCATTCTTTTCTTTTCAGTTAAAAAACTAAATTATTATATTATATATAAGAGTGTTTCAAAAGTAAGGTAAAAGATTTACGGGGCCGGTTCTTGGCTTCATTTTATGATAAAAATATAAACATATGTCTTGAATGTGTGAACTGTACTATTACCGATATCGCTATTATGGAACTTGGTTTACGTCCTATATGTATCAAGAAGCACTTTCTGATGTGCAAACAATTTTAATATTTCAACCATTGACATGCGTACGGTTTTTGCATTGAACATTTTTGTTAAAAAAACTGGCACTCAACCATTTTGTCTTAATATAGAAATCATTTTGGAAATATCAATTCATTTCAGATCAAATTGGATTTTTTGATTTTCTGTTGCCCGACACATGGTTTTCACAAAAAATAACTTTGTTTTACTTCAGAGTTATATCACTAAAACATTTTTAAATAACTAGTGGTCGCCCCGTGGTCGAAATTCGACCCTATTTCATGAAATTGTAAAAAGTATACTTTTATAAGAAACAGAGTTGTGGAGAAATCGGAGAAGTAGATTTAATGATCAAAATTGTTCACTCATATTGACAGATCTATTGAAATAAAAATGTAATCAAATATCGATATTCGAAATATTTTTGACAAATGAATGACCCCCCAAATTTTTGGCTGGAACCGCTCCTGACAAAATATTCGATATAATAATTGGAAAATTGTTCTTTGCAACCTAAAAGTTTTTGTCATTTGCGGTTTCAATCGAGTCAGGAATATTAAAGAAAAGAGAGGACCAACAACCCTAGAAGAACTTAAATATTTAATACGTTCTTTATTGTCCGCTGACTGACAATTTCTTACACAACCCTTCGGGAAGGTTGTGATAATAATATATTAACCAAATAATTAAATTCACATTAAAAACAGAATATTTAATGTGAAAGTTACTGCAACGCGTCCGTAAACTCAATACTGATCTACTACATTGACTATTTTACCACTAAAGAAGTACATGCTCTAAGAATATAACAGCATCTAACGATCGCTCCCTCCATATATAATTACTCAATGTTTTGAGTTTTGACCGTCTGCGGCGGCGGCAGGCGGCACTGTCAGTTGTTTGGCGTTGACAGTATGGATGTAAATAATTATTTTTTATTATATTTTATTTAATGAATGAACCAATATTATAAATTAATATTAGCATTTTGCACTGAAGGTCGTCAGTAGCTACTAAAAAAAAACAAAAATGAAGAAAATCGTTTTGTCTTTGCCTATTTATATATAGACTTCAAGCTATTGAGTTCTCTCAATATTAATTCAGAAATAAGGAAATAATTTAGCTATTGGAAAAAATATAAACTTCAAATGCTTATATTGGTTATGAACGATATTAACAATATTAACATTAGTAATAAAAATTGTTGGAAGTGATCACCTTTAATTGATAGCAATGGTACCAGTCTTCTATGCATGGAATTGGGCACTCGTTCAAACATTCCCGACGTATACCCGATAATTTCCAACCAGGCAACTATTCTAACTTCTCAAGTATTAACGAAAGTTCTAGACACTAAAGCTTTAAGGTGCTTCCATATAATGAGATTTAAATATTGAGATCTTGCGGGTCATTTCTGATTACTAGTTTTGCCTATTAAAAAATTATTAGTCCGTATTGCGATATGAAGCAATTTTATTTTACCTATTTGTTCCAATCAAAAATCCTTGCATCAGATTATTAGCGACTTGACCCTGAAACAAAACGATTTTTTTTTCTTAAAAGAAAAGCATATGTCGTATGAAAGAAAATCAAGAAATCAAATATGCTCAGAAATTCATTGAGATTTAAAATAACAATTTTTATTTTATAACAAAACAGTGGCGTACCAATTTCATAAAAACAATATTCAATTCAAAATCAGTACGTACGTCACTGGTTGAAATAATTAAATCATATATACATCAGAAAATGCATCTTTGCACAGACATCTAATAGTTTCACAGTTATTATTAAAAAAAATCCTCCGGTGTCTCAAAAGTTCAGACGTTTAGAACAGAAGTTCATATATATATATTATATATATATATATATATATATATATATATATATATATTTCAATGAACACTAGAATCGCCCACTTAAATATTCTACCTTATTTTTACTATTATTTACTTTATTTAACTATTTTATCTTATATCTTCCATAAGATCCTTAATAAAATTGTGGTTGTGGTTATTTTCTTCCTTCCTTTATACAGTAAACATCATCCCTTTAGTATTGTAACATTCTTTTGACTGCTAAATCTATAAAAATCCTATGTCTATTTATATGTGATTTAGTATTTGGCTCCAGCAAATATCAATATAAATTTAGGTTCAAAATTGTCTTTCCTGAATACATTTTCCTGTTCAGCAAATTCAACTCTTTTTGACTCCTTCTTGTCTTGTTAAATTAAAATCTCAATATTAACGTTATTTTTCCTCATCTGCAATGACAATTCTCTGTTGACTTGTTTTTGGTTTACCCGGCACTACCCTATTAAACTTTGTTTTTCTAAACAAATTTTCACCTGTATTTTCAGATAATACCCCAATATGTTTATTAACATAATAATTTGATATTTGATTTTAATTCTATAGTTCCCTATTTTCTTGTAATTAACAGTAAAAACAGACAAACATTGGGACATCGTGCTTCGGAATAAATTGAGAACATCCATTTTTTAACATAATGGTAGCAAATAGTGCAAATAATAAATACGTTTGTATACACTCACCGCAGAGACTTGAAAATAACGTTTTATAACAATATTTTACTATTAGTTAATGTTTGACCACAAAATTCCAAAGTTCAATTTCAAGCAATTTACGGATGGTTTGGCGATTTTACAGTCACAGTAAACGGGGTAATACAACTTGTTCTATACACTTTCGGGTACATTTCAATAAAAACTTGATAGCCTTTAATATAGCTCTACCATAAATACACGCGATACTTTTTCCTATTTCAACTCTCAGTTATTCCAATTTTTTAGTTGGTTTTAGAAGCAATGAGGTTGCTAAAAATCAAAACAGGGAAAACCATTTGTGATAAGCGAAAATATAGACATCAACATAGTAGCCTATTTTGAAGCAGACAAAGAAATCTCGATAAGAGATTTAGCAAATAAACGGTGGTAGAGAAAAAGTACAAGTTTATGCCGTATAAGTATCAACCAGTCCAAACATTGTTGCCTAATGATCATGAAACACTTACTTTTTGCAATTGGTACGTAATATTTACGAAGGAACTGAGAATATTTTATAATTTGGAGCAATGGGGCAATTTTTTTCAACAGAGGTTTCATCAATCACACAAAAAGTTCATTTTTGTTTACATGGACTGTTTGGTGTGTGTATGATAAATATCGAAACAATTGAAACTATTTTTTTTGAGGATACTGTGACAAAAAGAAGATATGTTGATCTGATAATCTCTGAGGCGCTAGAAGGATATTTAGTCAGCAACATTACACAACTAATCTACTTCCCACCTCATCAATTTGAGATTGCTGCAGTAATTATTCGGTGGCAAATGGAATTTCAAAAAAGGCCCAACTCACTGACCACCTAGATCCTTAGAACAATAAGGCCTCCTCGATTTCTGCGTTTACTGCTACGTTAAAGATGAACTTTACAAGAAGAAATTTAAATTTAGAACTAAAAATTGAAATAGAAAGAATTACTGCATGTGGATGGAAGAACGATTTTTGAAGCAACCAAGCGTATGATGAAATGTATGCGAAGATGTATGGAACAAGATGACGGTGTATTTAATCATTTACTGTGACTTTTAAAACGCCAAGTAAGGAAGCAATTGTTTAAACTTACGAGTTGTATAGCCTTAATAACATTACTTACTCAGACTAAAATATCGTCATAATTTTCTTATTTTTAAGTTTCTACAGTTAGTGCATACAAATTATTATTTGGACGAAAGTGGAGACTAAAGGTATTAAAAAGAGCTTTCTTTCCATTTAACAGAATTAAAATTGACTATGTAACTTAAATTTCTATATAAGATTATTATTTTTTAACTGAAAAAAAACGCTATAATATATATGGTAAACTTTACAACGACAATCAATTTCAAACATTTGCATTTTGTTATTTGAGATATTGCAGCATTTGCAGTTTTCAAGTTTAAGTCTTTAACCGGCAAGTGAATTTTTGCGTTCGAGAAACACCGATACGGACCTGCTCGGGAATCAAGAACTACAGTAAAATGCCTAGCGTTCTACAGAGTTTGGATTAAATTGGAATAAAGCTACTGCATCAAACATTAAATTAATTGTGTAAAATTTTCCATATCATCGCACTTGTATTACATTTCATTCTAAATAAATTTCTAGTAAGAACGCTTTTTCTACAAATTATAGAAGTTATAAAGAAAAAAACTAAAAAAAGTCTGCCTTATAACTTTTATAAGTTTATACAAAATTTCTAAAATTTTTTGACATAGCGCACATAGATACATTTCTTATAAATATTGCCTAGAACCCATTTTTACAAACAACAAGACTATTCCTGATTTTGAAGTTTTGCGAGTTCAATCGGACTACTACAGAGCAGGGGCAGATTCAGACACTTGCTTCCGAGGGGTAGTTTCATGCTTCAGGAGGGGCGATCCTGTATTCAATTTACCAAAATATAATTTTAACTCATATTTCTTACTGTTACATTAAAATTAGTAGTTATATCGTTTAAACCCATAGAAGTGACCTTCTTCTAGGCTCATGGAGTTAAGATTACCTCGTTTTAATATTAAATTTACTAACTTTGAGGCTCTCGGTGGGGGACATTGCCCCCATCACATCCCCCCCTGAACCAGCCCATGCTATGGAGGTAAGTATCTATACATATAAGGTCTCAAAGACATAGTCACTTATTGATAATTCTTTCCTACACATAAAGTAATAAACAAGAACTGTAACATGTTTTCATTATGTATATATTAAGTAGGTACATATCAATTAATTTATTCAACTTTAATAGGTTTCTATTTTGAAGTAGGCTTTTGAAGTGATAGTTGCTTATTGTTTTCCGTAATTATTTTAAAATACTTAGTTCTTGTAAAAGTATTTTTTCCAATTTCAGTAGTACAGATTTTTGTCAGAAGTAATTTTGTGATTTCCTTTTATAAACACCCTCTGCATATTTTTCTAAACATGTTAGCTTTGAATAATTATTCTCAGACATATACACTGACCTTTAAATTTTGATATTATGTAAAGCAAATTTATTCGACCTTTATTTGTCAGACTTTTTGAGGAACGGTAGGATTTACGTTTTGGAATACTATAGATGGCCACTTCGATATTATACTTAACACAATACAGGATAAACTATCCTGACCGGTTAAGGCCTTTGCGAGAAATGGCTGAACATTCGATGAAATATACTCCATGAAAATAGTGTTTCCTTTTTTGCGGTTAGCAGTATACATGGTATTTTGTAGAAGGTTCGCCAAACATGGAGGGCAGGTAGGTGGGCTCATGTGCTATATTATGTAGCCCATATAACATAACGCGAAACTCATAAGGTCGAAGAAGATAACCCGTTTATTCAGACTGTGAATACCGCTTCATTCGGATTTGAACTTGTTACAGTGATTGGATTATGATTCCAGGCACACAATATATCCTTATTTTACACAGGAAGACTGGTTGATTATATTGTAGAGATTTCTCTCTCTCAGAATATGTTCAAGAAGACTCTCCACAATGGCTATCACTATTTTTATTCACCAAACTAAAACTATAACATTGCTATGTATACCAACACATTCCTCTTATCATATCTTGTATTTACTGTAGCCTTAGTTTTTTGATTTGTTTGCTGAATTTCTGTCAAGAAAGAGCATTTAATTATCTTTGTTCAAAAACCAAAATCTGGTAATAAATTGAAAGCTTTACATTGTTCTTAGCAACTAACTCCTTAATATTTAGTCCAAACTAAACGCTTAGATATGTCTAGTCTGGGCTTAGGGAATTAATATTATTTTACATTAAATAAGTTTTTATTTTGATTTGTTTATTTACAAAAGTGTGCATTATTTGGTACAATTGAAAAAGTCCTAAATCACTCACACATCACATATGGCAGTTTACCAGGCTGGAGCAGCATATGGCAAAGGAGCGGCAACTTTCAAAGCTGGGGCAGCATATGCTACAGGGGCAGCAATTTTAGCAACAACTGGGGCTACGGCTTTAACGGCTAATGGTTCTTTGCGGACAACAGCATTGAAACCATTGTGGGCATCAGCTACGTAGTCGACAGTACGTTTGGTTCCATCGGAATCGACAACGGAGTAGCTACCTGCAAGCAGATCAACATATTTATAAGAAATTCTATTATAATTATTCTAAAATGTATGATAAGGTTATAACGTCAGTTCGTTGACATATTCCTGTCCTGAATCACCTAAACCTGAAGATATATTTACATCAAATTGTAGCAGGAAAATGTAAAAAAATTTCTATTCTAGCCAGCGTCCCGGTGTACAAATAAGTGAATTTTATGTTACGCAACCTAACTAAACTAACCTAATCTGTTTGGTCCACAAACTTTCTAAATATGAGGTGGCTGTTAACCATTTTGTGTTATTTATTCGTTAAATACTGAATATTACTTTTTAGTGATGTTTACCTGTTACGTACAGGGAGGTGGGAAATGTCCCGATGATAATACAAAATAATTTAGGTCCTCCTCAATAATAATTTCGAAATTAAAATTATAATTGTTCCTAAATAATTACGTGATAACAGTTTTAGATATTTTTGATACCTTGAACAACATCACCACGACGGATTTCTTGTTGAGATTTGCTATCTCCAGTGTGGGGGTCGTTAACAGCATATCCGAAGTCATAGTGAGCTGGGGCTTCAGGTTCAGCAATGATTGCTTTTGCAACTGGAGCAGTATAGGCCACTGGAGCAGCTACTTTAGCAATAGCTGGGGCAGCATAGGCGAAAGCTGGAGCTGGGGCAGCATAGGCGAGAGCTGGAGCTGGTGCATAAGCGGCTGGAGCGGCAATGCTGGAGTAAGACACAGCTGGGGCAGCGGAGTAGGCAACTTTGGCAATAGCTGGGGCGGCGTATGAAAGAGCTGGTGCAGCAGCATAAGCTGCAGGGGCAGAAACACTGGAGTAAGACACAGCTGGTGCAGCAGAGTAAGCTACTTTAGCTACAGCTGGTGCAGCATATCCTA
Organism: Octodonta nipae; assembly: GCA_034190945.1. NCBI lineage: Eukaryota > Metazoa > Arthropoda > Insecta > Coleoptera > Chrysomelidae > Octodonta > Octodonta nipae. The sequence continues at coordinate 48,460,682 of CM067217.1, forward strand.
AGGGAGCAGCATAACCCAGATTGGCAGCTGGAGAAAGAATTCCAGCACGGGTAATAGCAATGACAGCTGCGAATACTACAAACTGGAAAGAAAAAGAAAACAACAGTAGTATTATTAAATAATTTTACGGCTCATAGATTATTTTAATCAGAGAAATAGTGAAAGAAATCACACAAGAAATATTGAAATACCTTGTTTTAATTATTTCGTTGTAATAAATTAACTTAAAAACTTACTTTGAAAGCCATGTTGCTAATTTCGAGTATATAGTTACACTGGTTAAAAATTTTGCGAATTCAGTTTTTATACTGCGGTCTAGCCGAACGATAATACTTGAATTCATTACTTTCACAAAAAGCCTAACCACTGACATTGGCAAAGATCTTGAAATTACTACATAGTAGTTCACGCATAAGTTAAATTTTTAAGTGATTGCATATGTCGTCTTTCTCATAGTTCGGTACTTCTCCAAAGGTTATTTAGCGACCAAGACGCTCAATATAAAGTTTAGAAATAATTTTATACCTAGATGGCTTTAGAAAAAAAGATTGTAATATGCAATAAGCACAGAAATTGACTCATGTAAGAAAAAGTCAGCTATTGTATCATTTACACTAATAAATATCTCGCGACTACATAAATTCAGTTTCATGTTTTCTTACATCATTTCAGATATTTTCGTCGCCTTTTGTTTAAAGGAATACAGTTTTTACAAGTTTCTGAGATCTTCTTTTTGGTGAAATATGTTTTATTGTTATGTGTGAGTATTTGCATAATTATGAAAAATCTTTCCCCTTAGGTAACTTTTAATGCATTATATAGATATTTAATAGATTTTTATTCTAATACTTAGATTTATATAATTTTATAAAAATTGATGAACTTAACATTTTCAGTACATCATCATTTTGACACCCATATGTGATTATTATAATTACATTTACGTTTCTTTTTTGCATTTACATTTTTTTATTTGATTGCGACACATATTGAACAATATTTGTAGCAACTCAAAAAATAAAATTTCTCACTAAAATATCACTATTGAAATAATACAAATATGAAATACATGTTCAAAATAAGAACAAATAATAATAATTAAAATTAAATTCCAAAATTCGTTGAGCACATTCCGTGGTTAATGTAATCACCAACTGAGTAGAAACAAAACTTTAGGAAATAGTTCTTTAACCTTTTTTGAAAATTAATTAAGTTCAAAATTTGTAATTCTTCAGGCAAGATATTATAAGCATTTTAGTTTGTGAGTTTTTCGTTGACTTGTTTAATCGAAAACGGTTTGTCTAAATATTTTCTGCTTTTCTTGTATGAGATTGCTGTAGATCAGACTATTTTGTCAAAGGTATCTTCGTATATTAGTTACATTACTGTTTGCAAAAATGTACCCAATATCAAAAGTTATTAAAGCTCTAAATCATTTATCCTATTTGAATTAATTCTCTTTTTTTCAGTTACAAAACTAAATTGTTATTTATAGAGGGTGTTTCAAAAGTGAGAAAAGGTTTAAGGAGCCGATTCTTGGATTAATTTTATGAAAAAATATATGAATATGTGTCCTGAATGCTTAACTTCTACTATTGCCGATATCGTAATTATGGAATTAGGTATACGTCCTCTATGTATCATGATACACTTTCAGATGTGCAAACAAATTTAATATTTCAACCAGTGGAATGTGTACGCTTTTTGCATTCAACATTTTTGTAAAAACATCTGCACTCAACAGTTTTATCTTAAAATAAAAATTATTTTTGAAATCTCAATTCATTTCAGATCAAACTGGATCTCTTGATTTTCTGTTGCTCGACACATTGTTTTCATAAGTTATTTCGAAAATATTGTTGAGGAGGTCTTGAATTATTTTGTCTGTTCATTGGATTTTCTCTCCTCATTTTTTTCCTGTAACATAAGTATTGGAAAATTGTATATGGAGAACAAAGTGTAGTATGGCAATTTCGTAAAATTGCCCGGATTACTAGCTCTCTGTACTGAAATTCTTAGTCACAGTATTCTGAGAGAAAGCGATGTCTACAAAATGATCAACCAGTATTCCTGTATGAATATGGTTTTGTTTAATACAGTATATATCCGGATTGGTGAAACTTCAAATTTTGGAAAAGCATTCTATTGATAAAATGATAAATATTGTGAATGAATACATGCGTGCATGAAAATCGACCAATATCCCTAATATTTTAGTCGATTTTTCGATAATTCCTTATGGATGTGTATAGTTTTTTAACGTTTAATCTATTAAGGAAGATCCTTAGGTGATCTCATATACTTTTCTGCGACGTGCTACTTGCAGTTTTGCAGAAAATCGCCGAAAAATTCCAAAATTCTTATCAAAAATTTCATCGAAATGACATAACGGACATTTCCTCATAAATATTTTAATTCCAACGTAATAGTGCGGTAATTTTAGGCACTGGAAGTTTTAATTGCGAATTTGAAAATTTTCTATGTACATCTCAAGCATATAGGTAGTAAAGCATAGTATTTTCGGCTCCTTAAATCAATAAGTACCAAGCTCGTGTTGTTTATATACCAGCCAAATACCTACTTAAATGCAAATTTTTCCATTTTGCGAAGACGGTGCTTTTAGTTGTCACATTCTCTCGGCCTAATAGAAAATTCAGTGACATCACATGTCAAACTTTAAACTGCTATTTGGTTTATAGACAGGGTGTTTAGTTATAGCAAAGAAAATCACAAAGTAAAGTGGTAGAAGGAGTTGCAATTATATGGAGATTGAAATATAGGACGGACTAGAATGATAGTGGTCCGTAGGCAGCCGTATATACAGGATGGTTGGAATATAAGGTGGACTGGACGTTTGGTGGTATAAAAATGTTGGAAAAAATGTGAAATTAAAATTATATAGGGTGATTAAAAAACTGTTATATAATGTGGACATAAGCAAATCATATACAGGATGGTTGAAATATATGCTGGAGTTGAATTATATTTATCCAGTGTGATTAAAAAAATATTTCTTTTATAGCCCATAACAAGTTGCATAAAGTGTGGAGAGGAATTAATGTTACACAGGGCAATAATATAAAATGTTAAAAATGAAATAATTTATGGGGTAGCCCACAAGGTTATGGTTGAAATATAGGATGGATTCTACTCCGTCCTATACTTTACATAAGGCAGCTAACAAATTTATGCTTATCCGTGGGCAGTCGTATGTACAGAAAGGTTGGTACATAGGTTGGAGTGGAATTATCTATAGTTATAAAGGGTTGTCAAAAAAGTTGAAAAAAGGTTACATGGCGTAGTCCATAAGGCATAAATACATTTTGGGCTTATTAAGTCAACGCATATTAGTACATTTTGTTCGTAAAGATTTACTTGTCAATTTAAATGAGAAAGTATCATTCTGTAATGTTGAGGCTTTCAATGTTACCTGGTTCTGTCTATTAAGGTTATACATACAAAAATAGAATGAAAACTACCTGAGTTCAAAAAAAAACTAAAAAGTGTAAAATAAAACATTTTTAAAAAAATATATAACCTGACTTCTACCTATAACTAAAAAGCTAAAAATAATTATAACAAAATACAACTCTAGGAAATAAATAACACATTCAATGTTGTTAGGTACCTACCCAGGAAGTAAAAAATGTAAACATTAAAAGGTGCTCATTCTGTACAAATTAATTAACTACCAATCTAGTATATTTTTGAAGTCGGTGTAACTATATCCTTACAATAAATAATCTTAATGCAAATCTAAATTTTAAGCAGACACTTTTAAAGAAACCTACTATTCTTTTGTTTACACTTTCAGTGCATTTTATATTTTATTATTATACAAAAATGAAATGCCGGGCTGAAACAAATTAATAATAGTTAATAAAGAAAAAAAAAGGTATTCTTCAATTAGTTAACAACGCAATTTTTATGTTAGTCTGAAGTTGGTAGACAATGTAACTCGATCCTCGATAGCAGATACACGGTTATTGAAACGTTATGAGATCAACCACTTCAAGACGATGGAAGTCCAAGGAAACTTCGAGGACGCAATTTTTATGTTGTTCAATACAGATTCCTGTTAAGAAATATTTTATTAATAAATACTATGTAATTAATGTCAAGTCAAATTTCTTTAGATATATGTTTTGATTTTTTATTGAAACATTTACAAATGGAAAAATCCCTTGCAATAGCTTTCGCATTTTGCATATTATGATTTACACGGGTACCATTCCTTAGGAATTTTTCGAATGGACTCGTCAGAAAAATTGGTACGGAATGGCCAAAAGTTTTCAATACTGACATGTATTTATACTTTAAATTTTGAAAAAGTGAGATGGGGGGCCTCGAGATCAACTCTTTTACTTTCTAACGGTGGTTTATTCATCATGAAGGATCATCCGGTGAGGTAATATGCCCTTTCAAAAAGATATGTCTTCCATAGGATTACTGAAATTTTTTCAAGAACTAACGGGGCTACAGTATTTCTTTTTTGAACATGAATTGGATTTGAGAAGATATATGGCTTCAGTTAATAAGAATGTTTTAGCTATAAAATAAAACAATATAAAAGCGATTTTTTTTTTGGGAATTTTGGGTAAAGATTCCATTATCTAAGAAACAAATTAAAGAAGTTGAGAGTTTAGTAGCTCATTTTGTAGGTTTTTCATTTCTCTTTAACATTGCCGATAGTAGGAAACACCGTTTCATAGGTGAATTTTGTATAAAATGTAAAAAATTGAGTTATTACCGATTTTTCGCGGTTTATTTGTTATAAAAAAAACGCATCGATAAAAAATGTTGAATTTTATGTCAATTTAAATTATGTCGGTTTTGTTCTACTATTAATTTTGTCACGTTTATTCGTAAATGAACTGGGCTAGTTATAAAGTACTTATATGATATCTTCATCCACCCAAATATTTAACAACGAAGTCAGTATTATCAAAGAACATCTACTTCAAAATGAGTATACCTAAGGATTTATAACTATAAATCCGCTAGAAAAAAAATCGCTACAAAAAACCAGCACAAATAACCAACACACCACTAATACCAACCAAACACAAACAGACAACCCAATTATGAACATAATACCATATTTTTCTGGTGTATCGGAAAAAGTAAGGGATTAGGAAATACGGTGTTAAAACTGTTTTAAAACAAATAATACATTGCGCTCTATCAACTCAAAGTTCCAAAAATTGTTTGTACAGTGCTTTATGTGACTGGTCATTGTTATACCGGTGGTTATGATGAAGAACAACACGGAAATCGGGACACCTTCAATCGACCTTCATTTGAACTGGAGAAATCTATTGCTAACAGTACGGTACCCTCAGTATCAAGTGATCGCCAAATATCAAATTCTCACTGTGAAATTTTAGACAAACAACAAAATCAACATCAAAGCAATTCCAAACTCGAACTACACAATACTAAACGATTAACAACGAGTTGAAATGTCTCCAAACACCGATAAATATAACACAATATACAATACATTACTTATATACAGGAATACTGGTTGATCATTTTGTAGACATCTTTTTCTCTCAGAATAACTGTGAGGAAGAATATCTGTACAGACAGCCAGTCATCCGGGCATTTTTGCGAAATTGCTTTATTACACTTTGTTCTCCATATACAATTTTCAAATACCTATCTGTCGCTGGAAAAAAAGAGAGAAAACCCAATGAACAGGTAAAATAACATTATTTTCACTTTAAAAAAGAAACATTTTTTTACTTCAGGGTTATATCGCTTAAACTCTGATGCAGTGACTGGGATTAATATTAATATTAATTGTTAATTAATTCAGAAATAAGTAAATGATTTACCTACTATTGGAAATATATTTAAAAATTTCAAATGCCTATATTTCATATGAACAAAATTCACAATATTAACATTAGTAATAAAAATTGTTGCAAGTGATTACCTTTAATTGATAGCCATGATACCCCATGTCTACGCATGGAATTGTGCACTCGATCAAACATTCCCGGCGTATATCGGATAGATTCATTCCAGGCAACTATTCCCCCTTTTAAATCGTCTTAGGTGTTATCAGGACTTTTAGTATTAAAATAACAAATAAAAAAGTTAAAAAATATTTAGAAAATATAGACAAAGATTAAAAATTAGAGAGGGAGAAAGAGAGAGGGAGAAAAAGAGAGAGAGAGATAAGAATACGCTAAAATTTTTAATTGAAATGTACCTTAATTAAATCAGATAAATAAAAGATTTCTGAAAATAGTGATTGATTGCACACAGTTTCTAAACTGTTTTTATTTTAAGTCAGGTCAAGTATTTGAAGAACTAAAGTACCTTCCATTTATCGTCATTTACACAAGCACAGTGTGCTATGCTGTGCAGGCACCAAGCAGTTGGAAAACGGGGTCTGTTTACTGTTACACTGCTAAATTTTGGGTCATCCTCTTGCCATGCACTTCCTAAAATTGCTTCATATCTCAATACGGACTAATAATTTTTAAATAGACAAAACTAGTAATCAGAAATGGCCAGCAAGTTATATAAATTTCTTTATATGAAACCACCTTAATACTAAAAGTCCCGTTAACACTAATTATATCAACCGTCGCCTAAGCTAGCATACAGAATTACGTTGCCACACGAAGACCATTGACCAGGCGGATCGCAGATGCAGTTATAGGTCATATTTCATCGCAGTTTATGATTTTGAATTATAATAGTTAGTTAGTTGTAACGCTTTGAGATTGTCGGGTCAGAAATTCAATTTTTCAAATAAAAGTATTTTCTTTAAAAACGGAATTTAGAGTTCACGACCCATTTTTGGCGCAGTCAGTAGGATAGTTCCGAAATTCGCCAATCGATCGGGATCGTTTTTACGATTAACGGAACTAACGAACTATCGAACTGCTTCAGCCTTTCACCAGTCCATCATAGAATTTGCAAGGAAGACTCCAGTGGCGTAGACGAAAATAGCTTCCCTGGGCGTCGCCCTTATAGTTTGTGAACAATGCTCAAACTCGTTTTTATTTTTATGTAAGTACAACATTAAATGTCAAGTCAAAATTTGTCAGATATTTTTAATTGCTTATCTATTAAAGACGGTCCTACAACTGACTCAAATTCTAATTTAAGCTATAATTTTTCTGAAACTTCTCAAAATAATTTAAATAGTGACGAAGTAATAGATTTATATAGGAATTTAGTTGAAAAATTAATTGTAGAAATTAATCTTAGTAATAAAATAGAAATGGCTAGACCTGTTGCTAATCCTGAACCATTTAAATCTGAGTATTTAAATTGCGTACCCGAATTCGACGGAAACCCAAACGAACTTGGAAGATATTTAAGTATTTGTGAATCCATTTTAACAACTTTTTATGATCGTGCAAATCCCGAAAGCTTTCATAATGTATATTTGTTGAATTCATTAATTTCAAAATTGAGAGGTAATGCTAGACTAGTGATTAATATTCAAGACGTGAACAGTTGGAATGATTTAAAATTAGAATTGACACGAAATTTTGCGGATCAAAGGTATGAAAGTTGCTTAAATAGAGATCTAGTTTTAATTAAACAACTTCCTAACGAAAAACCTCAGTAATTTTATGATAGATGTCTTAATATTTTAAATTTGTTGTGTAGCTATGTAAATTGTCATGAAGTCACAGATCAAGCTAAACAGTTAAAACGTGATCTCTATCAAAATTTAGCATTTAAAACATTTTTGTCAGGATTGCGTGAACCCCTTGGTACAACAATATGTTGTATGAAACCTGATTCGTTGAGTCAAGCTTTACAATTTGTAATCGCAGAAGATAAGCCCACTATTTTCAAACAATAATGTCTAAAAATGTACTAAAACCGCCACAGATGATTCAAGCACCATTTCATAACCAACATAATTTTTTGAATATCCCTTCTTTACCAAAAAACTATAATATCAATCAAAACTACCACACACAAAATTCATTTCCTTCACAGCCTGTTCAAATACAACCAAAACAAAATTTTCAGCAACAAAGCATCAAAATATTTTCAAACCAAACTTTCAAAATAGAAACTTTCCAAAACCTACTCCAATGAGCGGAATTTCTGTTCAGAACTCATCTAATCAAAAAACATCTTTGCCAACAACTTTCTACCAAAATCAAACTACCCAAAGTTTTCCACAAGGTAATGTAACCAAACTATCATAACAGCCGAAATCATTTGGTTTTTGAAGAAATTAATAATACTGAAACTGACGACAAATACACAACTGAAAATGACTATCAATACTATTACGATGAAAATACTGTACAACCAAAAGCATACTCTAGTATCGAAATCTCTGAAGTTGAAGACGATAAGTACCAGGAAATTCCACAAGAAATTTCTCTCAATCAAATTATTTGGAATCAATTACCATATATTATTTTTCCCGAACAAAATTTAAAACTTTTAATTGATTCTGGATCATCAAGATCTTTTCTCGATCCTGAAATTGCCTATAAATTTTTCCCAAATCTTATTGTTACTGAACCATTTACAGTCTCTACAGTTTCTCATAAATCAACACATCAGTATAGAGCATTGATTCCCGCTTCAAAGATTTTTCAATTACCAACACCTAAGTCCTTAAAATTCTATCTTTTTAAGTTTCATGAGGTATTTGATGGTCTTATAGGCTTAGAAGATTTAATACGACTTCAAGCTATACTTGACTTCAACAAAGGATGCCTGATAATCCCATACGCAAAAATGAAACTTCTTTTTCATAAAGTAGAAAATAATATGAACTCGTTTACTGTTAGCCCAAATTCTAAACATTTTAGCAATACCGAAATTTTTGTTCAGAAAAAATTTCATAAACTAAATTCTTGCTCTAACAAAATACCTAAACAAAATATATATACATTAAAATCGAGCAACACTCAAAAATTTGATCACAAAAATTTTATAAACGAATTTGTAGATCAGGCTAATTCAAATTCGGCAACCAAAATAAAAGTAAACGAAAGAAGTACACAAGGAATCTTAAAACCCAGAAAAAAACGTAGAAACCGAACAAGTAGAAAACATCAAAAACTTGTCAAATTTTCTGATAACAAATCAACAGAAGACAAAAACATTTTTATGCTTATACAAACTGGTAACAACAACTCTGAACGTAATCGGCAAAATTCTAGAAATGACGAAGACAATTCTGAAAAAACTACTGCTCACTCTAATACAAGTGCAAACCCCAAAGTTGATATCCCCATTGTTAATTACGCTGTGAATTATGGACAAAATAAAATAGTTATTCATCCTGTCTTACACTCTCCAGCACATCCAAAAACAACTATACTTTTCGAACGAAAGCGGCGAATTAATGTTCAGATTTCCAGAAATAATTTTGAAAAGGACATAATTAATTTCGTTAAAAATTTTGTTCCCACAAACATTCAGTACCATCTCTTTTTCGATAATCCCAACGATTATGAACCTTTTACATTAGTTATCCAAAGAAACTTCCGAATGTCCAAATTGAAATTGAAAAACTGTAACAAAAAACTTCTTGATATCAAGAATAAACATGCCATTAAAAATATTATTGAAGCTTATCACGAAGGTAAATCAAACCATCGTTGTATCGATGAAACTTTACAAAGAATTAAAGAAAAATATTATTGGCCAAATCTCAAAAATTCTATTCAAACTTATATAAATGACTGTGAAATTTGTCAACAGTCCAAATACGAAAGACACCCTGTAAACATGAAAATGAATGTCACTCCTACAGCAATAAAACCATTCGAAATAATACATCTAGATACATTCACTTTCGAAAATACAAAATTTCTTACCATTATAGATAGCTTCTCTAAATATGCGCAAGCATATCCTGTAAATTGCCTCACAGGGACAGAAATTGCAAATAATCTCATATATTTCTTTTCTCACCATGGAATACCCAAACAAATTGTGGTAGACAACGGCACAGAATTTAAGAATTCGGTTGTTTCAGAACTTCTTTCATTTCACAAAATATCTGAAATTTTACCACACCCCAATCGTATCAAAAGAGGACTTATAAATGCTTTAGGTTCCATTTTCAAAGCAATTAGTGGCAACTTGGATTCCACAGATGGCGAAAGATATGACAAGTTTATTGAAGAACTTCAAAACAATCAAGACAACCTTGCACAAACTATCCAAAAACAAAGTTCACTTTCCATTTCACTTATTGACAAATTTAATAACACTGTTCGACAAATATTGCATAATGAAAAACTTCTCGAATCAAAAATGGATCAAATTTCAAAAATTGTGATAGGCTCAAGTTATAGAGAAAATTCTATGTTCATTAAAGATATTATGAACCAAATTATTAATCTATACGAGGTCATTAACTCTATTCTACAAGACGTTGAAAATTCAATAACTTTTGCAAAACTTGGAGTCATGCACCCTAGTATAATGCCAACTACACATCTTTTTCACGAATTAAAACTTTTGGAAAAATATTTGAACAAGGAACAATTTTCTATTGAGATCAGTTTAGACAATATTTTATATAGGAAGAAATCATAATGGTTCACGGTTATATAAATAAAAACAAAGTGACCTATATTTTGCAAGTCCCAATAACGCACACTTTTGAATTTCAACATTATCATTTATTTTCAATCCCAATTAGAACGGAGAACCAGTTTAAAGCCGTTATACCAACAAAGAAATATTTGACAAAAACACAGTTGTACTATGCATATATGAACGAGCCTTGTAAGTTTGTTTCTTCACAATTCTATTTGTGCGGCCAACTGGACCTTCAAGAAATGAAGAAAGAAAACCCCTGCGAAATCCAGCTACTAGAAATGAAAAATGCCTCTATTTGCCAACCAATATCAATCAGTATCACAAAACCAATGTTCAAACGTCTAGACCAATCAAACCAATGGATTGGCCTAATACCAGTGATAGAAAAAATTAAGCTCCATTGTCAGCAACAAGAAGAAGTCAAAAATATTATTGGAACTTATTTAATCGACATCCCAACCGGCTGTCAAGTGTTCACCGATAAAGAAGTTTTCAGCAATAATAAACCGATAAGCTTTAATCAGCCACTATTGTTTCCTGAATTAGAAGCTACAAGTGAAACAGCCTCCTTCACAAACCCAACCATTCACTTAGAAGAAATCAATTTGGATGAACTCCAAGAAATACGAACACAAGTGTTAAATAATCAACCCCATTTGTCGCATAACTGGATATCACACACCCCCAGTATGTGGACGATCATAGTCTACGGGCTACTCGTGATAATATCAATGTATTTCATTTATACAAAAATTCTCCAAAGATGTCAGAAAAGTAACCGTCATACCCAGCAAGGTATCGAAATATCCGAAGTTCGCCTCCCTCGCTAACTCGGGACTCGAATTTTCGGGGGGAGGAATTATATCAACCGTCGCCTATGCTAGCAAACAGAATTACATCGCCACACGAAGACCATTGACCAGGCAGATCGCAGTAGCAGTTATAGGTCATATTTCATCACAGTTTATGATTTTGCAATATAATAGTTAGTTAGTTGTAACGCTTTGAATTTGTCGGGTCAGAAATTCAAAAATTTGTATTTCGAATAAAAGTATTTTCTTTAAAAACAGAGTTTAGAGTTCTCGACCTATTTTTCACTTAAGACGATTTACCAGTTGCCTGGTATAAATCTATCCGATATACGCCGGGAATGTTTGATCGAGTGCACAATTCCATGCGTAGACATGGGGTACCATGGCTATCAATTAAAGGTGATCACTCCCAACAATTTTTATTACTGATCTTAATATTGTGAATATCGTTCGTGTGAAATATCGGCTTTTAAAATTTTTTTATATATTTCCAATAATAGGTAATCAATTACTTCTTTCTGAATAACCCTGAAGTAAAACAATGTTTATTTTTAGAAGTCAAAATAATTTTATTTTACCTGTTCATTGGGTTTTCTCTCCTCAAAACTTTTTCCTGCTACAGATAGATATTTCAAAATTGTATATGGAGAACAAAGTGTAGTAAGGCAATTTCGTAAAATTGCCCGGATTACTGGCTGTCTGTACAGTGTATTCTACCTTACAGTTATTCTGAGAGAAAAAGATGTCTACAAAATGATGAACCAGTATTCCTGTATATAAGTAATGTATTGTATATTGTGTTATATATATATATATATATATATATATATATATATATATGTGTGTGTGTGTGTGTTTGGAGATGTTTCAATTCCGACTCTGGAGTCACTGTCAATCGTATGGTATTGCATTTCGGTTTTTTTCCAAAAAATTTTGCTTTGATGTTGATTTTGTTGTTTGTCTAAAATTTGAGAGTGACAATTTGTTATTTGGCGATCACTTGATACTAAGGGTACCATGTTTCTGCTCTGTTAGCAATAGATTTCTCCAGTCCAAATGAAGGTCGATTGAAGGTGTCCCGATATCCGTGTTGTTCTTCATCATACAGCTGGCTTCTTTCTGTGTCCACATTTCTTCTGGAAATGTTATACTGGTGTTCTTTTTTCCTTACTTTTAAGGGTCTTGAAGTTTCACCGGTATAATGGCCACAGTCACATAAAGCACTGTACAAACCATTTTTGGAATTTTGAGTTGAATTTAATGCTTTGGTATGTGTGAGTAGAGTATAGAGCGCAATGTATTATTTGTTTTAAAAACTGTTTTAAAATCGTATTTATTTCCTAATCTCTTACTTTTTTCCGGCACACCTGGGGCATATGGAATTATGTTCAAAATTTGATTGTCTGTGTTTGGTTGATATTAGTGGTGTGTTGGTTATTTGTGCTGGTTTGTTGTTGCGATTTTCTTTCTAGCGGATTTATAGTTATAAAGCCTTACGTATATTCATTTTGAAGTAGATGTTCTTTGATAATATTGACTTCGTTGTTAATTATTTATGTGGATGAAGATATTATTGCTCTATCATATAAGCACTTTATAACTAGCCAAGGTCATTTACGAAAATACGTGACAAAATTAATAGTAGAACAAATGATAAAACATAACTAATTGACATAAATTTCAATATTTTTTATCGATGCGTTTTTATTATAACAAATAAACTGCGAAAAATCGGTAACAACTTAGTTTTTTATATTTTACACAAAATTCACCTATGAAACGGTGTTTTCTACTATGGGCAATGTTAAAGAGAAATGAAAAACCTACAAAATAATCTACTGTAAGCTCAACTTCGTTAATTAATGTCTTAGATAATGGAATCTTTACCCAAAATTCCAAAAAAAAATCGCTTATATATTTTTTTATTTTATAGTTAAAACATTCTTATTAACCGAAGCCATATATCTTCTCAAACCACCGTTGGAAAGTAGAAGAATTGATCTCGAGGCCCCCCCATTTCACTTAAATAATAAAAAATAAATACATGTCAGTATTGAAAACTTTTGGCCATTCCGTACCAATTTTTCTGACGAGTCCATTCGAAAAATTGATAAGGGGTGGTATCTGTGTAAATATATCCTTATAATAAAGCAGCCACATATTTATATTTTTTGGATAATATGGATTTATGTAATAAATTTAGTAAAATTGAAGAGTTAAACTCTATTTAGCTACAAATGATAATGACGGAGCAATCATAATATACAAAATGCGAAGGCTGTTGCAAGGAATTTTTCCATTTGTAAATGTTTCAATAAAAGATCAAAACATATATCTAAAGAAATTTGACTTCACATTAATTACCTAGTATTTATTAATAAAATATGCATACATACGCGCCGGGCTAGACCACAGTATAATAACGATAATTGCGAAAATTTTAGTCAGTGTTGTTATATATTCGAAGTTGGTAACATGGCTTTCAAAGTAAGTAATAAAAATGATTTACTTAATCAAAAAAGAAACTATTTTTTGGCAACAAATAATTTAAATTATTGTTGCTTTTGCACGTACATATATTAATTATTTTTATATTTATACAGTACGTATTATTTGCTGCTGTCATCGCTGTCGCACGCGCTAAAGTGTTTCCTTAAAGCGCTCACCTGAGCTATGCTGCCGCAGCTGACCCTTTGGCTTACACAGCTCCAGCCGTAGCTACAGTAGCATATTCTGCTGCACCAGAGGTGTTTTATTCCAGCATTCCTGCACCTGCTGCATACGCTGCTGCCCCAGCACTTTCATACGCCGCCCCAGCTGTTGCCATAGTTGCATACTCCGCTACTCCAGCTGTATCTTACTATCAAGCATTGCTGCACCTGCTGCTTATGCTCCAGCTCCAGCCCTCGCCTATGCTGCGCCAGCTATTACAAAACTTACTGCATTAGTAACTTATGCTGCTCCTGTCACCAAAGCTATCATTGCTGAACCCGAAGCTCCAGCTCACTATGATTTCGGATACTCTGTATGCAACATCCCAACATGAAATCCGTCGTGGTGATGTTGTACAAGGTAGATAATATTATAAAAACTGAAATGGATAATTCCATTTAGTTATAAGTGATAACAAGTTTCTGAATTCCAATTTGTGTATACAGGTAGCTACTCTGTTGTCGATTCTGACGGAACCAAACGTACTGTCGAATAAGTAACTGATGCCCACAATGGTTTCAACGCTGTCTCCATTACTCTATGCCGCACCAGCCTGGTAATTTATCGAAGCGAATCATTTAGGACTGTTCAATATGTACCAAGAAATGTTTATTTATGTTGTATAATAAACTTGTTTAATGAAACACATATATTTGTTTACATTTGAATGAGTGGTATATTAACTTTCAAATTAACTAAAATTAAATGAATCTTACTAATGAAACTTACTACCAATATAGTAGTAGTCTTAGCATACAGAGTACTATATTTGGTACCTAAATGCCCTCTTCTGCAATTCAGACACAATGAAATTAATTATCATGTGACAGCAAGTTCAATTAACTGTACGGAGTGACCATGGGAAAGATGTATAAGATAATCCTCTGAGGTAAGACGATCCTTTTCGATCATGATTGTTTTTTCGACTAAAGTGTAGGTTTCCGCCCCTACTGATACTAGTCAAACCATCATGGATGCGTGATGGACTATTGCTGTGTTTTGGGGAAAAATTTAAATTGTATAGTACTTACCTGCAGTAAGCCAGAGTTTGAAATTACATTAATTTTTTCGTATTCGATTTTATGCATATGTACATTTGTGATAAAAACGTGTTGGGTAACTGTAGGATATTTATAGATTTGATTAGAAAATTTCAAATAAAACGTGAGCTCTGGGTCAAGATGATTCGTCTGCTTGTGTATAAGATAATCCGTGGATCACCTCAACCCAATGTACGTATTTACTTAGATGTTTTTTTTTTCACACACCAATGCCACATATGTATAAAAGGAAGACCAATCGTGGACAGTGCGATAAAGAATCAATGTGGAAGGCACTAGAGGCTGTCACAGCTGGAAAATCTTATAAGTTTAATGTACCTTTCGTGTCATTAAAATGGCGTGCAAAAGGTAAAAATGAACTAGCTTTAGGTGAAGTGAAGTATTTGGGCGGTATATTCATCAAAAGGTATAATAGAAGCCAGTCTAATGAAAGACACTTTCAAGAGGATAAAGTGGTGACACTTTAAACAATTCTAAAGTGAACAAGGTAGTACAATTTGCAGTTCTATTAAATATTTCAATTGGCGTTCAAAACAATTATAATATAGAAGTTACATTTTCGTTTATTTATTGGGATAATATTCAATGTAGTAGCGGGTTTTTAAATTTTAAATTCAATAATTGCATTGCATTGATTAATCATTGTGTTTTAAATTTCATTTGTCACAGTTAAAAAAGAACCATTCTCATTCATCAAATCTTTTTAAATTAATTCCAAATATAGTAAATAAGGTGTTGTTTGATGTTTATGATTTTATTATTAGTTTGTGTTTGATATTGTTTGTTTAACATAATAATTTGGTCAAGTGCGAGGTGGACTCGCATTGTAAGGGTTCCGTACCACCTTCAAGATTCGCTGTATTTAGTTTTCTAATTTGGCGCCCAAAAATTAACATTAGAGTTTTATTTTACTAATAAACTTTCAGGGAAGCCTTTTATAATCTATTGTCTGAATTTTGAGGCTCTATAGATTGGAAGATAAAGAGCAAAATAGGTCAAGTTTTAAATTATAAATTATTAAATCTGTTATTCAAATTATTTAAAAATACAAATAAAATATATTTTTCAAAATTTAAATAGTATAGTTTCTAAAATGGGAATTAAGTCGATGTTTAATATCTTTGCCAATATCTTTTAAACAAATGATTTAAAAATATGATATACATTTGTAATTCACATAATGAGTCTTTTATTTGATATATTACATGATTCGTTTGAAAATTGAATTTTTATTTTCCATTTAATTGTATAATTTGTCCCTAAAATTACCATGGAGTCTCAGTACCCCTAATTATTTTCAAAATTTTAGGTAGTATTGTTTCGGAAATAAAGCGAAAAATGAGAATTTTTTATATCTTTATGTTAATATCTCATAACGAGCCCCTTCATTTGATATATTGCATGACTCGTTAAAAAAATATTTTTTATTTTCCGTTTATTTCTATAAATTGCCCCCCATTATTAATATTAAAGATTTCTTCGTATTTTTCCTGTAAATAAAAAAAATTAATTCTTCTAGTTGGGGAATAAAGGGGGAATGGGTAATTTTTTTAAGATTTTTTTTAATATATTTTAAAATATTTATTTAAAAAATAATAAAAAAATATTTGTATTAGTCATAATGAGCCCTGTGATTTGATATATTACATGATACGTTAGAAACAAGTTTAAATTTTTATTTTCCATTTAATTCTATAATTTGCCCCCCAAAATGAATATTAGGGGTTTCTCCTTATTTTTCCAGTAAAGTTCAGGTGAGGCGCTATACCTATATTTTTTTTCAAAATTTTACAGCTTATGGTTTCGGAGATAAGGGGGGGATGGGTAAATTTTTTTATATTTTTGTTAATAACTTTTAATTAATTTATTTTAAGAATATGAAAAAAATATATTTGTTTTCGTCATAATGAGCTCTTTCATTTGATATATAACATGATGGGTTAGAAACAATGTTAATTTTATATTTTCCATTTAATTCTATAATTTACCCCCCAAAATAAATATTAGGGGTTTCTCCTTAATTATCCAGTAAAGTTCAGGTGAGGGGCTATAGCTCAATTTTTTTTCAAAATTTTCCAGCTTATGGTTTCGGAGATAAGGGGGGGGTGAATGGGTATTTTTTTATATTTTTGTTAATATCTTTTAATTTATTTATTTTAAAAATATTAAAAAAATATGTTTATTTTCTTCGTAATGAGCCCTTTCATCTGATATATAACATGATGGGTTAGAAACAATTTTAATTTTATATTTTTCATTTAATTCTGTAATTTGCCCCCAAAATGAAAAGTAGAGGTTTCTCCTTATTTTTCCAGTAAACTTCAGGTCAGAACCTATAAAACTATTTTTTTTTCAAAACTTTACGTTTTATAGTTTCGGAGATAAGGGGAGGGGTAAATTTTGGTATATTTTCTTTAATATATTTTTAATTATTTTTTTAAATATGAAAAAAATATATTTGTGTTCCTCAGAATGAGACCTTTCATTTGATATATTAAATGAGTTTGAATTTTTTTTATTTTTAAATTTTTATTTAATTCTATAATTTGCCCCCCAAAGTTAATATTAATGGTTTCTCCTTATTTATCCTGTAAAGTTCGGGCAACGTTCTATATTTTCTATTTTTTTTAAAATTTTAGGTTCAGTAGTTTCGGAGATCAGGGGGGAACGGTCGATTTTTTTAGTTTTTCCCCCCAGAAGTACCGCTAAAATCAAAATTTCTTCTTTTGCGATATGTGCTCCTGATCAGGTCACCAAACTATACCTTCATACCAAATTTCAACCTCTTCCGTCCAGTAGTTTAGGAGAAAATTGCTGTGATGTGACAGAGGCAGAAATCTTGAGTGATATTATAAGGGTATCCGTATACTGTATATACGGAACCCTAAAAAGAGTCAGTTATAATACAAAAATAAATTGGTATATTGGTGGTTTATTAATTGACAACAGTCAATCTGAATTTATAATTAGTTTACAGAAAAAGGAATCTCAAGAGCCGGAGCAGTAAAAGAAAAGTTGGGTGGAGTTTTTATAAAGGTATAAAATTTTTAATTCAGCAATTTATAATCACCCCTCAAAAATAAAAATTCCATTACAATATATATAGGTAATATCTCAAGTGGATGCCATTATGTCGAAAAAAAGTTTCTGGTTCTAGTGTTTTAAGTTTGACATCAAAAGATCCATATCGAATGTGTTTTTAAAATGGAAATGTCCAATTTTTTTATAAAAAGGTGAAAAACAAACACTTTTTATTGTTGCTATTTTTTCGATTCATCCATATTTTGGCATAAATACTTATGAATGATTTACTTTGAGATCCGGATATATCTCAAGTGGATTCCATTATTCGAAATAAGTTTCACATAAAAGTTTTAGGATTTCAAGTAAGTCATAAAATGGCCCATATTACGACTTTAGTTTTGGACAGGCTATTAACTTTTCCGACCAGAACAATTTTTGTTATTGCCAATTTTTCGAATTGAACCATATTGTAGAGCAAGTGGCTTATTTTTCATGTGTTTTCTGAAATTCTCAGAAAAATTGTGTGCTTCCACTAAACAATCCACCCCGGACGGAAAATGTCTTTCCTGTCCAAAGCGGCCAGTTGATTTCCCACTTGAAACCCTACAACTTTTATGTGAAACTTTTCGGAATGACGGGATCTGCTCGCGACATTTGCTTGTCTGAAAATAAAACTATCGTAACCATTTTCCAAAATATCGATCCTTGAATTTGTGCGGGTTGATGGTGTTATAGTCCAAGAACACAGGCTGAACGTCTTGATCAAGAACAGGGATTTTGTGTAGCTCTCTATACCGTATTATCCTAATGACTGGAATCTTTATCCTTATAAAGTTCAGCGAACTGAATAACTTAAGCTTCCTGTAAACGCACCGGAAGAGTTCTTTCAAAATATCATGGAATGAAAACAAGATATTGCTGACTTTTCGGACAAAATCATGTTCAGCGATGAGGTTCATGTACATTTTGGTGGTTTAGTTATCAAAATTCACACGGTATTTGGTCAAGAAATAAATCATTCATATTCAATCAAAAGTTCAAATATATTTTGCCTGGAGTAGTGTTACACAAATCGCAAGTAAATCAGTCATCATCATCGCTATCAACTCCTGTCCACGCTTCCTGAACCCATCTTCAGCAGGCACAACATCTAATCCACCCTTCACCCCTATTGTCTTTTGAAAAACTTTTGGTACAGAAAATAACTTCTGTAATCCTCTTCAGATGTCACAGATTGAACACATTTTTTCTTTTGTTTTGATATAGTTTTTCCTATCCTTTTTTCTTTTCCTGTCTTGACACTTTGCGATTTAATTGTCACTTTTTTTGTCGCTTCTCCCTCTAAATATTTTTTATATGGTTTTGTAAGACACTTCTTTTTCCTAATATCTTTGTTAACGATTGTAGCTGGGTCGGTGTAGCAACGTCAAAGTACGATTGCAGATTATTATCAACGATAGACAGAAATGGGGATACTTTAAGTCCTCATGTATCGACGGCATCGGTGTTAAAACTCTGGACATTTGGGGTGAGGACGGTTCTATAGGTGCTGGCGTATGGTTCTGCCTTGCTGAGACGTCTTATATTGGTAAGATTGCAATGTGAGGTAGCGGTGTGCTCAACTGACAAGACAGAGGTGTTTCCTGTTGTTTAGTAACTGGGTCTTCCTGTAATTCCATTTCTGTTGTTTCAGCAGCAATAAAATATGTTTTTCTGAACACATCGGGGTTATAGGGATAGACTGCAGTTATAAAAAAATCCATTGATAGCATTCAAAGGTACTTTTTTTCAATTTGGAACACAGACACTGTTCTGCCAAGATTATTGTTCATTCATTTCTCCAGGGATTGATTATGGTAAATTCTCAGAGGGTACATCACACCGACATCCAACTGCTGTAGTTTATGTGTACAGTGTCGTGATGAAGAGAGAGTGATAACGTGGTTTTCACGTCTAAATTTTTAATTTGAGACAGATGGCCGTCTAAAATTAACAGTCTGGGATCTTCTGTAGTCGGCTTAGTGTGGTGTAAGAAATGGTCAAACCACTGCGTAAATACTTCTAGTTCCATCCAACCCGATGCGTTGCACGCCCACATGGATCCTAGTGGTCCACCGTCCATCCATCAATTCCATCTTCATGCGGATGCGCCGAAAAATAAACAAGGGAGGCACGAAAATTCCAGATACAGAAGTGCCAACTACAGCCGTTGTAGTATCGCCTCTTTCAACAGATTTTTACGCCCAGTTGCTGAGAACGCTTTCGTATTTTTCGTAGGTACAGTGCGTTTGCACGTTTGCTCGTCTCGTCGACGTTAAAGATCCGATGAGGTGGAAAAACATTTTCTACTGAATGTCTTTTATGAGAGAAAAAAATTTATCAACTACTGGTTTGTTAAAGGGGCGTTCTCTTGATGCCGAAGTGGATTCTGAAACACGAAAGGTAATATCTGGGTTTCGTTGAATAAATCCCCTTAGCCAGTCATTACCAGCTTCCCTCTCGGTCTAAAACGGATGTGGTACATTGTAGAAGAGGACATTTACGTACCCAATATATTACTCTGTATGCTAAGACTACTACTTTGTTGGTAGTAAGTTTCATTAGTAAGATTCATTTAATTTTAATTCATTTGAAAGTTAATATACCTCTAATTAAAATGTAAACAAATATATGTGTTTCATTAAACAAGTTTATTATACAAAATAAATAAACATTTTTTGGTAGATATTGAACAGTCCTAAATGATTCGCTTCGATAAATTACCAGGCTGGTGCGGCATATGGTAATGGAGCGGCAACTTTGAGAGCTGGGGCAGCATAAGCTACTGGAGCAGCAACCTTAGCAATAACTGGGGCTACAGCTTTAACACCTAAAGGTTCTTTACGAACAACAGCGTTGAAACCATTGTGGGCATCAGCTACATAATCGACAGTACGTTTGGTTCCGTCAGAATCGACAACAGAGTAGCTACCTGTATACACAAATATGTATTCAGAAACTTGTTATCACTTATAACTAAATGAAATTATCAATTTCAGTTTTTATAATATTATCTACCTTGTACAACATCACCACGACGGATTTCATGTTGGGATTTGCTATCTCCTGTATGGGGGTCGCTTACAGCGTATCCGAAATCATAGTGAGCTGGAGCTTCGGGTTCAGCAATGATAGCTTTGGCGACAGGAGCAGCATAAGCTACTGGAGCAGCAACTTTGGTAATGGCTGGCGCAGCATAGGCGAGGGCTGGAGCTGGAGCATAAGCAGCAGGTGCAGCAATGCTTGAGTAAGATACAGCTGGAGCAGCGGAGTATGCAACTTTGGCAACAGCTGGGGCGGCGTATGAAAGTGCTGGGGCAGCAGCATAAGCAGCAGGTGCAGAAATGCTGGAATAAGACACCGCTGGTGCAGAAGTATATGCTACTTTAGCTACGGCTGGAGCTGTGTAAGCCAAAGGGCCAGCTGCGGCAGCATAGCTCAGGTGAGCGCTTGAAGGAAACACACCAGCGCGTGCGACAGCGATGACAGCAGCAAATACTACGTACTGTATAAATATAAACATAATTAATATATGTGCATGCAAAGGCAACAATAATTTAAATTATTCGTTGCCAAAAAATAGTTACTTTTTTGATTAAGTAAATCTTTTTTATTACTTACTTTGAAAGCCATGTTACCAACTTCGAGTATATAACAACACTGACTAAAATTTTCGCAATTATCGTTTTTATACTGTAGTCTAGCCCGGCGCCTATGTTTGAGTTGAATACTTTCACAAAAATTATTCTACGTTGTACCTAACGATACATTTTGCTATTGATATTAGCAATGATCTTGACATTGTTACATAGTAGTTTAGACACATTCGAGGTTTTTAATGCAAACGGGCGTTTAACGCATAAAATTAGCCTTCAACCTCTAATATATCTTTAATATATATATATATATATATATATATATATATATATATATATATATATATATATTAAGTAAAATTGCTTACTAAACATAAAATAAGTTGAAAAGTAAAATACAAATAAAATTTAATATTATAATTTTTATTAGTATAGGGTATTAGGATATAAGTGTTCTTCAATTCTAACTAATGCGTGTTTAAATTTTAATTTAGGTTGTAGAAGAGATATTTTCTGATAAAACTTCATTATATAAAATTATAATCTACTATTAATTTTGCAGTTATTTTAATCATAAAATATTGTAGGTTCATAATACCCAGTTTGAAAATATTGCCAATCAACCTATGTTGTAATCCTGCAATTTATCGAGACATTTAAAAAATAGAAGACTTAGCAGTATGAAGCTCGTAATTTTCTTAATAAAGATTTAAATTTGCAATCGACCAAAAATGTAATGTTAAATATATTGGCTAAAATTAAGATTTCTGTGTTTACAGAGAGATAATTGATTAAGCCCATTGTGCAATTTGCTAAAGTTTTACTCCTGTGAATATCAAGGGTCATTTGAAAACTATGGTATTAAATTTATATGACGCTCCTGTACATGATTATATTGCACTAGTAGATACCGTTAAGAGAATAGTTCTAAATGAGTAAAAACATGACCGGAATGAGAGAAGCATTCAAAGATTGAAAATTCTCCTGTAGCACGAAAAACTTTAACAGGTAAAAAACACATACAAATAGAAAATACTGTAAGAGTAGTTGCCTGAAATAAATAGTATTCATATAATGTGTAAAATGAATTACAATTTTGCGGCTATTTTTCAAACGAGAATAAATATGTTTTTTTCACGAATTAAGCATTCAAATGAAACAAGCAGTATAAAAAATTTGCGCTCGAAGAGAAACAAGAACTTGGTTACAATAAAAATGAATTTTTTAACACTGTCCTGTTATAGCTGTCTAGGTGCATCATTTCAAATCTCAAAAAATAAAATTAGCTCTTTTACTTAAGTGGAAACTTGGAGTATTGATTGGCTACAGGATATTATTATAAAATATAAACATAAGCTTTTAGTTAATTGAAGAATTGCAATGTTTAAAATAAGTTTCACTGTCAAACATTTAACCTCAAATTTATGTTTTGTTATAATTCAGATTATAATTATTATACAAAGCAAACAGAATCGGACTTTGAAACTTTTGAATTTTTAAATATGGGTACAGTCTTTGATCTCTAAATGTATTATTTTCACAAAAACAGAAAAGTGCATCTGAAAAAAATAAATATAGATAAAGATAATGCAAAAAGCTTTTAACTGAAAAATGGACTGTTGTACACATAGAGTAAATAAAAATATATGTTACCAGAATGAAGCCTTACACATATTTTTTACAGTTTCAACTGTCAGATTAATAAATATCCCAAGTTTTCTTTTATAAGTGTGGTGGTCTTTTATATAAAAATCAATTGCTGTTCTTTCGTCTAGCTAACACTGAACAACTTTTTCTCGCAACACACTTTGAAACTTCACTTTATTAAACTTGTCGCACTAAAGCACAAATTCTAAATAACTAATCTAGCCCAACGATGTTTTTAAGAAATAATAATTGGCCCCTCAAAATTTCAGGTAAAAGAAGGGTAGAAGGGATTATTTTGGATTGTTTTATGGTTGTGATGATATTTTGAAAACGTTCCTCGAATTCTATTAGTAAATGAAGTAAGTGATTTATTTTGTTTATGAGATTTGTGTTGAAATGTGGACGCAGGGTTGCCAGATGGGGGAAAGTTCAAAACCTTTGAGGTTGTAATTCTTGTAATTTTTGGCGATTTCAAGGGATTTGGTGGCCCGTTTCGTGATAATGTTCTGCTACAGCGGAGTTTGAAAAGAGACCCGTTTCCTATGTGAGTACAAACGTTGTTTGAAAACCTCCTTTCAAACTCCGCTGTAGCTGCACAACTTCACGAAACGAGCCGGAAAATTACCACGACAACAGAACCACTGCGGGATTGTAGACGCTAGGTTGGTTCTCAAATGATAAATACGGTAGTGATTGGGTTATGTGGGACCATCTTTTACTGTCCAGTGTTTGGAGTTGCCTATAGTTCAATACGAAAATAATTACTGTTCGCACTAGTAGTACTAACTCTCGTAGAAAATAATATTTTTATTTTTTTGTTGTGACTATAATTCTGTCATTAACATAACATTATTTCCTCAATAGTCCGAAGGTGTTGTGCAACAAATCATCAATTAGCGGACAATAGAAATGACATTAAAAATTAGAGTTTTCATTGGGTTGTTTGTCATCTCTATTTTTGAAATCTTTTGTGTGTAAATGACGGAAACTTTTAGGTTTCAAAGAAAAATCTGCCAATAATTACATAGAACATGTTGCATAGACACTAATACATTTGTGATATTGTATAGGGCATATTTATGTAAAAATAACCCTACAATAATATACATAAATAAAAAATAATTTCGTGAATTATTACTACAAATGTAATCCAAATTAAATAATAGAGATAGCAAAAGCCTGGCCTACTTTTCTAATTTGGTCTCAAGTCTATTTCTTATACAGACAAAATAACTTTAATAACGTTTAACTTATAATTTTAATGAATTAGGGTCGAATTTCGGTCACTGGGCGAAAATTTACTGAAACTATTAAATCTTGAGTTCATCTTACAATTGTAAATCGTGTTGACAAATTTTAAAAAATAAATTAATATGTGGAACAACTACATCAAAAAGAGAATAATTTTCACTCATACAGCTATCATAATTGCTGTTAGTGTGATCACATTCTAGAACTGTTGGGTGTTGGTAAGCCTTTCAAAACATAAAAAAATTGAATGGGCAGAACCATGGGCATTTTCTATAATTTCAAACTTGAGTTTGCATAAAACTGAAACATTTAAGATACGTTTCATAACCACTTTAAATATGTCTCCAACAAACAATTTCAGAGATACTTTAAATTGTAGAAAAAAAAAAAAATACAAACGAAAATATTAAAAATTATATCTTCTGAACAAAATCACTTAGAATTTTGAAATTTATTTCTGCCACAATTGAGACGTAACGCTTAAAATTAGCTTGCTAATTCGTGCAGGGTGTTCAATCAAAAATTAAATTTCAAAAATTTTAGATCATTTCAAATAGCACCTGTCATGCATGTTTTAATACCTATATTGTTCCCTTCTGTTCTTTTTCTATCCATGATAATACTCCTATCGCTAAATAAGAAAAATGTTGAGTTATTTGAGAGTTTTACTAGGCTATTACGTCAAATTTGCCACATTTTTTTAAGACAACACACAGTATGCCATAAAAAATTCACAGCTCCTGAAATTGTTAAAAATCTAATTAAAACCAGTTCTTCACTTCTTCACTAAACTATCATGCAATAATAACAGAACTAAGTTTCTGGGAAAGGTAACATGTTCAAGAAGTCACATACTCCTTTATTTAAAATTTCACGTGGTAAATTCAAATTACCATCATTAATACAATAAGTAAACACAGTTTTATCTATAAGCAAATTATTCTGAATCTAAACTTTCCTGGTATCCACATTTTCTTGAAACATAGGGGTTTTAATTTGCTTAAATGTGTTTATTATACCTAGTAAATATACCATCTCTTAGAAATTTTGATTTCCTCTGACAGATAACTTTTGTATTAAGGTTTCATCTTGTTGACATTTAATGAAATAGGTTTGCATGATTCTATGCGATATCTCTGGAAGAAGATTCTGAATTTGTATGAACTTAATAAGGATGATTTTTATTTTACCATAATATTCTTAATATCCTTCCAAATTCAGTTATGTCAGTATCAACATGACGGTTCAACATAAACTGATCGACGAAACTGCTTTTAATATAATTTTTAGATTTTAATATTTGCCAGGTATCCATGACATGCTTGTTTCCATCCAAATTTCACTAAAGAGTAAGTTAAGTAGATCCAAAATAACTCAACACAATTTTCCTATCTACAAATAATGAATTGAGATTTTTTCCGGAACGCTGTGCATAAATTAGCAAACTAAATTTGGGTCTAGTAGAGCCTTAAGTCTCAACAACAGCTGATAAAAATTTCAGAATACTATCTCATTTTGTTTGGAAGTTCTAGGTAACATTTTATATTATGGGTGTATTATATATTTTTCCTACAATTTAAAGTATTTCAAAAACTGTTCATCGTATTGTAATTTTTGAGTTTTATATGAACTCACCAAAAAAATCCAAGATCCAATAAAAATGTTAACTTTCGATATAACCGTAGCCAACACGTGAAAATATTTTAACGAAACGGTAACCCCCACAACTAAATTGTCAAATTTTGAAGGAGTTTAGTTTCGCTAAAACACCTAACGTCTCTCCTTGTTTGACACACCCTGTATTTGAAAAGAACATTCCGGTTACTTAGAGAGTTTTTTGATTATGATTATGAAACAACAGTTTGAACATAATATAACTGAGATGTATAAGCTAGATGCGTCAGCAAGGTTTAAATGATGAAGGTATCAAATGGACCAAAATGTGAGTATTATACTTTCATAACACTTGAAAAACAATCCACTTGATAGAAAGAAAAACATCCAAACAACACAACGTCAGAAATCATTATGGATAATTTCCTTAACTACCTCTAATTAACTCAGAACAAAGTTATTCTTGACCTAATAAAAACTCTACTTAGCTATGTAACCCGTATAAACGAAGTACAGGATTTAACTTAGTTCAGTAAAAGGCATCAATTCTCAAATTATGTGAGTCACTGCAATTGTAATAATAGTGACAATTTTTAAACGCTTTTTGTAAAAACTTCTAGATCTAGGTACATATTCCGGAAAACAGAGCAGTGTTTGATAGAACATTAGCTTTATATTTAAAACATATGCTAGTTTCAATATAATTTATTTGTTTATTATACAAAAAATAAATACATTTTTTTGGTACAATCAAGTGATTAACACTCATGGTAAGATTTACCATGCTGGTGCGGCATATGGCAATGGAGCAGCAACTTTGAGAGCTGGGGCAGCATAAGCTACTGGGGCAGCAACTTTAGCAATAACTGGGGCTACAGCTTTTACAGCTAATGGTTCTTTGCGGACGACAGCGTTGAAACCATTGTGGGCGTCAGCAACGTAGTCTACAGTACGTTTGGTTCCATCAGAATCGACGACGGAGTAGCTACCTGTGTACAAAAAAAAGCATTATTTAATTTGCAATGCCAATACTATTGTTTTCTATTTAGTTCGAAGCATATTACGTACCTTGTACAACATCACCACGACGGATTTCTTGTTGAGATTTGCTATCTCCGGTGTGGGGGTCGTTAACAGCGTATCCGAAATCATAGTGAGCTGGAGCTTCAGGTTCAGCAATGATAGCTTTAGCGACGGGCGCAGCATAGGCTACTGGGGCTGCAACTTTTGCGATGGCTGGAGCAGCATAGGCGAGAGCTGGTGCTGGGGCATAAGCAGCTGGAGCGGATACACTTGAGTATGATACAGCTGGGGCAGCGGAATAACCGACTCTGGCAATAGCTGGGGCGGCGTATCGGAGAGCTGGGGCAGCAGCATAAGCAGCTGGGGCAGCTACACTTGAGTAAGAGACAGCTGGGGCAGCGGAGTATGCAACTTTGGCAATAGCTGGAGCGGCGTATGAGACAGCTGGAGCAGCAGCATAAGCAGCTGGTGCAGAAATACTGGAGTAAGACACTGCTGGTGCAGCGGAATAAGCCACTCTAGCTACAGCTGGAGCAGAGTAAGCCAGTGGAGCACCATGGGCGGCATACCCGAGGTGTGCAGCTGGAGAGAGTAATCCAGCACGGGCAATAGCGAGGACAGTTGCAAAGACAACTAACTGAAACGAACAATATTATTATTTGCAAAGTAGAAATTTACCATCTACCATCAAATGTAATTATAAAAGAATAATTTTACCTAGGTCTTAAGTAAAATTAGAATTTGAGAAGTGAATTACAATTTTTGTGTACACTTTAATCACTGAAATAATTTAGTTGGTTACTTACTTTGAAAGCCATGTTGTTAATTTTGAGTATATAACTACACTGGTTTCAAATTATACGAAATTCGTTTTTATACTGCGGTCTAGTCCAGAGATACTTGAGTCGAATACTTTCACTGATTCACTACCTTGTAAAAACACTTAGTTCTTGACATTGGCAAAGATCTTGATTTGATTAATAATTACTCAGACTTACAGTAAATTCCCAATTTACCATATTTCTTGTTTTTTTCCTAAAATATATTTTATGTTGAATTTAGCAAGAAATGAACATATTTGTTTGGGGCCTAAATTAAAATCAGATAATAGCTCATTCAATTATAAAGTCTTGAAAATATTGTATCATTCTCATAAATATCTACAATCTGTTCTTGCTGTTGTCGATATATATTTTTATAATGCGTTCTTATATTTAAAATATTTCAATTATATACATCATATTATGCTTCAATGATAATATTTAAATGAATCTGTTTTATTAACTTTTACTCAACTATTGCTAAAGCTATAGAGTTTTTAATTTACATATTTTATTTAAAGAGTCTCTGTTAACCTAAACGTGATTCATGCCTTATAGTGTAATCACAGTTAACTAAACACCTAGAATGAAATATATCTTAATTATTAGTTAATGTTTTGTAATTGTTTTAGGAATTTTGAACCACTGCTCTAACTAGCTTAGGAGTATATCTTATATAAGGTGGAAAATTAGAATGTGGCAATTTCTTTTATAGTTACTAGAGAGCGCTATATAACTCATGTCACTAGTAAGGACGCCCACGAAACGGTTTAGCTAAACATTAGAGCTTTTGCTCTAGTTTGTGTTTTTGAATTTATTGGGAATAATACAACATTTCAGGAAAAGTCTTTATAATTCAAAACTTCCAAATTACAGCACAAAAATAAATAATTTGGTTAATTGCGAGTTGGACTCGCATACTAAGGGTTCCGTACCACCTTCAAGATTCTAATATTCCAGTTTCAGACAAGCAGGGAATGAGTACATTTTCTTATATTTATCCTAATATCTTTTAAACGAAGCGTTTTAAATTTATAAATAATATACAGTTTCATTTTCCAAACATAGATTTTTATTTTATATGCTTCAGGATTCGATTGATTTTTATAAGAATACATATGTATTTAATTTTCTAATTTGGCCCCCAACATTAGAGTTTTATTTTACTAATAAACTTTCAGGGAAACCTTTTATAATCTACTGTCTGAATTTTAAGTTTCTGTAGATTGGAAAATAAAGGGCAAAATGGGTCAAGTTTTGAATTATAATTATTAAATCTATTATTCAAATTATTTAAAAATACAAATAAAATATATTTTTCAAAATGTAAATAGTGTAGTTTCGAAAGTGTTAACAACTGTTAAACAAATGATTTAAAAATATGATATATTTGTAATTCACATAATGAGCCTTTTATCTGATTGATATATTACATGATGGGTTTGAAAATTGAATTTTTATTTTCCATTTAATTGTATAATTTGTCCCTAAAATTACTATGGGGGTTTTCTAATAATTTTTCTTATAAATTTCAAGTGAGCCCCAGTACCTCTAATAATTTTTTAAGTTTTAGGTAGTATATTTTCGGAAATAAAGCGAGAAATGAGAATTTTTTATATCTTTATGTTAATAACTTGTAAACAATTAATTTTAAAAATATGAAATATTTTTACATTCCTCATAATGAGCCCTTCCTTTTGATGTATTGCATGATGCGTTAAAAAAATAGTTTTTTTATTTTTCGTTTAATTCTATAAGTTGGCCCCCAATATTAATATTATGGATTTCTCCGTATTTTTCCTGTAAACAAAAAAATTGAGGTCTTACAGTTTGGGGAATAACGGGGGAAATGGGTAATTTTTTTAAATGTATTTTTTAATATATTTTAAAATATTCATTTTAAAAAAATTAAAAATATTACATTTGTATTCGTCATAATGAGCCCTGTGATTTGATATATTACATGATCCGTTAGAAGCAAGTTTATTTTTTTATTTTTCATTTAATTCTGTCATTTGCCCCCCAAAATCAATATTAGGGGGTTTCTCCTTATTTTTCAGTAAAGTTCATGTGAGGGTCTACAGCTCTATTCTTTTCGACATTTCTGTCAGAGGTTTTTGAAACAATATTTATTTATTTTTTCAACAAATGCCTGTCATGTCATTACTTATATCATTGTCACCATCGTGTCGGTTCGACAATAACGTGAAATGCCTCCACTACTGCATCCAGGACAAGAAGTGTCCTCAAAAATTGGGATCAAACGTTTGTCAGTGATAAGTTGAATATCAAATTTATTGTTGTCACAAATTATTGACCATGCATAAACAGCATCGGCTAACCCACAAGCACTTTTAATCTTATGAGAAATACACAAAAAAAGTGAATTAAATTCATTGAACCGGCAACAATAGTATTTTTT
Organism: Octodonta nipae; assembly: GCA_034190945.1. Classification (NCBI taxonomy): domain Eukaryota; kingdom Metazoa; phylum Arthropoda; class Insecta; order Coleoptera; family Chrysomelidae; genus Octodonta; species Octodonta nipae. The sequence goes on from CM067217.1 coordinate 48,491,261, forward strand.
TGTTAAAAGTAGTGTCATTTTGAGTTATTGTTCTCCACTGACCCACAAAAAAAGGTAAGCGCAAGTGAAAAATTTATCATTTTTCATTCAAATGATTACAGAGTAATTACTTTTTGCATGCTTTAATATATGTTTTACATAACAGATAAGTCAGATAAGTCAATGTTATAAAGAATTATAAAGTGTTCAGTTGTTGTATTTGAATATATATTAATTAAATAAAAGCGTTTTCTCTAATGTATGGAACCCTGAATAAAGTTTAATCAGTGAACTATGCTATTATTTTAAAAGTTACATTATATAAAAAAGCGCAAATATACTTCGTATGTAAATTTTTTGTTCACTAATGAAAAATAAAAACATTAAACTATATAAAAAATATATCTGTTAACAAGCATTGCTTATATACGGTGTAAACAGCTTAAGGGCAAAGTTTTTGAGGATATATACCTCAGGTACAAATAAAAAATAAAAGAGTTAGAAGTTACGTTAACGTAGCCTTTATAACAGTGAATAATAGACTATTTTCGGCTTCAAAATTCTTGTGAAGCTAAATATGTAAATACTCAATTGCTTATACACCTTTAATAACTGTACTAACAAAGAAAATAAATATTTAAACTCTAAATAGTCTGTTATAATTTGCCATACGTTTCTCCGAACAGATGTTGCAACATAGCATATAACATTCCTTACTCACTGCTACAGCTGACCACTGCCACGATTGCCTTTTTGCTGCAGCGATTCTTGTAAGAATGTAAAAGTAATTTTTGCCTGATATTCGACGTAGCGTTCGTGATTTGATTTTCATTTTAAAAAATAAATTGGAAAAATAAGTAAAATCGGTTGTGAATTGTGAGTTCAGATGTATTAGTTTGTGACAAATAGTGACAATTATACAATTAGGTAAAGACCTGACCTGTTATTAATTTGTGGGTAAAGCAGATGTAAAAGCATTAATGTTGAATTTTGAATATTTACTATAAAGAATCCGTTTATTCTCCAGAGCTCTCTCATAATGATATCCTGTAAGTACATGGGTATTTATTTGTCTAACATAAATAATATTAATTTTGTGAGTAACAATTATTTTTCGAATAATTTAACACATGAAAGAACTAGATATAAGAAATGTTTTGTTTAATATACTTTGTATGGAATTATTTTTGTATCATAATGTAAACAACTTTGTATCCTCCCTTTTTCAATTTGATGCATAAAATAAATAGCCAAATAAAAATATTCATTTCAACACATAGATATTAAAAGGGTAAATTTTTGAAAATAATAGTTCATAAAATTTTATTTACCTAAATAAATCTACCGGCACTCGAAACTATGTAATTAATTAATACAAAAAAATAACAGGCTTTATGTCTTTTCTGCAAGAAAAACAATTTTTATAAAACTATTTATTTTGAAAATACAAAAAGCGCCTATGCTACTTGAAGGTTCCAACAGAAGTCTAATTAAAACGAATAATCTCGACGTCGATTTGCCGGGTTGCTGACTTGGCTGCAGATGTTAGCTTATCTCTTGTCTCGACTGCAAGATGTGTGTATGTAACTCCTCCACCCTTAAGATGAGAAAATAAGGGAGTTATTTTCGATTGGCTGGTTCACCATCTCTTGTGGCTGTTCTCTGATTTGGCTGCTTCTTCTGAGGGCTCGAATTTTCTCAAACGGTTTACATCTCTTGAAAATGTAAAAAATATAAGGGTTGAAACTATAATCAAAGTAATAAATATGCAAAATATTGGGGTTGACACATTTTCCTATGGATCTTGTAAATGGATTGGCTGCGTCTGTTTTGCAATTTCGCTCATTTTTTTGGAATTCTTCAAAGTCCAATCTTGATAACATTGAAATTTTCGAAGTTTTCAATTTTCCAAAATTGTTAATTTCGATTTTGGGTAAAATCATTACTTTTCCATTTATTGTATGCTTATCGTTAATAAATTTTGTTGTTATTGATGATTACTTCACATTTTTCAGGGAATTTGATAAGGGTTTGTTTTTCAATTTCGAAATACTGGTCTGATTTGCATTTTGAAAATACTCTGACTCTATCTCGGATTTTTGGAATTATTAACTGTAAGGGCTTCTTGAAATTGAAATTGAAAAGTAAGTGTGCAATTGTCTTCGGGTAGAAATGTTTCAGGACAACAATATTCGTTTTCCAGTAAAGGACATTCTTCTTTCTCGAACAGTATTTTGGAATTACTTCCTCGTGCCAGGAAGGAATATTTACGAACAAATACAAGGTTTTCATGAATTATTGGGTAAATGTGATAAAGTGAAAGGTTTTCTAATCGCAATATTGGAACGTGGATAGCAAATATTAATTTTGAATTTGATACTGTTACCTGCGTTCTTAAGAATTGGTAATAACTTAAAATGTTTTTGAAATTTGGAATACTATTTTCTGAAATTATTGAACTATGCATAGCATTTTAGAATGTTACAGCATTTTCGATATTGTCAATAATTGTTATCATATTTTGACAATCTAAAATTATTTGTGACATTATGCTCTGAGAGCTGAGAAAATTTGAAATATTGGTGATCTACCTGAAATTTTGAGACAAAGATATTTGTAAATTAACTTGTTCAGCAATATTTGCTTGATTTTTCTCTAAAGTTTGAATAGCATGATTGTACCGTTTTTTATCGTCGGCGTCAAGTGTACTAAATAGCCATTTACTAATTATTCTAATTCCATCAAAATATCCTCTTTTTATTCTAATGTGAGGGTAAAAATTTTGAAATTTGTTTTCTATTTAATTAATATGAAATTCCGCTCTAATAAAAATTATTTCTGCCAAACGATGATAATATATGGGGTTAGTAGCGTTTTTTTTATTTATAATCTTTCCAACTAAATTAAATGAACTTTGTAAAATAATAAGCTGATAAATAATGCTTTCTAAATCTAAATAGTGTAAGAATGAATGTTTATTATAGATAAGTAGGATCTGGACATCTGTAGGTCTTCCAAAGTCGTTGTTTGTGGCACATGAACTATGGCCAGGATCGTGAGGAATATGGATATTTTCATCTTGTTGTACCTGCAAAGAAATGTTCAATTGAACTTTAGGTTTTCTGCAAATGTTTTTTGTGATAAGTTCGACGATCTGTCGTCACTTTCTTGTCTGTCTGTTTAAGAAGTTTAGCTTTCTTAAATCTAGGTAGTTTTTTATCTCTAAATTTGGTTCGTATATAAACCGATTTTTCTTTGTCAAAGTTGGGGGGTTCGTTTCTGTTTTCATTGCGCTTTGTGATTATTTGTTCTTTAACTTGCGCGTTTCGTCGTTCAATATCGTTATAAAGTTCTTTGTGATTTTGTACATAATGGGAAATTATGAGATTGTCAGTAAGGCAAAAGGGTTTATGTTGTTAATATGACCTTTGATTACTTCAAATGGAATTTGATTTGGGATGAATTTGGTCACAGTATGGATGGAATTGTTATATCCTAAGACAGCTTGTCTCATTATTTGTTGTGCGGTTAAATTTTTATTATCTTCTTTTAAACATCTATAAAGTTCAATGATCGTAGAGTGAAAGCGTTCAACTGGTGAATTCGAGTTGCTGTTTTTGGGAGTAGTATAATGTAATTCGATTCTATGCAATTTACAAAAATTTTCTAATTCGAAATTTTTGAATTCGGTACCACAATCAGTGGTTATTTTTTGAGATAGACCATCATGGCTGACAAAAGTTAAAAAGTTGTCTACGACTGAAGTTCCTGTAAGAGTTTTTAAGAAATAGTCTTGTCCGTACCGAGAAAATGTATCTATTATAGTCAGATAATTTTCGTTCGAGATTTTAAACGTATCGATATGAGCGTGTTGAAATGGTTCAGAAGTGGTAGGCGTTAAGTTAAATTTGATTATTGGAGGGTTTCGATCATATTTGTTTTTTTGACAAGTTTCGCGATTGTTAACGAATTGTTCGATATCTTCGTTCATTTTGGGCCAATAATATCTAGACGATAGAGATTGCCTCATCCCTCTATGACAGGTTTTAAAAATATGGTAATATTCAAGTTTTTCACGTTGTTCATCTGAGGTTTCGAACTCTGTGAAGAATTTATTACATTTAATAACTATTAGTTAATTTTTTGTTTTTTAAGTTCATGTTTAGTTTTAGTTTTATTAAGTCGAATATTCCTATAACACCGTCAAAGTATTCATGAAAATCAAAAACGATAAAGTCTATTTTGTAATTAGAATTAAATTCTGGGAATGCCGGTATTAGCGCACAGTGTTTTACTTCTTGAGCACCTAAGGCTGTTTTGATTATTGATTTTTAACTAAATACTGATTTTGGGAAATATTTTTGAAGTATAGAAGGTTTAATTATTGAACGTGAACTGCCTGTGTCTATTAATAGTTTCAATTTCGGGTTTTTTATTGTGATGTAAGGCAAGGAATTATTTGCACATATATTTATTTCTGCTAGGGAGATTTCTTGGTTGAGGCTACTGCATGAAATGTTGGGTAATATTCTGGGGTTTGTTTAGAGTAATTGTTTTCAAAGTAAGGATCTTCTGAATCATTTGGATAATTAGTATTTTCATCATTTTGAAAGAATTTTGGATTTTCGTCTTCGTTATAGTTTAGATCTTCAACGATTCGTTGGAAGTTTGGATTATAATTTTGGAAAGTTTTGTTTCGGAATGGTTGTTGATAGTTTTGTCGTGAAAAGTGATTTTTTGATTTAGCGGTTGTAGCTCTCGAGGTTGTTGACATGGGTTCAGGTTTTGGTAATTGATTTGAATGAACTGGTTTTGATTATAATACATTTTGTGGTTTACCAAAAACTTCACTATTGGTGGGATCTTCTAGGAGGTAAAGGTATTGGCTAAAGATTTATTGGTTGGCTAGGAAAAATTGGTTTTTGTTGAATAAAGTTATTTGGATTATTTATGTCGAATGGGTTTGGACATTGACGTGTAAAATTATTTTGATAGGGATTATCCAGTTTAAAGGTATTTTGGTTACGATTTTTAAAGTGTTATTGATTACTATTATTTGGATTTGGTTTTACAAATTGTTTGTCATAATTACCAAAATTACCATAAAATGTTTCAAACTTTTCAAATTCATTTGCTTACGCCATTGCTTCTTCTAGAGATGAAGGTTTTTTGATATGATGATTATTTTTTAATAGTTCTGTACATCTTGCAATAAAAGTATCTAACGTAATTTTAGGATTGATTCTACATAATGTATCTGCAGCTTGCAAATAAATGTCATTACTAATTCTTTGTGTGCCATTACTCCTAATAAGTTGCAATCTACTTCCAAATTTGAATAATTTTTCACCTTTTAATGGTTTAGATCTTGTGAACTCTTGGACTTAGCAATCTAAGACTCTTCTATCAGCAAAGCAATGAATTATAGCTTGTTTTAACGCATTCCAATCGGTTAGTTCAGCGCCATTACCTACCATGTTCTCAGCTCTACCAACTAGTTTTTCCTGAATACATTCGAAAATATGATTGTTTAATTCTGCAACGCCTAAGTTAATATAACTACCTACAAGACTTTCGCAGCGAGAAATAAATTTATTTAGGGTACTACTATCTCCGTCATAGGTTTTTATATTATCGATTTTTGATCGGAAAAGTTCCCAATTTATAGTTCTAGGGTTAGGTTAAACGTTAATGCTTTGTAGGTTACTCATTTTCAATGCTGGAATTTTCTCTAAATTTTTCGAAAGAGTATTCTTAGTTATTTGTAATTTGTCAAATTTAAGTAAAATATCGTCAATATCGGTCATTAAATTAAAATCAAAAATTGATTTTTCTTACAACTACGCTAAAATTAAAATCAAAAATCAAATCAAAAAATTCAAGTACAAAATGTTTTTTCTTTCTTTTTGTTTATGCTTGATTTCTACCAGCGAATAAGTATTTATTTCATGTTTTGTTTCTTAAAATTATTGTTGCATTACCTTCTTTAAAGAGTTTAACACAACGCCTATATATCTCTTCCACGTTCCGTATTCGTGACTATTGGAAGAGGCAAGAAAAGGACGGGCACTTACTTGGAAGATTTTCCTGTCCTATTCCCCTGACTTCTGTGGACTCTGGATTCTACTTGCAGTAGCAATGACACAAATGCTGTAGAGATAGAGTCGTCCTTTTGTTGTGCACGTTTTTTTTCAAAATAACTATTTTTGCACATATCATGGTTTACACTCTCGCCTGGGGTCCAATGTGCACTTGGGCGTGGCACTGGTTACGTTAACGTGACTGACGTGACTGTTCGATGTACGTTTAAGATATTGAAATATCAAAGTTTTTGTCGAAATTTACTGGGAAACCGTCAATAATATTTCTAAAACCATGTACATCCTACTGACTGCGCCATTTATGTCTTTTCTCCAAGAAAAACAATTTTTAAAAAACAATTTATTTTGAAAATACAAAAAGCGACTATCCTACTTGATGGTTCGAACAGAAGTCCAATTAAAATTATTAATCTAGACGTCGATTTGCCGGGATGGTGACTTGGCTGCAGGTGTTGGCTTATCTTTTGTCTCGACTGCAAGATGTGTGTATGTAACTCAGGTGTTCATTTTTTTGTGTGAATCATTCCTTTATTATTCACGCTACAAGTGAATCTGATTTTTAGCACAACGTTGCCACATTGACAATAATTTACTTAACATGTATTTCGAATTTTCTTGCTTATTAAGGCCTATAGACCATAGTGTTAAAAGAGTTTTTTGTTTTATTTGGTGTGTTGTGTACTATCTGCACCTAAAATATATGCACTCAAACTATTTAAACCCTGTATATTTACTAGTAAATAGTTAATTATATAATACATACATATGCTCGGGTAATACGGTAAGTTATTAACTGCTGCTTGATCATTTCCATATGAATTCTAACTCCAGCTACTGTATAAATCTCTTCAGTTTCCTTTATTAAAAACATCTGATTTTTCAAAAAATTATAGCATACCCTTTTAACGTTGACTCTCAACAATAGTTTTTTTTTAATTCTGTGAATCTTCTGTTTAACAGCAGTTACAATAAATACAAAAAATATAATTTTTCAAACTACTTTTTTTGGACATTTGTTTTCTCACGATGAAAATCCACTTTTAATGTTGATTCGGTATATGCTGATATTTTGGTTAAGTGTAAGATTAAAAATCACTAGTTTCTGATGTATTTTTACATCTAATAACACTACTCTCTTAGAGGTGTCATTCTTTTGTACGCAAGACCAAATATATAATATATATTGTTTGTGGTTAGGGAACTTTCATTAGTTGCGCTTCCCACAATTGAATGTCCTCTCGAACACTTCTTTATGTATTTGATACATTTCGTTAAATTTCAAGACGCGAGATGTAAAGACCGACATCTACGATTTTCGGGGAGACTAGCGCATAGAGGTTCCGAATCTGGAGCCGTTCCATGTAATTGCTATTACCCGTTATTCCTAGGTTAGAATATCACGATTAAATTTTCAGGTTAACTTCACCTGTCAGAGATAATGAATACTCTCTTCCAGGTGTCTTTACATCTCGCATCTTCAAATAATAACGCTACATTGGCGAATTCTCATCTTTCTCCTTTGACATTAAATTACTGATGTGCCGTAAATGTTCAAGAAGTTGCCCTTTATGTACCCGTTAGTTTATCGTTTATTGTAACTATATAAATTTACTTGTCGCTGTCATGAAATTTGAAACAATTTTCACATAGTTAAAGCCCGGAAAAAATAACATTTGTTGAGAACTAGACCAAATAAACCAGCTTCTCTAGAAGTCTTTGGAACAAATTGAATTTGCTATTTTTTATTATTCTTCGATATCTTTGGTAAACGGGTGGCTGATATGAAATGACTTAAATTAAATTCACTTCACCCCAGGTGAAATTTAACTAGATATCCATCGTGTAGTAAATTGAATAAAGTTACTTTGATTTCGATGATATTCTACATATTACAGATTATTTCGTAGGAATTAATTTTATAACTTTGGCTCTGTGTAGAAATGAGACTATTTTTGGTTGCCATCAACTTTCCAGTTTTTACTGGAATATTTTGAGCTTTTCACCGACTTTAACATTTAAGCAAAACGGTTGGAGCTGTTATAAAACTGGAAATGACACACATTCCTACGAAAAAACATTTATTGTTAAAAAAGCCGACTTTAACTCAATAATAATATATATTTAAAAAAAGAACAGACTTCAGAAAATTTTAGGGTATTTCTTCGCAATGTTCCTCAACACAATACGTAAAAAAATGTTAACTTGTTTTTTGAAATCTACTAAAAACACCTTTTTAGGATTCCTTATCCCGGTAACCCCAAATGCGAATGAAGTAAAATTTCCAGGTAAGCCTCTGAAGGCAATCCAAATTTCATTTGTATTTTCACTATTAAGCCAGAAAACTCTCTCTGCGGAGGCTATGGAATTGCAAACTAATACAGCTGTAAGATGACTGAAATATTTTATAATATTATTTTTTATAAAGGTAGGGGTATAAAATATATTTTTTAAACATTATAAACCGACTTCTGCGATGGCTGTATATTTAGTGTCTTCGAAAATTTATGTTATAAGGAGCAGTCGTTTGTAAATGATATTATATTAGTTTATCATTAATGAGATATTGAAACTATTCGTCTTTTTAACATTTTTATTATGCCATGTTTCTTATAAAAAAAATAAATACAAAACATTCACAGGTAACAAACACAATTATACAATAATCACGTACGGTAAAAACTAGTAACTTAGTGGTAGTAGGCTGGGGCAGCTACTTTCAAAGCTGGAGCAGCATAGCTGGCATAGGCAGCTGGAGCAGCATAGGCGGCTGGGGCAGCATATGCTACTGGAGCAGCTACTTTAGCTACTACTGGTGCTACGGCTTTTACAGCTACAGCAGCTGGTTCTTTGTGAACCACAGCGTTGAAACCATTGTGGGGATCAGCAGTGTATTCTACGGTACGCTTGGTTCCATCAGATTCAAGAAGAGAGTAGCTTCCTGCAATATAATTTTTATATAAATAAAAGCTCCAACAAATCTTCACCGGCACCTCCACCATTCTCTTGAACAGTGCGAATTAAATATTGTTATAAAGCACACTCCGATTTAGTTTGCTTATTTTCAATAAGACTCTCTCCAAAGATTACGTGAAACATAACGCTTTATATAATTTTTGGAGAAGAAATTAAAAATACAAATTAACGAAACATCCATTAAATGAAAAAATGAAAATTACATTACCTTGAACAACATCTCCACGTCTAGATTCTTGTTGGGATTTGCTGTCTCCGGTGTGGGGGTCGCTTACGGCATAACCGAAGTCGTAGTGAGCTGGGGCAACATGTTCAGCAATGACAGCTTTGGCAACGGGTGCAGCATAGGCAACAGGAGCGGCTACTTTGGCAATAGCTGGAGCAGCATAAGAATAAGCTGCTGGAGCTGCGTAGGAGAGAGCTGGTGCTGCAACTTTATAAGCTGGGGCAGCGTAGGCAGCTGGTGCAGCGTAAGCAGCTGGAGCAGCGTAAGCAGCTGGGGCAGCATAGGCAGCTGGGGCATGGATGCTTGAGTAGGATACAGCTGGGGCGGCGGAGTAAGCTACTGGAGCAGCTACTTTGGCAATAGCTGGAGCAGCGTATGAGATAGCTGGAGCGGCGGCGTATGAGAGAGCTGGAGCAGCAGCATATGCAGCTGGGGCAGAGATGCTGGAGTAAGAAACTGCTGGAGCTGCAGAATATGCTACTTTAGCTACGGCTGGGGCAGCATAAGCCAAAGGGGCGGAGTAACCACCCTGAAGTATCCCAGCCTGTGTGACTGCGACAAAGGCGGCAAAGACGATGAACTGAAAATAAATACAGTTAGAATCTAGCAAATTTTAAACAAATTCATGTGAAATGAGAAACATTAATGACATTACATGCAAATTTAAAATATTATTTTTAAATTGCATATTATATTCTGAAAGTTAGGTTCAGAATACCTGCAACCTATGGTTTGATAACACTATGTCTTATTTTTAGTTATAAAATACTGAAGATGTCATTTTAAAATAAAATTTCTAAGATGTTTTATAATGAGACAGAACAATTTAAATAATATTTAATAAAAATGTAACTCCATCAGCAATTTTTAAATATTAAAACTAAATCAGATCAATATAAATTGATTATGTAATAACAATAAAGCTGAAATTTTGTAACCGATATTAAAAATGTTATCGCACTTCACAAATGTCATCAGCTACTTTTATCACATCATCTTTACTCACTTTGAAAACCATGTTTGTTGCTTGTTGAGAATGACTCTGAAGACACATCGGACAGTTCAAGCTTTTATATGTTTAAAAGTTGTTGCGAATCAATGAAGGTGTGGTCTATAGCCCGGACTTATTTAAGGTCCTTTCACTTTGATATGGATAGGGGTAACAACGCATATGGCCTTTAAAGGGTTTTTATCATTTCTTTATGGAATTGAGTAACTGATGAAATAAACGAAGGATAAAGAAAATACGAACTCACTAAATTCCTTTAATGAGATATATGTCTGTGTAATATTAAAAGTAAGCTACTGCAAAAATATTAAATAATATAATACAAATAATTGTTTGAAATTGTGAAAGTATTTACAATTTATATTGTAAAATAATTAATAAATGCATTTGAGATATGCATGTATATTGAAATATGAATTGTTATTTTAGACGAAACAAAGTGATTTAAAAATAACCGTCATCGACTATTTTCGTTACTTGTCAATTTATAAAACTATTATCACCAGTTTTGGTACAAGAATTTTCTGTGCTTTAAGAGTGTTTTCTGTTAATCGTGCAAATATTTTACATGAAAAGTTAACCCATCGAGATAAATAAACCCCATGTCTATGGTGCCGGAAAATAAAAAAACACGAAAATGACTTAAAACTAGGACAAAAAATCATTGAAAAAATAAATAACGATCATAAAATATGAGGGAAATTATTTAACATTCATTTTTACTTTTAAACTCATAACATGACATATATTATGAGGTATAAACATCAAAGTAATTTTTTAAAATTTATTTTAAATTTCATTGTGGATGAATTCAAGGTGTTACACGAAAGGTTTTGATTAGGATTTAATGAGGATGTAGTCATAGGTAAAATATCAAATTTTGCCACAGTATGTTCTTAATAATGCTATGATGCTCGTCCATTTATAACATTTCGTTTATTTTGAATATAACATGGTATTTTTATTTTATTTTTGAACTCTTCATCATAATATACGAGATACCTTTCATGTTTTATGTCTTATATTAAAATTGTTAGTAGCAATTTTATTTCGAGAAAAACGCTGTCCCAAATATATCAAGTTATTCCTGATAACAAAAGTTCTATTGATAGTAAATATGGTACAGCGAATATGATACTTGACTTAAGTTTTTCTGGCATTAAACTATTATATTTTTTTTATACCAGACCCTTTACAGGTACCACTCAATTCAAACTATACAAAATAATTACTACACGTATTTCAAGTACAACACTCTGTATTTATATTTTTTATTTTCTCTTTTATTTCCATTTTATCGGATTTCTATACCTAAATCTAACCAATATTGAAATATCAATTTTTTAGAAATTTTATTGATAAAGAAATTTAATAATGCTGATTACTTTTCAAAATAATTAACTTCAGGGAGTAAACAATTAAAAACCATAGACTAGGTTTTATTAATGTTTTAATTAAAATAAAGACATACCCAAAAACTGGTTTGATTTAGGTATATATGAATGTTTATCAATTAAAGAGATATGAAATGGAAATCAAAAACTGATATAATATAGGGTTTTTTATTTATTTTATGTATCATCATGAAATATCTGTAAATAAGTTTTTAACAAAATTTATACGTTCCATGTCCAAGCTTATTTTTGGTTGTAAATCCAAACCACATTATTTATGGTACGGGGCACAGAACTCAACTTCTGTCAATTTAGTCATTGTCAACGTACGATATGTGGATTGTAAACATTGCCAAATTTAATTTTTCTAACTAAATTAACTATATGTAATACTTTTTGATTTGATATTTAATATAGAATAAATTTAATTCTGATCACTACTGTCCGTAATTTTTATTTACAGGTATTTTGGGTAGATATAGATATAAACTCAATATGCATTGACCTACATTGAAACACTTCAAGCTGTTCCGGATGAAATAAAAACTGAAATAATTGATATAATTACGAAAAATAACAAACAATTTTTTCCGTGTCTTATTTTTCCAGCAATACAGAGGTCCATCTCATTATGGTTTCAGGTTACGTCATAGTTTAAAGGCGATCTTCCCGGATGACCACATGTGACCAATGAGACCACCCGATCTTACGCCATCACAAACGCAAATTATTACTGATATTAATTCAACAAATTAATGGTCAAGATTTCGAAAAAAAAATTAAAGTAGGTGAACTATAATTTTGAATCATTATTTTTGTAATTTATTAATTTAATAGTTCTTCACATTCCTCATAATTTTAAACTATTTTCGTAATATATATTATTGTGTGTGTGTTTGTCACCTGAAGGGAGTTCATCGGAATGACGAAACTTTAATATCGTTCAAGTCGGGAGTACATTTAAAAATAGAGGTTCCCCAGGGTTTTTCTGTTAATCTTAATGTTAGTTGACAAATGGTGTGTAATTTAATCCTGTTATGGTATAATTAATGTGTTGGTTTGTTCAACCCTTACATTTGATAACAGACTAAACCAAGAAAAGAGCAAGATGAAGATGGTATCCTATTAGAATTTTCTTAAAGAAATCCAATTAAATAATGTTCATTATTTTTGTTCTTGTCATAAATGTTTATTAAAATATGTTGAATTTACTAGAATTATTGAAAAATAAAGATTGTGTCTCTATATTAAGTAACAAATAATTTATTTCTCATAATCACTTTTAAACATTATGCATCCTTCGATCTAAATTTTCAAATAATTTGTTAAAATTAATATTTGTTAATATGAACTTTACTTTTTATTATATAAATGCGTATATTTTTTTTTACTACAGATTCTTTTACTATGTCATTGCAAGTCCGCATGAATGGGAATTTTCTTCCAATTCATTATACAACCTTGTATGTAAAGAATAAAAATAATTCATTCAGTGAAATCTATCTACACAGATCGATCGATTTAAACGATCCGTTTAACTAGGTCAACTCGAAATTAGTCATGAGTGATACATAATACCGATACTAGTATGTACGTATAGGCGTATATCTTATGAAGACATAAATAACCAACATTGCTAAAAATTTTATACGAGTTCAAATACATCTTAAAAGGTGACTGACAACGCCTAGAACATAAGAGTATGTTGAATTTCATAATTTGGGACAGAAGCAAAAATAAATGAAATGCTTCAGATATATTTCATTATGTAACAAAAGATTTAATTTAAGCATTGTGCATTGTCATGACTAAAAAATCGTTGCAGGTTTAAAGTGGAATTCTTAAATTAATAATCATTATTCTTTTTTTCTACAGTCTCTGTCTCAATTTTCTTCTAAACTGACGACCTAATTGTTTACAATGTCTCCTTCGGGCTAAAAGATAAAATCAACCGATATACCCCAAAATAGGGGTTTTTGGGGTCTCTGATCATGAGTCTGGATTTAAAAAATTCAAAATGGCGGTGAAATTTTCGTATCGGGTGTTATTTTCATCGTCCATATTGGATCCCCCATCTTGAATTTTCTCTATCAGATTCGTGATCAACCAACCCAAAGACCCCCTTATACTCGTAAGAAGTTTGATGCAACACGTCTGTTTGTTTTTAATTTTCATTCGCCATCTTGGAAGCGCCATTATGAATTTCGCAAATCTGACCTCAGATTCGTGATCAGCGATTCTAAAATCCACCCTAAACCAATTTTGGTGTAATTGGCAATGAATTATCTTGAAAAATTTATTTTTTTACGGTTTCTAGGTCATTACTCTGTAAAAAATCTGATTTTAAAAACTGTGTCAAAAATTGGCAGAAAAACAAGCATTTAAAAAGAAGTATCACATAATATCCCATTGTATCTAAACTTGTAGAAGTGATATTCACCCTCGCTTAGGGGATGAATCTGCAGGGAGACCGATACATTTTCCTGGGTTCTATTTCAATAGCATGACGATATAGAATAACGGTAGGTCAACATTTGTTACTTTTTAGTTTAATGTAATTCGTCTCTCACATTTGAGAGTCAATCCATCTTACGATTTTCTCTTCAAGCAATCGGGCGACAATGTTACTGTTATCTGTTTGGCATTGACAGTGTGGAGGTAAATAAAATGTTTTTTATTATATTTTATTTAATGAATGAACCAATATTATAAATAAATTTTAGTATTCCGCACTGAAGGTCGTCAATTGCTACTAAACAAAACATAAATGAGAAAATGGTCCCTAACCGTGTTCTCTTTGCCTATTTATATATAGATTAGCATTCATAAAAAGATCCCGAGGAATTGATACTTTCTTCTTTTCTGAAGTCAATTAAAAAAATAATTTTGAGAAATTCCAAATAGAACAAACTTTATAATCTTAATTATTTTATTGTAGCGGTAAATGGCTATTTATGCATATTTCTAAATTCATTAATCTCAGATAGTGATGATAAGTTTTGATGTTTTAATTGGAATTTTGCTTATTTGTACTTGATCTTGCTATTGGTTTTGTTATTAACTTATAGTTTTGGGTTTGCAGTTTTGTATTGGTTTTGGTCTACAAGACCAAGACTGCATTTGGTCATCACTAGATACACTTATCGAATTATTGTTAGAAGTACGTGAAATAATGAAAAGTAGGATTCAGGCTGTATTAAAATGGTGGGAAGTCAAGGTCTTAACCTCATACAAGTCATAGTGATTAAGAATAAGAAAATAAGAGAAAAAGGTATAACTCAATACAGTTGGATATAAGCACTATTTAAAACTAAGACAAAAAGCAGATATAGGAAAATCTATGGATTTTGGAAACTTCCCAATTAGCAAATAGAATCAATAGGCCAACAATCATTCTACAGTAGCACTATCAAAACGATTGATTTTGAAGTGGATGTTCTAGAGGTGAAAACGGCATGACAAAGGTAATGGGAAAGATAAAAGAGGACTTAGGAAAACCAATGAAGATAATGGTGTAGAACTCGAAAAAAGTGTTGGAATCGAATAAAATCACAGAGAAAACTATAGTGCCAGATAGAGAAGGCTGGAAAATTGTGCTAGTGGTTATATCATAAGAATTGTATCAAAAAAGTAAGCAAAACTTTTAATTAATTGTTGTACAAAGGACCGTTCCAATTAGCAAAATACCAAAGACAACGATTTCTAACAATAAGCGCAAATAAAAAAAAACATAAACTCCTCATATATTTAAAAGTATATTCTCGATTTCGTTTTAATTACGCCATGGGTATTAAATTGTTTCATATTAATGATATGTGAACCAGATACGCGAAAAATTTCACTCTTAATGAGCTCAATGTCAGCGATGTAGATCTAGGTAAGATTCACAATGTGAACGCTCGCAAGTTAAATAAAGTAATTTGTAAACAAATTATCACAAATGTATGTTATTATACAAGTCAATTAAATAAATGTGAGTTAACCATTTAAATTAAAGTATATGAACAGATGTTGAGTTAGATCAAATGGGTACCAAATACATTGGTTTATATTTTTAGGTTACAGAAAGTACTGTTTAAAACTCATGTTTTAGTTTTACTTTGTAATTTTTGGCTTTTATAATAAGTTAGTGGAGTTTGTATTTTTATTGAGTTCCAAATGAATTTTTGAACTCATCACAAAATATCAGATATATTTACAATTTATTTCTTCAAGCATTATTTCAAAGCATTATAATTTCAAAATATATCACAGGTTGATAAGCTGATATTTATATGTTTAAAAATGTTTTAAACGGGTCTTAGAGAAAAAGGTATTCATCAAATGAATTCATCATATTAAGCGAAATGAAGAACTCAGTAAAATTTTCCTTAAAGTGTATAAGGTATTAAAAACTGACATACAAAGGGCAAAATGTTATCACTTGGGTAAGACTAAGAATCAAACATCATTTATTAGAGTATGCTTTAATGCAGTAGCAAGTAGATACTCATCTATTATACCGATAGATGACATATCTACTTCAGGGATGAGGTCCTGCCTACGCGAATCTTGGTTTAACTCCCAGTACCTTAAGGGGGCATCATTGTCCCATCTTTAGTTTTTAAACCTTTCAGTATTCCCACCGTCAAATTGTCTAAAGTATTATAACCCCTACAGAAGAGTTTCATGCCCTCCAGGATGGGGGATGAACAGTTAGTCAGTAACCAATTATAGTAAAAACTAAATATACTTACAGCACTCAAGGCAGCCTCGGAGACAGGACAGATCAAACGATGACGACAATGTCAAAGACACAGGAACAGAGATGGATTCTCAATAAAATTTGCAACATGGAACGTGAGTGAACTGGTACAGAAGGAAATAGAACTAGCTTCTGATCTAAAAAAAGAAATATTGACTTCGCAACTAAACCTAAAACAAAAAAAAAACTGCAGATTACATAATAGTATACAGTGGAGTAGATCAAAATAAAAGAGCGAGTAAAGGTATTGCTATTTATATTCACAGAAAATGAGAACAAAATATAATGAATTACACTTGTGTAGATGACCGCATTTTAACAATTAGGTTAAAATTAGAAGGAGGTAACGCAACTTTGATAGCCACCTACACTCCAGAAGAAGGAAAAATTGAAGAATCTGAAATTTGAAGCTTTACAATTTTTTCCTAACAGAGCTAACTCAATATCAATATTTTATCGTTGGATTAAAACTGTTAAACTATAACTGTTTCGAATTTCCGGTGAAAAAACTAAATCCGCCATTTTAGGTTTTAGCCGATTATTTCTAAAACCAAATGACCGATCGTAAATCCGAAACCAGATATCGAATGAACTAAGTTGCCTCTAAAATTTTCCCCATTTAACCTTTGCTGTAGGTATAATAGGACCCGATATCCCCATATAGGGAAACGAATTTGGGACACACTGTTTATACATGGTAAAGAAAAATCGTCTAAACAAAATAAAACTATCTGAAAATAGCCTATTAATTTAATTACTTCCCTGTAAATAACAAAAGTCCAATTGAACTTCATTTATCCCAAAGTTCGTTCGACTGATGTCTTCATTCGAGTTCGAATGGTAGAGCGTTTGAATGGGTTCGAGGGGCGGGGCCCAGATTCTTTACCAGTAGTTACCGGACCGAAATACATTTAAAGAAAACAAACACACCATTAGTCCAGTCACCAGAGATTTTTAAGTGATATATTATTTCACAGCTGGAAAATGACTTATAATTTACTCCATTGACCGGTAAACTAAAAAATTAAACCCTAGTAATTGATTTTAGTGACGGTCTGTAGATATCGACCAGTTTGAGCGGTTTTATAGCGAGTGGCGATGTTTGCCAGTGGACATAAGACTATTAAACCATAAGAGAGTATGTGGTAGATATTTCTTCTCAGAAAAAAAACAGGATTTGAAAATTGTTCGTTGTTCAACTGGTCATAAAATGTTATCAATAAAATAAAGGTGGGGGGATATAGCTGACCCACTGACAACTAATTGAGGCGATCACCTCCTACTGAATTCGTAATCACGAACAAAATATACAATTTAGTTATTATGACATCAGAGAAACGAAATGGTCGTCCATGCAGACATTATGGCTTTTACCTACTGAAATGGAATAAAAGCTGTTATAGATGTGCAAAATCAATGCAAATTCTAAAACGTGTGTAGATTGTCTCCTGTTCGAACTATAGGTCCTGATATTGTTTATGTCAATAAAAAATGAACTATTAACCACAAAGAATAAGTCAAATTTACATTTTATAGGTAAGGGATTCTGGGTAATGAGTGGATATTTGCTCGAGATTGTTTGGTCTATACATAACATATGAATTTGATTTTAGCAGCACAATAATAAATATTTTTTTAACTTAAGAAAATAATAACAACTCAAGAAGTACCGGGCTTATCAAAAAATGAAAGTGATGCAGGATCCGATGTTAATTACATGATGACTCCTACCGATCCCGATACAGTTACTACTGAGCATGATTTAATAGAGAACATTGAACAATATTTGTGTGTTATTCCCAATCAAACCATAAAAAAGAATCTAGAGCCTAGCGTCACAACTGGTCTATGTTAAAAATCCCTCCAGATGATCCAAGACATTTCCATATCCAATGGACATGCATTAGTTCGCTTCTTCTTCTTCTTCTTCCAAGGTGTCCCTTACGAGACCGAGTGGTCTTGATCTTTCGATCTTATTGACCATTAACAAGTGGTATAATATGTATACTTAGTTATGATGAGTTGGTTCTTCTTAAATTGATAGAGAATAATGGAAATGCTGTGGAACCTTTGGTGTGTCACAAATGTAAAAACACAGTTTTGCACCCTAACACCAAATCTTTATTTTAAACACTCAACGCCGTTTCAACAACTCTAGGTTCTCATCATCAAGGAGTAAACCAAGCTCCTTGATGATGACAACTTGTTGAAACGGCGTTGGGTGTTTAAAATATAGGTTTTAGGGTGCAGAACTGTGTTTTTACATTTGATAGAGAATAACCCGAGAAACAGGTATTGAATTCACCAACGATCCAGACACTAAACTAAACTGTTTACTAAACCTACTTTTCTTAACCTAGGAAACCACACATATGCTGCTGCCCCGCCAGCATAAGCATAAGTCCTAGTTCACTACAATCTTCAAATATAAAAACGAAGACAGGAGTTTCATTCTCGCCACTCACGGTAAAGACATTTTTTACACAAGATGTTTATGTGCAAAATAGAAATTGATTTCATTTAAAAGTATCGCAAAGTTCTAAATGTATATACCTCATAAGCTCTGCAACTAGTAAAGGTTAAAAATTATGGAATTAACCTATGATAGGTCTGGATATCTTTTGAATGCCCATGTTTATAATAGCAAAGATATGGATGAAACTAGCTTGCGCAACGAACTAAATAAGAATTAGAGACCTCAGTCTATACTTCAACCTGGCACTCCATTATGGTCTAAGAGGTGGCTACATGGAATTGCAATCTATAACGAGAATTGAATATTTGAAGAGGTTATATTAGCGATCCGAAACAGGAAAAAATGATTTACAAATGAAAATTACAACAGAAAGAATTTGGTACAACAAAACGCGGAAAATGATTAACAGACGATTTCCTTGAAGAAAAAAGCCTGGCAGACCATAGAAAACAGACGTTAAATGAAGCTGAAAAAAATGACACCTGATTTTTTTCTTTGTATTAATTTCGTATTAACTAAGTTATATAGAAAAAGCAGATGAAAAATCCGAAGACAGTGTAGAGGCAGACAGCGATGAAATGAACGGTTTCTAACTTAATGTATAAATTCCGTATTACGTATAATTAGGAAATATTATTTTATAAGAATAAAAAGCTGTTTAAATCTATAGGAATTATACTTCACACGACCTATTATAATAGGTTAAATACAACTGATTTATCAGTCTTAAATATCTATCGTAACAATATTTACTACTTACTACATAGTTTATAGCTTCTTTGGTTCATCAAAAATATGATATAGATGTTATATGTAAAACTTAACATTGGATTAACCTTCAACAAAGTAACTACATTGTATCAAACAATAGCTCATTGTTAGTTGTTTACGCCGCTATTTTGCAGGCTTGCTATTTTTGCCTTGCAGGTGTCCAGAACGGAAATGATGCCTAAGCATTCCTAAACTTATAAATTCATTCAAATATGCTTTCTCGTGGCTCTACCACGGTTGTTCCTCGTGCAGTAAAGATCTATTACAAAGCTCTATCACGGTTCGTTCCTCATACAGTTCAGTTCATAAGCTCTCTAACACATTTGTTCTTCATACAGTAAAGTTCTATCACATTTGTTAAACGCGTATTTAAAATCGCTAAAATCCAAAGTTAAGTTATAAAGTAATTTCAAAGTGTGAATTTTTGTGTTGATAAAATAAAATATTTTTTAAAACTTTGTTTATGAGAACCCACTCATAACATAGATGATGTGAGCTTGGGATAGTTTCTTACTACAATCTATAAATATTAGAAAACAAAGTCCTCCGCCGCGTCTGTCTGTCTGTCTATTCGTGATAAACTCAAAAACAACCGCACCGATTTTCATGCTGTTTTCACCAGAGGATAGAGTGGTTCTCGAGGAAGGAAGATTTTAGTATATAATTTGTTAAGTTTTTATATAAATTGTCTGAAATATTACGATATTTGTTGGAGGTGTCTGTAAAAAATAAGCCGTCTGGGACTTTTCAACGAAAATGCTGCCTAAACCCTTTGAGATATAGCAAAATAATGTATGGTGAAATTGTGTATCTTATAGAAGTCTACACAAAAGTCATTGATGGCATATGTCTATCTCTTAAGGATTACATGCTATACACATTTTAGTATTTAAAAAATGGGCAATTATAAAGCGATAATTGGAACGCTATTTAGACAAATACGGTATTAATCCTTATCATTTTAAAAACCTTAGTTGGCTTGAGCATTTCATAAGGAATATTTTTTCCCTGTACACCATGCAACTTAAATGAATACCTTCGGAGATATAGCAAAATCAAAATATGTAAATTAATAATTTCGTGTCGGCGTGATTCGAGCGCTTCCCCTGACCCCGCGTGCCCGCGTTCGAGCCGTAGATGTTACTACACGTAGTAAAAGGCCCCTACTTCTCTCAGTACTCTTTGTATTAGAATAATTAGAGGGTAGGAATAAGAAAAAAAAATTAAATCTTAACCCTGAAAATAAAGATATGGTATTTTCAGTAGTCTTCGTACTTTTCGAGGTATAACTAATGAAACATTTCAAGGACTTTGTAAAGCAATGTGTCTGTTAAAAGACGACGCTTATTGGGAAAGTTCGCTTTCTAAAGCTTTATTTGAATCGAATAAACAATTGGAATCTCTGACAGGAAAATCTATAAAAGTTTTTGATTCACGTTGCCATTAAATTTCAATTTAATTGCAACAATCAATACACAATATTTACGAGAAACTAACTATAACCATTTCAGTCATTCAAGATAAATGTCGCTTGAATGCTGAACAAAAAAAATGTTATGACCTAATACTGTCCACAAATAATATTAGTAATGAAGGTAACATTTTTTTTAGATGCCCCTGGAGGCACAGGTAAAACATTTTTAATAAATCAACTATTAGCAAAAGTACGATCCGACAGAAAAATAGCTGTGGCATCGTCGCATTCGAAAGTTGGGAACTGCCCATTCCACATTCAAACTGACATTAAAAATATGTAGTGATGACGTCATTAGCATTTGCAATATCTCTAAACAGAGTAGTGCCGGAACATTAATGAGGAATTGCAGTTTGATTATTTGGGAAGAGGCTTGAGGCTTCTATGTCTCATAAAGCTGTTGAGGCACTAGACAGGACAATGCGAGATCTGCGCAACAGTAACTGCTCAATGTGTGGTTTAACTGTTTTATTCTCTAGAGATTTCCGTCAAATTTTGCCAGTTATAACTAGGGGAACGTGAGCAGATGACATATAACGAAATATGAACTTAAAAATATGAGGATTTTATCGTTTAGCGAAGATAATTGGCAATTTTCTAACGACTTATTCCAAATAGGAAATGGTGAATTTCAAAGAGGAAATGTCTATGTAAATATTAACAATATTTGTGTTTTGGTACAAAATGTGGAAGATGTTATTGAACAATTTTATCCCTATATTAGGAACATATCCACTAAGAAACTAAATTGGTTTCAAATTAATATTAAAAGTAGGTGCTCCTATTACATTACTAAGCAATTTGAATCCACTGAAACTGTATACAAGATTCAAGGTAGTCAATTTAATTTGTTTTTTGATCGAATGTATCATATGAACTGGCACTGCAAGTGGTGAAACTGTTTTTATACCAAGAATTCCTGTGATACCCTCAGAATTGTCTTTTCAATTTGAACGGCTACAATTTCCCATTTGGAATGACAATTAATAAAGCGCAGGGTTAAACATTAAAAGTTGCTGGGGTCAAGGCCGTATCCAAGAGATTTTTGCCAAGTCGTTTGGATAATTTTTTCGGGGGGCTTGGATATTTTTTTTGATTGATGGTGGACTGATTCAGTATCACGTATTTCCAGGATATATAAAATTGTATAAGCATAATATTTATTCTTATGAAAAAGATTATTAACGGGTTAAAATTTAATCTTGAAAACAAAATTTCCAAAATTTCCGGGGAGTTTGAATCCCCGCTGGTTATTTACTTGGCGGGAGTAGATTTAAGCAGACAGTGCTTTTCGCACAGGCAATTGTATGTAGCCCTATCACGTGTTACTTCGAAACAAAATTTGTTCGTTTTACAAGTGATTATTGATTATTAATGTCGTATCAAAGAATGTACTTAGAAACTAATCTAAATGTTTTCTATTTTGTTTGCCTCATAAAAAAAATCTGAATTAATATTCTTTATAATGAGGAAAGATGATGATTTTTGTTTGTTACGATTTCACTCAAATACTACTCAACCAATTTTACCGAAATCTGCATCTTCTCGGAGTAACAAAGGGCAGTATATATTTTCTGTAAAGAACCCGTGGGAAGCAGGGACGGGATGCTAGTAACATATAAAATATAGTTGAAAGCTTAAAAGAAAAAGTATTTTTTTATTTGCTGGCTACGTCTTATAGAAATTCTTATATAATGCATCAATCCTACAAGAAGAACCTGAAATTGAGCAAATATGATTTTAACAAGCAATTCGCAGCCAATTTAGACTAGTCTGATATGAATTATAGTTTAGTTTATTTATTGTTAAAGTATTACAACTGTGTGTTTTTACAAGTCAAAGGTATGAAATGTTTTAAATATGTATACAAAAGAATATATAAAATGTTATTAAAATGGTAAGAAAATAAAATGTCCTATTTACTAATATATAGACAACAAAGAACATTGTAGAGGCAAACACTTTACACATTACAAATTTATGCATTGAAATCACTTCCTAAGTACTCCTCAAAAGAATAAAAGGCGTGTTTTAAAAGATAATTTTTTACTCTTGCTTTAAAATGATATACGTTTAAATTTTTAATTTCTGCTGGCAGTGCATTAAAGAATTTAATGCCGTAATAGTCAGTCCCCATTCTCGTTCGTTGCAATCTGTGGTAGCTGAGAACTAATTCCTGGTTGAATAGGAATGAATATCGTTGTGTGTTCTGTAGCTGTTTTGGTTCTGTTTCATATAGACAAGACACTGAAGGATAAAAGTGCAAAGTAGGGTAAGTAGTTTTAGCCCCACGGTACTTTATTCCTGCAATAATTCTAACACAACGGCGTTGTAACTTATAAATTTGTGCAGAGCACGGAGAATGACCTCAGTTTAAAATCGCGTAGGACATTTTAGTTAAAGTATCCATGATACGCTGTCAGCAATGTGCCCCTAGATACATTTTTTGACAGGCTCCTTATAAGGAAAGTTATTTTATATAATTTGGAGCTAACAAAATTAACATGGGCTTCCCAGGCCAACCCAGGATCAAGGTAGACCCCTAAGAACTTCACTGATGCATCACCTTCTAGGGTCGATGATGATGATTGCAATGTAAAACTAATGTTCTGGGTCTTATGAATGTTGAGACTAAGCCTATTGGCTAAAAACCAATTCTCTATTTCTCGCTGTTTGATTTGAGTCCACTGCGATATTGGGTCTGAAGGTTGATAGCGCAGCAATGTTGTGGTATCATCAGCAAACAGGATTATCAGCAGATTCAATAGATTGTTAAAGTTTGGCAAGTCATTTATGTATATGAGGAATAACGGATGACCCAACACAGAGCCCTGAGGTACGCCATGCTGAATCCTTCGATTCTTCAACTGTTGATTCCCAAAAAGAACAGACTATTCTCTCGCTTCTAAATAGGACTGTACAGTACAAGGGTAATACTGCTCGAATCAAAGTTGTAGTGAGATATCTTTTTGTAAAGAATTTCAAAACTTATACAATCGAACGCCTTCGTTAAGTCCAGGAATGTATCATACGAATTATGCTTATTTTCAAACATCAATACATCACAGATAATTTGCTTACTTATATGTGAAATAAGGATGAGCAATGTTTAAGCACTTTTTGGGAAGTAACACCACAATTCACGAAATTACTGTATATTTTTGGGGTCTAGATCAGACCCCGTTGTCAATGGCAAAGAAACTATGAAAAAACGCATAATTGTAAAATTTTAAATTAAAGTGTTTGACAATAGTATTTGACTTATGATGTAAGTAAAAAAACCATTGACAAACTATGCCACAATTATCCTTCAGGAAACAATAAACATGAGCATTCGAGTCGAGTCGTGGGCTATAAATAATAGCCACATATATTGTAGTAAATTTTGTATCAAAAATGCTTGTCTACAAAAGTAGGAAAACATCTGATTTTTTTTATGAAAAAATATAATTTGTATGAAATGGGCAAAGACAAATAGGTATGGAGTGTCTCAGAGTGTGCATTATCTATTTTTTATATATGTTAGTGTTTACTTATTTTATTATAGACAGACAATTTTATTTCTGATACAATAGAGAAATAAAAACTTTTGTTAAAATATTAAACCAAAAATTCTGTCGCAATTAATGCAAACGTAAGTATAACTAGCAGTAGGCGCACATTTTATATGTGCCAATCCTTGCAAACTCGGCACTGAATCCATTTTCACCTCGTACACTTTCTGAATAGGCTTCGCTGCAAATCAATCAGCATCTTCACTGCTTTCGTGACTTGATTAAAGAACTTTTCTAGAAACACTTTTCTTTTTTTTATCAATATGTTGGCTTTGTTTAAAACTCTTTTGTTTTTTTATTTTGCTCCTCTTGAAATGCAATTTTTTTCTGGTGTTTCTGTTAAAATAGCAGCTTTTCGCTTTCTTTTGACAACTTTGCTGACCTTTCTTGGACCTGCCTTAGGAGAACATTCTTGAGATGGATGTAACTGTACAGTTTCTCCGTAGCTTGTACCGGCTTCACTTTCAGGTTTGCTATTGGAGGCTGTAGCACCAGTAGGTTCACTGACATATATCATAGATTCTGGATCTGAACTGTCGTTTACCAATGAGGATGAAAATCATCGTCACGAAAAATGTTAGCATTAAATGGGAAGATGTCCGTCTTTTTAAAACTATTTATGATGTTCATATTTGTCTGAGCTCGAGGCAGTGAATTTCTGACAATTTGTGGTATATCATAGATTGTTATTGTCATTGCCAGGTTATTTCATAGCCAGGTATCTTATAAAAAAGCGCAATACTTTTTAAACGGCCTAAATACTGAGACATCTAAAGCCTGTAATTTGGCCTTATACGGTGGGAATGATAACATAACGATGCCATTTTCTTTAGCTATATTTAGTGTCTCCAAATGTAAGTGAGAGGAATTATTATCTAAAACTAACAAAACACGGGGCCCATTGGACTGTTTTACATGGTTTATAACTGCCATTACCTACTCCTATCATTTAAGGGGGCCACCATTAATAAAATAGGCCATAGTTTTTTTTGCGAGCATTTACACTTTTGCGCTCGTCGTATACATATGGCTTTAAAATTTCTTAGAAATATGTATCATATGTATCATGGAAATTTTATTATTTATTTAGTAAACTCAATTATCATACGTGTCAGGGCTAGGGAGATACTGAAAGAATATTGTAATTGGCAGAATAAGTTTTCCCAATTAATTTACTGTTAATTTCAAATTTCCTTTGGTTTATTACATATAGCTAACGGCTTGGATGTTCAAACCGCATTGAGTGCAATACACGAAGGTTTGGCGTTGGGTTATAAAAATTTGTGTTTGTATATTTATCTAACATTTTACTATCTTTAAACTTATATATGCAGAACCGAAACCTAATGATTAAAATATAATTACTGTATTTTAAAAACATAAAATATTTAGATTTTTAAGTTCAGAGGACATATCTGTTACAGTGTACTTTTTTTCAAAACCTAAATATTGTTTTCGTTTCAACATTTTCCCAAGAAGTTGTGAATTACAACACTACAAAATCAAGAGCGAAAGATTTTAACAGTTTTTACTGAATGGTATAAATGGATCTCAGTGATATATTTATTTATTGAATCCAATAAGTAGCATATATTTTATTATATTTAAGAATGAAGAAATCCTTGATACCACAAAAACAGATCGTTAAAGTATGGGAGTTTTCACTGGTAATGTAAATTTTATACGATCCACTAATGATCTGCTCCATAAAAGATCACCGTTCATAATAAATCAGTAGGATGACCTTCATAAAAAACGCCAAGCAGACAAATGTCGAACAACGTCCGGTTTTCTGTACAATTAAATATCTATTGATTACTTAACCGATATGAAATTACAACCGTACGCTTTAAATTTAATATAATCAGTGCGAATTATTTAGATCAATGTCCTGTTCGTGACCATGGTTTAAACGGAAATTCCAAATACTCGTAGCTTAACTGTTTTGCTCTATAGGAATTGTCCGAAAATATTTTAAAGAATATTTTTAAGTAAAGGATTTATTTTCCTATAAAATGTTAGGCTTATTTTACTTTTAATTAACTGAGTATTTTAAATATTCCTGATTTCAGTTAGCATCGAGTGTATATATCTATATTACTATCGTTCGTGGTTGCCGATGATTAAGGATGATATTAATAATGTTCAAGTCCTTTTCAGCAAACCTTTAATACTTTATATAACGCTCAATTTTTTTTACTCTTGTAATTGAAGTCTATTGAACAAACAGTAATATTAAAAGATAACAGAATATTTATTTATATAAATATCGATACAATTGATTTGTTGACTATGAGACATGAAGCAGTTTTTGGTAGCGGAATTTAATAATTAAACCTTAAACTTTTTCTACCCCACCTTGAATCAAAACCTTGCTACCCCACGGGATGCTCCATGAAGGCCGAGAGCTTTTTGGCATTTATTCTGGCAAGTACAAGGATATGGTGAGTAACTTATGATTTCGGGACCACAGTGGTTACGAAGAAAGAAAGAGAAGAGCATAAATTAGTAGAGATAGATGAGGTATTTAGGGATAGGTGAGGTAGGTGAATGTGTTAACCTGGGGTACCCGATGTTACATCTTCACTGGTGGTTCCAGGCACTTTCAAAGTGCTACTTAGGTGTTTTAGTGAGTAACCACTTCTCTCTTTGACATGCAATAGCCTTACATATAG
Source organism: Octodonta nipae (assembly GCA_034190945.1). NCBI lineage: Eukaryota > Metazoa > Arthropoda > Insecta > Coleoptera > Chrysomelidae > Octodonta > Octodonta nipae. The sequence goes on from CM067217.1 coordinate 48,518,637, forward strand.
ACTACATAAAATTGCACTATATATATATATATAATTGGATATGTGAAGTTTACAAAGTTTCATTAGCGATCCGAAACACCAAGTGAGAAGTCTGCCTACGCTCATAGGATGATTAAATCTAGGGTAAAAGTTCGAAAGTGAGAAATTTTACAGTGAAAAAAATTATTTACCACACAAATGAAAATTATGTCAACATAAAGTATTTGAAAAATTATTGGCAGGCGATTTCTGGGAAGAAAAACCCTGACAGAAATTAACGAAATTTTCTTACTCGACGGACTGTAAATGTACTTCAAACCAAGAATCTTTGGACTTCATGTCTATGACATCTTTTGAAAATAAAATTGCAAATAACGATTTGTACCTTCCTGCTCATCTTGTTCGATTTCGACATCTTTAACTATAGATGCTAGTTGTGGCCTTTATAACTCTTACAGTTAGTAAAAATTGTTGATTGTAATCCATCCACAACCGTCTGGTAATAAAGTAGTGGAATTCTTTATTAGCCTGCGTCCACAACTTTGCGAAGTACGTACCTGGTAAAAATTGCCCCCTCACTTCAGCATCACACAGTGGATGGGTTAGAATCAATAGTAGTTACCCATTTCAGTGGATTGATTGGCGACAGTTACCATCTACAGTTGATCTTGATCGATTACATCAAGATAAGCACGAAGATACAAATTGTTAGCTACACTCTTATTAGTTAACAGTCATTTTTATTTATAATTATATTTCCAACGACGTGATGACGTGAGGACATCGAGTTTGAGAGCGAACAGGATTTTTAGGATACTATGAATCTGATGTTAACTGGGAAATGGAATAAATAAATCTTGAGAATACGCTTTTGATAAAGAAATATAATTACAGTTTTTATTTGTATTAAATGTTTTTTAATGGTATCAATAGCTTTCAATGCTTTTACTTCGAACTATCAACATGTCTTTATAATAAAAGCATTAATTTGTTGCATTGCAGTAAACCAAGCAGTTGTGGAATAATTAACTGGTTATGAAACATCCGTTTTTATTCGACATTTTAAATTATTCAGAATAAATTTTAACAACAAAAAATTAGTGACCAGCCCAAATATGGCAATAACGCGTTGCAAATTAAATGACAGTGATCGTCGATTTTTTGGATTGTCCGTTCACTCACCGGTAATAAATAAATGCATAAAAAACTCTTCAATTCAAGATTAATTGTTGGTTAATCTACCATGAATTACATAACATAATTATAGTAACACAATTTGGAATATATAAGTCTTGGAATGTTATTCCGAATTTTTAACTATAATAAAAATATATACAAATGTCTATATTTTTAGTAGAAGTAGTCTTTGAACTTGTTTGACCTGTAGATGTAACCACTCAAATGTAGTGCATGGGGTATTAAAATATGTAATCCAATTAATTATTTATTTATTTGAATCAACTATATAAAATATTTACAACCTTCACATATGTGCAAATTAAAGTTAAAGCAAATTAAAATATGGCTGAAGGCTTTTTCTCTACGAAAAGACACGCTTAAGCACTAACTTAAGACCAGACTATAAATTTTCCATTTTATCGAATTTCAGTTCGTTTTCACCTAAAATTATGATGAAGGTGTATTATAACCATATTTCGGAAAAAAAGAATAGATAAAAAGGACAATTTTCAGATTCGGAACCTATGTGTGATGTTTCCCCGAAAATCCTAGATGTCGGTCTTACATCTCGCTTCTACAAATAAGTAACGAAATTCAATTTTTTTCAGATATAATTCATATTTATTTGTGTTCAAATTCATAATTCTTAATTTAATATGACAACAATTCAACTGCTAATGAGCTACCCTACATATTTATTTTTTCTAACCTACCTGTATTGCTATAATTGCACTCAATTCTCTGACATTTATTAAAATCCTCATTATAATAATTCCGTCTCATTATATATTTCCACCACCCTGTACATGCAACTGCTCATGGACCACGCATAATATTCTTTAACATTTTTGAACCACTCGGTAAACCATTCTGTATATGCCACTGCCTATGAGCCACCGTATTTACTGTTTTTGTTTATGAAATTTTTAACTATCTTCTGTAACTATAATTCTACTACGACCTATATTTCAATCATCATATATATGGAACTCTTCGTGGGCTACTCTATAAATCATTTCCTTTTCTCACATTTTTTATCATCATCCTGTATATCTATAATTCCTCTCAACCTATATTTCATCTTCCCTATATATACAACTGCTTATGGGTTACGAAATGTTGCATTTCATTTCCGCGCCCTGTATATACATCTCTGTATAATATTTTTTGCACCACCCTGTATAACTGTAATTCTACTGCGCCTTCTATTCCAAGAACCCTGTAAATTCAACCGCTAATGGGCTTCCTTATATAATTATTCTATTATTTATAATTGCACTCTACTCTATATTTTAAACACCCTATCTATATATGCAACTGCTTATGTGCCACCCACGAAAAAAATGATTTCTAACATATCTGGAATCGCCCTGTATAGTTATAATATACAACGATTACTTTACCACTAAACAATAACAAAGCTTGCATGCCACTTCCAGAAGGACATGCTCTAAGTATATAACAGCATTGGACCCTCTAAATATAATTACTCAATGTTTTGAGTCTGGCGGCGGCGGCACATTCAGTTGTGCAATTAGCAATCTGCACTGAAGGTCGTCAGTAGCTACTAAACAAAACAATAATGAAGAAAATCGGTTGAGAGACAGGAGAATATGGTACCTAATCGTTTTGTCTTTGCCTATTTATATATAGATAAGTGCTTATAGTACGTTTTCTAGGCACAGGCTAAATGTTGTAGGAAACCAAATGATGGCCGTTTCTGCCCAACACTTAATTACTTTTATAAGGTGACAGAATTATTTTATTCTGCAAAATAGCATGAAAAAATTATTCAAATATTTCTTAAATAATTATTATTTTTAACATAAAGGTGATGCTGACTCTTCCCACTTTTGTTATAAGGTCTTAGAATAATTTTTTCTTGCAGCATCCCAAATGTCATGAAAAACAAAATGGTAACCGAATTTTGTTTTGGTTATTTTTTACATTAAATAATTATTTTCAATATCAAAGCTATGACAGGCAGTTCTGCCTTTCGTTATAAGGTCTTAGAATAACCTGTTTTACCTTGAAGTTGTCCTTGTCTTGAAACGATTCATCTCACAACGTTTCAATAGCTTTGGATCTGCTATCGTCGTCAGGTTAATGGTGGGAAATTCAGATTACCCGTCCTATTTAAACTTAACTTATACCTTAACCGGTCATGCTCATTGTCAGCGATGCGTAGCGGCAGTCGCTCAAGAAGAGGTTTCCAAACGTTTTTAATTTGGACGCTGGGCTCGCTGATTATATTCTCATTAGAGATTATGTATGCCGTCCCGATAAATTTTCTTTTATACCAGTTCTCTTCCTTGTGAATCACCCTTACCTGGTCCCAGGTGATGTGGTGTTCGGTCCATGCGTGATTAGCTAATCAAGACGACTTTGTTAACTATCCTCTTTGAGTAGCTATGCGGTGCTCCTTAACCCTGGTGTCCAGTGGTCGCTTAGTCTCCCCAATGTAGAGATTGACACATTCACATGGTATGCTGTATATACAGTTTTTTGGTACTGCAGGATTATCCGGCTTTGTTTTTGTGATCATGCCCCTCAAGGTGTTATTGCTCTTGAAAACCATTCTGATACCATATTGGTGTCCAATACGTCTAAGTTTTTCCGATAAGCTTTTGGTGTATGGTAGTAATACGGTTGCTATCGTGGTTTATTCTTCCTGTCTAGGGTGTTTCTCCAGTTGTTCAAATGCCTTGTTAATGATTGTTTCCGGATATCCGTTCCTCAAAAGATCTTCCCTAACTTTTATTTTTACTTCTTTGAGGGCCTCTGGTGTGGTGCAAATATTTTTGGCTCTATGGAGAAATGTTTTGATGATGCCAGTTTTCGTTATTAAAGGATGTTTAGAGTTGTAGTGTGAATATAACCCTGTATGTGGAACCTTCCTGTACACTGTTGTTTCGATTCCAATCCTAGTCCTTTGACACTTCACATCAAGAAATGGTAGGCACCCACTCTCATCCCTCTCCATGGTGATTCTGATGGATAGTTGTGATCGGTTTAGATGCTCCAGAAATGACTGTAGTTCTCGCTCCCCATCTTGCGAAATAATGAAGTTCTCGTACCCCTTCAGTGTATTATCTTCGAACCACTCCATGTATACATCAAAATCGATAAGAGGTTTTGTAGACATCTACTAATATGGTAGGTATATTGGTCAATTCCCTTACATGTATGTGCTCAATCTCAAATTCCATCCTTTCACAATACACTTGTTTTATAAAATTTAAAATCACCAATCTGAATGTACAATCTATTAAATAAAACAATACTACTCAAATCGGTTCACAACTTAAGAAGAAATCAGGTAACATACATAAAAAAATACACGCTTAATTGATAACATCTTCCTTCTTGGAAGTCGATTTATAAATAAATATGTAATAAATTATTTTGTTGCTTTAGAAAATAATTTTCTTTACAAAAGTTGTTAAGAACAAAATTTACACCTCTACATTAAAGCAAATTCTTAAGTACCTATGTATTGTTGTGCACAATTTTTTAATTGTTTATGCAATTCGAACATATGATCGATATGATTAGTAATTTCAGCTTGTAAATGGATGTTATTTAATCGCATTTAAATATCTGAACTATATTAGTAAACAGAGATTTTGAAGTAACATAAAATTCAATATCAAACCACGTACGTCACTACGTAAATAAAATAGTTTATAAGATATAACTAACATAATTTTAACAGTAAGTAGATCTTGGATAATTGCAATTTAAATAATTTGTAGAAAAAGTTTGCAGAACGTATCGTATCAACTACGATAATTCGATATTAAAATGCAAAATATACTTTAAAAGCTCATAAAATGCACCTTACTTTGTATATTTTGGATTTTTGTTATAGTGCCGTAAAATGCATTAATGCTGCTTGTGAATTTACGCTTAAACGACCGACCCTCACTTCTCCCCCGATCTCTCGACGGTGGCGGATCCAGTAAATGCTGAAAATTAATTTACTTAATAACAGTAACCAATTAACAGATAATCAATGAAAAAACAGATCTATATCGGGAGGTAAAAAACATATTGTAATGTTTCCAATTTCATCAGATTCGTTTCAAAGTCTATTCTGACTTCGTTGACAATGGCTTTATATTTATTGATGTAGATTGCAAAATGAAAATTTGATTTATCAAATTTAATTTATCAAATTTTCATTTTGCAATCTGCATCAATAAATATAAAGCATTGACAACAAAGTCAGAATAGACTTTGAAACGTTTGGTATTCCTGCAATATACGTCGTTTTATTTCTATTGTGGTGTTATTGCCCAAAAAAACATAAAAGTAATCTTTAGAATTTTGTTCTAATTTGTCTACTAATTTATCTTCTAGGGTTTTAGAATTTTCCACTAGTTTATCTTGTAAAGTCTTAGAATTTTCTAGCAATTTATCTTCTAGTGTTATAGAATTTTCTAGCAATTTCTCTCCTAGGGTTTTAGAATTTTCTAACAATTTATCCTCTAAAGACGTAGAATTGTCTTGTAAGATTTCTTTTAAATTTTCCATTTGCTTTAATAACATACTCATGTCACCATTGCCAGAAACTTCAAACAAATAAGTATCGGGATGGTTACCTTCATTTATTAGAGCATCTCGTAACCGTTGTATTAATTCACTTTTATTCCCACTAATTTCTAAATCCCTTTCCTCAAGTTCTTTTTTTAAGTCCGACACTTTCAATTGATCCAATTTCACTGTTTTAAACTTTTTCAGTCAATTTATTTTTCACTCTAAAGTTCCAAAAATACACCACTGTAATGTTTTTATTTTCACACTCGGGTTCAGTTCAGTTCTTGGATTTATATAAAAACACAGTCAAACTCACTCTAATTGATTTCCACTACTTTTACACAATTTATATTCACAGAAACTACTATTTACATTTTATCATAACTGTACAATACGACCGCGGAAAACAGAATGCCTCCTATCGCCAGCTGTTCATATTTATATATTTATCTTGGAATTGTCTGGTACGTCCAGGAACCATCGGGAAACTCTTTCATGTTCTGGAAGCTTTAAGGGAATTCCCAGTAACGGCAGCGGTCCGCCTGTTGAGAGACAAACATTTCGGGTTCCCAGAATTTATCGGAATAATGTCCCTTCCATGAATTGGTTGATGGTCGATTGCACCAGCTGTCGGATGAATTCTCGTAACAATATAATAATACAATTGACCATCATTTTTATCTCGTGCTTGACAGCTATTGTCAGTGTAATGATAGCCGGCTGTCGCATGTTCGTAATTTTAATGCAATATTTATTTTTTTAAACCAATTTTCCGACATTATATTGAAAATCCGTTTTGAGCCCATATAAACTTAACATTGCAAACTATCATTTAGAGTTATTACGATTCATTCAATACTTTTCATAATGCAAGGAAATAACAACAAAAATTCGTATTTTTGCAGGTTTTTATTATATAAATAGTTTACTTCTCTGAGTTTGCTGTTAAAATATTGTTATAAAAATTAGCAATTCTTCTCTATAAACTGCTATTAATGCGATGGTATAAGCGAATTGCTGTTGGATATTTATGTCCGAAAATGAGTTCAATTTTGCTCTATAAACTGGTGTAATCATATTAATTACGGTATGTAAAATGATGTTGATTTTTGTAAATTATCTATTATGTTGTATATTCCGTAAAACATTTCCAAAAAATATATAACGGCGATTATTTCATAACTAAGAAACGCACTTGGCTTGTACAACATTGTTGAATCAATGTCACATGTATCTAATAGTTTGTAGTTCATTAAACATTGTAGATTATTTAATCTAGATTACACTATAAGCACTGGTTACAAAATTTCACTAAAATTACTGTCATGTAGGCAATAATATAGTAATCTCAGTGATATTACCCTCCAGAAATATAATATAAAATTTATTGCAATAGGCCAAGTTACCTGATTTTTTTAAATTAAAGAATATGGGTACGAGAGAATTGCGACAGGTAAAAGGTCGACGACAGCGTTTCTGATCTGTTTTCATTTGCTATTACAGCAGACTGGTTCATTTTGTTGGGCGGTTCTTCTCAACCACATACCTATATGCTTACAGTATATAAAGCCAAGTGTCTTCAACTTCAATCTTACCTATAACATTTTATTTTTATGTTAATAGTCGGCTATAATAAAGAAGTCCCTGCACTTGTAGCCTAATTCAAATACTAGTATTTTTCTTGGTCAACCTATTGTCATGTGTCAACTTTTAAAACGAAAAGTTGATATTTCAAATTCGACTCTTACTGTTGGGATCTGTGAAACTACAGAAGATACGAAGAAGTTTAAATAATGGCAAAATTGCGTAATTTACTGCTTGAAGAAATTCGGTTTTTAGGGTTCCGTATATACAATATACGGATACCTTTATAATATCACTCCGGATTTCTACCTCTTTTACATCACAGCAATTTTCTCGTAAACTACTGGACGGAAAAGGTTGAAATTTAGTATCAGTGTATAGTTTGGTGACCCGGTGACATATTGTAAATGAAGAAATTTTGATTATAGAAGTACTTCTGGGTGGAAAAACTAGAAAAGATCGACCGCCCCTCCCCCAAACCCCGAAACTATAAAAAGTAAAATTCTGAAAAAAATTAGAGATATAGGGGCAAATTACAGAATTAAATGGAAAATATAAAATTAAATTGGTTTCTAACACGTCATGTAATATACTAAATGAAAGGGCTCATTATGGCGAAAACAAATATATTTTTTTCATATTGTTAAAATAAATTAGTTTAAAGATATTAACAAAAATATGAAAAATTTTACCTATTCCCCCTATCTTATCACCGAAATTATAAGAGCAAAATTTTTAAAAAAATTAAAGATGTAGGGCTTCACCTGAACTTTACTGGAAAAATAAAGAGAAACCTCTAATATTAATTATGGGGGGAAATTACAGCAATAAATAGAATACATAAAATTAATATTATTTCTAACGCAGCATGAAATACATCCCATTCCTCCTTTTATTCCCCAGACTATAGTACCTAAATTTTTTAATTTACAGGAAGAATACGAAGAAATCTCTAATATTAATTTTGGGGGCCAAATTATAATATTAAACGGAATATAAAAAATATATATTTATTTAACACATCATGCTATACATCAAATGAAAGGGCTCATTGTGAGGAATACAAATATATATTTTTCATATTTTTTTAAATTAATTGTTTACAAGATATTGTAACGAAATTTCCTTAAGCCGGCCCTGGTTTCATTCCAGTACGACACCGGTCGCTTTTAGGAAAAAAATCGTTCTCGAAATGGCTCGGCAGCTGTAGAATTGATAATTGATTGTACGAGAGTTTTCGATGCGGGTTTTATAAAGGAGCGACCCATAAACGAGTTAGTTAGTTAGACAGCGACGACGAGCGTATATTGTAATGTTATTGTGAATCAGCTGTTCTGTATAATTTGATGTAAATAAAAGTTCTAGAAAAGTGAAAGTTAATATTAGTTGTTTAATTTTAATTGGACCCACGGACTATATAACTATTTGGTGATCAGAAGTGCAGGATTAAGTGCAGTTAGAATTTGATTTATGGAAACCCGTAGCATGGAAAAAATGGACGAAACTACCAAAAAAATAATCAAGCAGGTTACGGAGGGACTAGACGAAAAAATAGCACAGATTCTGGAAAAACCTGATAAGAAAGAGAAATAACATCAGGAAGAAATTCAACAAAGGTTAGTGAAATCTTTTGATGAAAAACGAAAATAGAATTAGAAAATCTTGTCACTGCCATGGAACAAAAACAACAAAATCTTGTCACTGCCATGGAAGAAAAACAACAAAATTTAATGGAAGGATTTTTCTAGAAATTTGAATTAACAAGACGAAATGAAATTAAAGTATTTGAAGAAAAACAATATCAGACAGAAGAGAAAAGACAACTGCAATTTGAACAAATAAATGCAAAGTTAACGAAACAGTTAATGACAGAATGCAAATAGTGGAATCAGACATAAAAGAAATTAACGATGACATTAAGACCCTAAAAAATATCGTGGATGCTCTTGAAACCAAAGTAGATGACCTCGATTTCATCCAAAGCCAGGTAAAATTTGAAATCGGTTCAATTCAAAAGACAGTTCACGACAAAATCAGTGTTATCCAAAACAAGGTGGAAACCGAAATTAAACAACTGCAACAAGATTTGCAGCGAAGAAAATACGAGAACACCATAAGTACCACCCACATTTAATGGCAGATCATGTTGGCCCTTGTAGAAACGGCAATTTGAAGCCGTGGCTACAGCTAATGGATGGGATAACCAAGAAAATCAACGTCTCTTGTAATTTCCTTAAGAGGTCCGGTCTTAGAACTCCTCCAAAACATTCCAGTCGATGAACAAGCCAATTTTGACAAGATCATCGCCATCGTAGACAAAAGATGCGACAATCAATCCTTGAGCCAGGTAAACCAAGTCCAACTCAGTGGAAAAAGGCAAAAATCCGGTGAAAGCCTTCAAGAATTCGAAGCCGAGATTAGACGGTTAGTACACCTGTCCTACCCAGACCTACCAGAGAAAACGAAAGACCAGTTATCCACACACACGTTTCATAAACGGCATCAGAGATGTGGAAGTACAAAAAAATTTAAGACGACTAAGTGGCGTCAAGAAGAGTAATGAAGCTCTATTTCGGGCTTTGGAAGTAGAGGCCGTCATGAACATGTCCAAGCCGAGGGTCCGAGCAGTTTTCTTAAACCAGGAAGATCCAGAGTCACCATTTCAAGTGCTGTTGGCTGGTAGAAAAAACTACTAGAACAGTCACAAAGAACTGGCGCAAGGGGGGCATGTTACCGATGTGGACGAACAGGACATTTTCAACGTGACTGCAGAGTGAGGCTACGTGAACGATCATCAACCAGAAGTTGCCAAAACAACAACCCCACCAACCAGGGAAACTCCAATCAGTCAGCATAAGGGGGCGAATGCTGACTAACCCTCCACCAGCCCCAGGACAGTATCCATCCGGGGATTTTGCCGATATAGCAGCAGACTAGCCATAAGGGGCACCGTCAATGGCCGAGCAATTACCATTACCATCGATACCGGCGCCGCTGTGTCCATTGCCACGTCCAGGGTTTTGAGGTAATCAGAAATCCGGCCAGTTAACAGTAACATCCAGCTCAGAACAGTCACCGGCGAGTCCATGTCAATACAGGGTGAGGCAGATGTCGTGCTACAGATAGGGGACAACATGATCAGGCATAGGGTCCTGGTAGCAAATATTAAGGACGATTTTATACTGGGTATGGACCTAATCAGCCATCATGGATTTATGTTCGACCCGAGATATGATGTTCATCGATTCCTAAATGAGGAACTTGTATTGACACGGGCCGTTAAAAGCTCACCGACCTCCATAAAAATTGTAGCAAAATCTCCAGCCAGAATTCCCGGTCGAACGGAACAGATTATTCATGGACAGCTAGACAGCAATCCTGGGAGCTGCGTTGGAATGGTGGAGCCCGTACACTCAGCTCATGACTACTTAGTTGGACAGGCTATTGTTAAAACCGGACGAGATATACCAATCAGAGTCTTGAATTTGTCCAACAACGACATCAGAATTGCCAGTGGTCAAGAGATAGCTTGTTTCGAGCCAGTCGAGACGATCATCAATTGCGAAGAAGATGGAACCACCGGTCGCACCAACATCGAATAGATACCGGAAAGGCTCAACCCGCCAGAATACCACCTAGACGACTACCATTGGGGCAACAACAGGCAGTCGAGGAAAACATCGAGTCCATGTTACAAAATGGGGTTATTGAGCCATCCATCAGCCCATGGTCTGCTCCCGTCGTGCTAGTTAAGAAGAAGGAACTACCCGATTTTGGGTGGATTACAGAAAGCTGAATGATGTCACGAAGAAAGACAGCTATCCACTACCCCGACACTAAGGCTCCCGTTGGTTCTCCCAACTAGACTTAAAAAGTGATATTGCCACTCTGACGACACTAGCTAATGGAGACATCTAGTCATGCGTCAGACATTCGACGACTATCTGAAGAACCTGGACGAAGTATTCTCCAGAATTAATAACGCCAACCTCAGACTCAACCCGAAGAAGTGTTCCTTGTTCCAAAAAGAAGTAGAGTTTTTGGGCCACGTCGTTTCGAGGACAAGATAGAAGATAGAAGCCATGCGTGATTGGCCAGTCCCAAGAGTTAAGCATGAACTCCGAAGCTTCTTGGGCATCTGTTCCTACTACAGGCGATTTGTTGAGGGATTTGCCACCATTGCCGCGCCTTTACATCGGCAGACCACTGAGAAAGAGACCTTCCGTTGGAATCAGGATTGCGAAACATCATTCAGACGACTGAAGGCAGCACTATGTTCCAGCCCAATCCTAGCCTTTCCTACACAGTCCGGCAAGTTCATTTTAGAAACCGACGCCAGCAACACAGCTTTGGGGGCCGTCCTATCCCAGGTGCAAGATGGTGAAGAGAGGGTGATCGAGTACTACAGCCGTGGATTCTCGAAACCGGAAAGAAATTATTGCTTCACCAGAAAAGAACTTCTTGCAATAATAAGGGCTGTAGATCATTTCCACAAATACCTCTATGGTCGTCATTTCTTAATGCCGATGCCCTCTCCATCAGGCAGATCCGAGTGCAGGCCAATGAAGACTGGACAACGGCACAGTGCATCCAGGACCAAATGGCTGAACCAGACATCGAACCAATCTTGTCACTCAAAACGAGAGCGGCACCCAGGCCACGATGGGACGAGGTAGCTAGATACTCCGGTGTGCTGAAATCGTTATGGGCTCAATGGGACTCTCTAAGGGTAGACAATGGAATGCTCAAGCGAGTTTGGGAAATCGCTGATGGACGAGAAACCAAGTCCCAACTGGTAGTATCGAAGAAAAAGGTACCAGCCATCCTGCCCGAAGTACACGATGGGATTACCGGAGGTCACCTGGGCATGAATAAAACCCTAGACAAAGTTTGCCAGCGGTACTACTGGGTGAATTACTTCGAAGACGACAGAGCTTGGTGCCGCAAATGTGCCACCTGTGCAGCCAGTAAGTGGCCGAAGACCCGGACCAAGGGCAGAATGCAGCAGTACAATGTGGGCGTCCCATTTGAGAGAATTGCCATCGATGGCGCCGGTCCGTTTCCCGAGTCTGAGAGAGGGAACAAATACATTCGGGTCGCAATGGATTACTTCAGCAAATGGCCTAAGGCATATGCGATACCCAACCAAGAGGTAACCTCTGTAGCGACGGTGCTAGTAGAACAACTATTCAGCAGGTTTGGCGTCCCGATGGAATTACATTCAGACCAGGGGCGTAACTTCGAATCGAATGTATTCCAGAATGTCTGCACGATTTGGGGATCAGGAAAACGAGAACAAACATCATTACACCCACAGTCAGACGGAATGGTGGACAGATTCAACAGGACCTTGGCCTTGGACCATACGAGGTGGTCAAGAGGCTTAATGACGTCGTCTACCGGATCCGTCGAAACCCCAAGGCCAAGTTGAAAGTGGTCCAATTAGATCGACTCGCTCCCTACCATGGAGAGGATGTTTCTGATCGGGAAATTAAAGAGGGGGGGCAGTTTTACGAAATCTACCAAAGCCGACCCTGTTTCATTTCAGTACGACAACGATCGCTTTGAGAAAAAAATGGTTCTCCAATTGACTCGGCAGCTGTAGGATTGATGATTGATTTTACTAGAGTTTTCTTCGATGCTGGTTTTAAAAAGGAAGCAGCCCGCGATCGCGGGTCAGTGATACAGAGACGACTAGCGTATATCGTAATGTTATTGTGAATCAGCTGTTCTGTATAATTTGATGTAAATAAAGTGAAAGTGAATATTAGTTTTATAATTTTAAATTGAACCCACAGACTATATAACTATTTAAATAAGAACCGACTTCAGCTGACTTAAATAAAAACCCTTTAGAAATCCTGTGCAATCAATCACTATTTTCAAATATATCTTCTTGTTTATGTGATTTAAGGTACAATTCAATTGAAAATTTTAGCGTATTCTCTCTCTTTGTTTCTCCCTCTCTATTTTTTTTATTTTCTAAATCTATTTTAACTTTGTTAATTGTTTTATTATTTGGATCACTTTCTATAAATTTAACTCTAATTCACTCTATATTGCATCCATACTGTATATGTTTCTGTGTATTAGTCACCCCTATATAACTTATTGGTCTATCATTTTCTGAATCACCCTGTACACCTACAATTCAACTCAACATAATATTACAATGGTCCTGAAATTTTTAAAACCGCCCTGTTTAAGTATAAATCCTCTTCACACTATTGACTCTTACCATTTTTCTATTGTTTAAATTATTCCTGTATACCAATGATTTTACTTCTCCCCATAAAACTAGTATTCATACCATTTTGAACGACATTTTATGACTATAATTTTACACTACGATTTATTTCAATCACCCGGTAAACGCAACTGCTTGTAAAATTTTTTAAACCCATGTATATAATTATACCCCGTCCTACGTCCCATAATTCACATATCCTAACTACTTATGTTTATATAAGAAATTTCTGATACACCCTGAATAACAATAATTTTTAAAGCCTTTTGTATAACTGTAATTATTTTCCGTCCTATAACGCAAATATCCATTCAATTTAACTAAAATTTTGCTCCACCTTATTTCAACCACTTTGTATACGCAACTACTTATGTGCCACCCAATACAATATTTTTGGAACAACCCTGTATAACTAATTCGATTCCAACTTATATTTTAACCATCCTATGTATACAACTGCTTATGTACCACCTGATATCACATGCACGCACGCACGCACACACCTACAACCGTATAATATTCAAATTTCTTGAGCGGTTTTAGAGAAAACAGGGAAGATTCATTGAAATTCACTGAAATTTAAACTCTTATTTACTTTTTTTCTGATTTTCTGGAAACCCGTAAATCCCATATAGAAAATTATGTGGGACCTTTCTGTAATGTTCCTAAATATAATCATCAAAATTGCTCAAGCCGTTTTTGAATAATCGCTCGTCATACATAAAAAAAAGTTGCAGACGAATTGATAACCTCCTCCTTTTTGGAAGTCGGTTAAAAAGAAATCGATTAAGTAACGCCAAACACTTCAGCAGACATTAGATGAATTTCAGTCATAATATATAATTGCGAAAAATAACAGTTGGTAGGAAAACTTCGTAGGCTCTAGAATAATTAAACGATTCACAGTAATCAAAAGTATAGAAAATTTGGTTAGGTACTGATTTAAATAAGGTACTTCGTGAAATAAGAGAAATGAAAGTGTGACAGAAGAAAATTATAAGGACTAAACTAAACCCAAATAATTTAAGATATATGTGTGACTAAAATGAGAAAGGCAGGCCATATTTTGAAATAATATCAAAAAAATATTCATGGGTACAATGAAGACGACGTTCGCTAACAAGTTAAATGTAGAAAAACTGGATTATAGAATTGTAATAATGAGTATTATAAGATAACTTGAGAAAGACATGAAATTTGTAGATAAAAAAAATAAAAATTACTTTGAAGATATCTAATATAAATCATATTAATCGGAGTGATGTAATAATAAATATTATGGGTTAACTCAATACCAACCTTTTTATGATAAACTTGTTTTGATCTTTTATTCTTTCACTAAATTGTTCGTATGTCTCAAATGAGTCTACCTGATGTAAGATAAGTAATTGTATGTGAATGAATACAATAGATGGTAACACACTGACATTCATAATGCCGACATTTGCATATATTTCATAGAAATGTTGGCAGTACATCGATCGAATTGACTATAAAATTTAAAATTATTATTATGTAATTGAGTTTTCATTGTTAGACTGTTTTATTTATGAGCTATAATACTAATTGTCACCAACAAGATCATTTATTTATTGGGTGTGCACTTTCTTTATTCGTAATGTGATATAATAGACAGAGCAATATTTCATGCAAACTGAGGACTATACCTGTTTTTTGACAGAAATGTGTTCTAGGGAATATCGATGAATACTGCATCTATGTACGCAATTTTAGAGTTGTGGCAAATTAGACAAAATGATAGAGTATTTCATTTGTTATTGAATCCAGACCCCAGAGGACGTGGAAGCGTACTTTCATTGGAATTGATTGTATATACAGATTAAGCTAGTGTAATACAAGGCAAAGCTTGCGTAGAAATTTTAAATTAAAGTAGAAATGTTTAATGTACAGCGAAATATATACCTCCGTCTGTAAGTAGTACTGAACTTGAGTTGTTCTTGGATGTTTTTGAGCAATTCACTATCTTTCTAACATTATCATAATAGGTGACTTCAACAATCCGTTTCTCAACAGCACTAACTTCAAGACTACTAGATTGCAATCTTTTGTTGAATTTAATAACTTTAAACAAGAAAACAATATTATAAATGCCAATGGTGGATTGCTTGATTTAGTTTTGTCGAGTGTATCATGTGAAGTTAAGGCTGAACTCAACCCGCTAGTAAGTATTGACAATTATCACCCCCCGCTTATTATTTCAATCAGAGTTCAAGTTCCACATATCAACCGGTTACCGCTTGACTCCAGACAGAGAACACATAACTTCAGAAAGGGTGACTACCTTGCTTACTATTAGTTCAGGAGTACCCCAAGATTCCAATCTCGATCCGTTATTGTTTCTGATATTCATTAACGAGTTATCAAGTATACTGTTATCTGAAACTCTTATTTTTGCAGACTATCTGAAATTATTTTTTAAAGTTGAGGGCATCAATGATAGCTTACGGCTACAACATGACCTTAATCAGCTCACGTTATGGTGTAACAAGAACAAACTCTTTGTGAACATCGCGAAATGCAAAGTATGTTCCTATACTTTAAAGAGGAATCCTATACTAATCAATTATTCTATGAATAATCAAAGTATTGAGCGATGTACTATCATAAAGGACCTAGGTGTATATTTCGATCATATATTCTCATTCGCTGCAAATATTTCCGTAACTTGCAAATCGGCACTCCGTTCGCTAGGTTTTATTTTGCTCAAAGTTAGATTATTGCAATCTTATCTGGCATCGTGTCTACAAGACTCATCATAAGCGTTTCGAGGCAATGCAAAGAAAATTCCTGAAATTTCTCGCTTTTCGAGTCGACGGCTCATATCCTGTCAGAGGATACCAGCACAATTTACTTCTTGACAGATTTGGAATAAGGTCTTTAGTTATACATTGGAATTTACATAGCCTTTCATTTCTATACAAATTGGTTCACAACAGAATTGACTCTCCTGTTCTTCTGTCAATGATCCCGATACATTCGCCAAGGATTGGTTCAAGAAATAACACCTATTTTTATCTGTTTGCAAATACACATGTGCTTATAAAGTCACCATTATTTATCATGTGTAGAAATTGTAACAGTATATCTAGAATATGTGATATTAACTATGACAATTTTGAATCAATCGCTGAAGCATATATTCAACAAATAACAGTTCGGTTACTAGTAAAAGTCTCTTGTCAATTGTTATTTTATTTCTTTTTTAAAACTGTGTGTACAATTTGTGTGTTCTCTTTATTGTTTTTATTATTATTATTATAAAATATTTAAGATAAGATAGATTGTTAGTACGTTTCACTATTTTATAATATTTGTCCTGTAATTGGATTTATTTCTATTGGGCAATAACTAAACTAAACTAAACTGAACTGAACTGAACTGAACTGAACTAAACTAAATTAAACTAAACTTAACTGAAATCATGTTTGGATACCCAGTAGCTTTATCATTTTGACATACCTACTTGACTGGCTATAATGATAAGTTTCTCCTTAATATAATTTCGTATATAAATTCTATTACAGAGAATTAAATTATCAACAAAATTATAGTCCTGAAACGTATGGTGCTCTTCCACTAATACCGTACTTAATTGGATTTATTCATTCGCGGTATTTTGTTAACCTTGATAAAATCTATACCGCAGGGAAGTAGAAAGTTGACCTTTACCAATCAGCACTGAAACAACGTGGTAAAATATACCTCGAATCCCCCCGTATCATCTTCTATTATACTATTTTCCTTATCAATCCTTCGATTCCAATTCTACCCATAAAAGACCTTGAGCTCTTTTTCTAATCACTAAGGACCTTAGGTGTTTCCGGGTAGCTCTTCTCTTCTTCAGTACGTTTCTTTTGAACGCTTCCTCATTCGTTTTATTCGTTAAGGCCCATTCCTCTATCTCAGTCCTTCGTACCATTTCTCCAATTCTTCAGTCTTACAATTCTTCTTCTTTCTTTCAGTAAGACAAGTCTGTCTTATCTGTTGACAAATAGTCATTCACTCATAAAAAATTAAAGAAATATATTTGTATTCGTCATAATGAGCCCTGGGATTTGATATATTACATGACCCGTTAGAAACAATTATAATTTTTTATTTTCCATTTAATTCTATAATTTGCCCCCCAAAATGAATATTAGGGGTTTCTTCTTATTTTTCCAGTAAAATTCAGGTGAGGGGCTATATTTCCAGTTTTTCAAAATTTTTCAGCTTATGGTTTCGGAGATAAGGGGGAGAATGGTTATTTTTTTTAATATTTTTGTTAATATCTTTTAATTATTTTATTTTATAAATATGGAAAAAATATATTTGTTTTCTTCATCATGAGCCCTTATATTTAATATATAACATGCTGGGTTAGAAACAATTTTAATTTTATATTTTCCATTTAATTCTATAATTTGTCCCCCAAAAAAAATATTAGGGGTTTTTCCTTATTTTTCCAAAAAAGTTCAGGTGAGGGGCTATACCTCCATTGTTTTTTTCAAAATGTTCCAGCTTATGGTTTCGGTGATGGGTAAATTTTTTATATTTTTGTTAATATCTTTTAATTTATTTATTTTAAAAATATGAAAAAAAAATATATGTGTTATCGTCATAATGAGCCCTTTTATTTGATATATAACATGATGTGTTAGAAACAATTTTGAGTTTAATTTTCCATTTAATTCTATAATTTGCCCCCCCCCCCCAAATAAATATCAGGGGTTTCTCCTTATTTTTCCACTAAAGTTCAGGTGAGGGGCTATACCTCCATCTTTTTCAAAATTTTCCAGCTTATGGTTTCGTAGATAAGGGGGGGAATGGGTATTTTTTTAAATATTTTTGTTAATATCTTTTAATTAATTTATTTTAAAAATACGAAAAAAATATATTTGTTTTCGTCGTAAGGACCCCTCTCATTTGATATATAACATGATGGGTTAGAAACAATTTTAATTTTATATTTTCCATTTAGTTCTGTAAGTGACCCCCCAAAATTAAAAGTAGAGGTTTCTCTTTATTTTTCCAGTAAACTTCAGGTCAGAACCTATAAATCAATTTTTTTCAAAACTTTACGTTTTATAGTTTCGGAGATAAGGGGGGGATGGGTAAATTTTGGTATATTTTCGTTAATATCTTTTTAAATAATTTTTTTTAAATATGAAAAAAATATATTTGTGTTCCTCAGAATGAGACCTTTCATCCGATATATTATATGATGCGTTTGAATTTTTTTTACTTTTAAATTTCTATTTAATTATATAATTTGCCCCCCAAAATTAATATTAATGGTTTCTCCTTAATTTTCCTGTAAAGTTAGAGCAACGCTCTATATTTCCTTTTTTTTCAAAATTTTAGGCTAAGTAGTTTCGGAGATCAGGGGGGGAACGGTCGATTTTTTTAGTTTTTCCCCCCAGAAGTACCCCTAAAATCAATTTTTTTTTACGATATGTACTCCTGATCGGATCACCAAACTATATATTGATACCAAATTTCCAACTCTTCCGTTTAGTAGTTTAGGAGAAAATGGCTGTGATGTGACAGAGGCAGAAATCCTGAGTGATATTATAAGGGTATCCGTATATTGTATATACGGAACCCTAATAATACAAGAAATTGTTTAAATCCGTCATGAAAATATAGCTAAACATGTGTAGGTATGACATTTTATCTTGAAAAATCACAAAATCATTTTTTGTCGTTAATCGAAATTATTACAGGGGGCATAAAATAGATCCAATAAATAACTGTGCCACTGCTTTCGCTAATTGTTGTACCATTATGTAGGAGTGCATTATGGGACAATTCTGGAATGTTCAAAAGTTTATGATTGGCTTAAAAAGTGGTATGTATGTATTTGTAAGTCTACGGTGATGTAAGGTGAAAAAATTATCGTAAAAAATTCCCTCCTGAAAAAGTTAATTTGTGTTTTTCATGCAATGATAACAATTTGTATCAATTTACTTTTAGTGTTCCCCACATATAACTTTCGAGAACTTGTAATATACCGCAGATGTTTTTTGTCAAGTACAGCATTTTCACATCTAATAAATGTATTTAATTAAGGAGACACTTAATTTTCAATTTCATAATTGCAGGCTATTGTATACAGTCGGTACTATTATTTGTTATAATTTTGTGCATGCTGTATATAGTTTAAAGGTAAATATTTCATAATGTTGTAATATCCCTGCTAAAATATTAAAACGTAACTGGACCAAGATTCCTCATTTGCATTTAGTGATGTTTATAATTTCTCACAGTGCAAGACAAATTGGGTATGAGTTAATATGTTAATGTAGGTAGGCACACACCTCGCTATAATCGAACCATTTCGAAATGTGTTCTTGTTTACTCAGTTGAATTTTACTCTGACTCATAGTGCTTCTGAATATGGTTTAACATCATTTTGTCAAATACTGTTTTATGAAAATGTGTAGAATGGTGGCATTGTTATTTGTTAAAGTGTGATGCATTCTGATATAGCATAGGTTCTGATATTAGATCTTAAATAAATTAATATTTTGGTATAAGGCACACCAACTTTAAACACCCAGGCTGTTTTCCTTATTTACCTAAAATATGTGAAAATATAAAACACTAATATACTTAACAAATGTTTAATAATATACTATTAAGAAGTTAGGGCAGAGTAAAATATAAATACGGTACACAAATGCAAATATTCCGCTATTACAGCAGATATTTTTTTCAAATTCTTTCAGTTTGAAAGAAGTTCTATTATATCTATATAATCTCTAGAATTTCATATGTTGATATCATATTGTCCGACATTTTAATGTCAAATTGTATGTTTCCTTAATTGCCATGCCAACATTTTATTTATGCCTTTATGGATGTGAAGTTTATGTCAGGTTTTAAACCAATAACATACAAAAAGATTTACAACATTTAAAAAATATTTTAGGGTGATAGCGAAGTGATTAGCAGCAGTAGATTATTAAACACGATGTAGTGGTGAATTGGTATCAGGCTTTATTAACAAATGTATTCATTATATATAATACTATCAAAAATACGGCAATAATTCAAGGAGTTATTGTCCGGATTATTTTAAGATATTTTGATGATATATTTTAAACTTCATTGTTTCGCAGAAACTCGTAAAAAATGTTTCGCCAATAACAATATTCGTTAGTAAAATTTACATGTGAAGCTAATTAATCTACAAGAACTGTTGAAGGTAACCTCCAAATAGTATAAAAGCAAGCAGTCGTTTCGTATTGAGTAACACCTAACTACTAGGAATGTAACGAGTGTCCGATTTTCGAAATTCGCGAATACGAATGCGAATTTTCTCTTCCAATATTCGCGAAGACGAATATGCTGCCAAAAGTAAGCAATCACGAACACACATTTTGATCGCCCATTTTCCAAAAATTATAACCTAAATTGTACTTCGTATTTATATATTAAGCAGTTCTATTTTTAATACATAAATTAAAATAGGTATGGAACTTTTGTTGTATCACAGATGTATAAGCACAAAATTTTGTTTCCAAGCCCTTACACTCAACGCTGTTTCAACAGTTAACCTTTCATCATATTGGAGTGAACCAAACAAGTTTGATAGGTATATAATATTTTGGTTTATGAAAAAAGTTATAAGAAGTTTTTATGTATTTATTTTTAATGAAACAGGAAAATGGTATAATTAAGTTTATAAGCCAAATAAAAACTAAAATTATATAGGTTTGTTAAAAAAGGGAATTTTATTGCCATATTATTATTTATTTTATTTTTGGACCCATTTAAAATAAAGTTGGCTTATTTAGGAGGCAATTGATGATGTCAGGTTGCTCAATATATAATTTTAAAATCAGTTTTAAAACAAAGTGACGGACGAGTCTAAACTTTGTATAGATTTTTTGAGTAAAATGAGATTCAGCGCATGAGAATCGGTCAAAAAAATAACTGACCTATGACAAAATAAAGGTAGGTATGTTTTAACATTTTGATAGCTAATTTCTCTTATTTTACAAAATTAACTAGATGTGTAATGACAAATTTCGCTTCGCTGGATATCGCTGCTAATTAGAAATAACAGTTGCAAAAACGGCACTAACTAATGACGATAAGATTGGTATCAATACTTCAAAAAAAAGTATAACTTACAATTTTGTCAAGAAATTTAACCAACACACAATTACCAGGCGCAAAGAAGTATAAGAACGCAAGTACGATAATTATGGTGCTATTATTTCGATTTATCCAACTGATGGGGCTGTATAGGCTGTGTCCCACGTAAACACATTGTGTCCTTATTGGAAATTAAATTAGTGAGTTTGAAGCGATTTTCTATTGTGTGATCGCTCAGTTGATTTGTTTTTGCTCCCAGTTTCAGCTTGTGCCTGTCACTTTGTCGCAACGCACGGCCCTCGCCGCGCAAAGGTCGTTTACGTGGGAAACCCCTTTAGGAAAATACTCTGAGTATTTGGAATTTCTCACCTAGCCCTGACAAGACACCTGGATCTAGGTTGAGAGTTCCCCAAATTATCAAATTTAAACTTAGTCCTGAAGTTAAAGCTAGGTGACTATTAAGGCGCTGAAATCATTTTAAAAATTTAGAAGTAGGAGAGATATCCTAAAGAAACGGTTTTCTGAAGAAAAATGTTTTATTATAAATGCCTTAACAAAAGCACTAAACGATTGGTTGTAACAAAATAACCCGTGAAACAACATAAACAGTTTTTTTAGAGAAATGGATAAGTTCAGTAACTATGTAATGGTGTCTGCGGAACTCTCAAGAAATTATAAAGTTGATTTAATTATTATTGAGCAAGGCATCAGGCTAAACTCATAAAATTATTGCAGTATTTCCTTACACCACCCGGTATGAAATTGTAGCAGGATTTGACTCACCCAGTATCCTCTGAAAATTAAGTTTTTAATAAAAATTCTATCGTCATTAGCTTGCACCATTGTCCCAGCTGTCAATAATTCGAAGTAGCACCGGTACCTATCGAAGCAAAATTTGTCATCAGAAGATTAAAACATACGTACCTTTATAGTGTAATAGGACAGTTATGTTTTAAAAGATTCTTAGGTGCGACCTCTCGTTGTATTTAGAAATATTCAAACTTTCAGAATCTTATCTAGGCAGAGTAACCCAATAAAATACTACCATGTTTTAAAGACTGCCAAAGTTTAGACACACTAGCAATTTAGTTTTTTTTTAACAAGCCATGTTTATTTAAAATCACTCCACAAATAAAAATATAGTAAACGAAATAAAATCTCGTCTTTCTTGGCCAACCTTACATAATACTATATTTTGGAGATTTTACAATCCATTGAACACAAGACAATATATTGCTTCTATCAGTTGCGCTCCCCTTGAATTGATTGAATCTCCAAAAGATTGTATCATGATTTCTTTTGACAGGTATTAGTTAACCTACAAATTCTTTGTCCTAGAAATAATAGGAAGCGGCGTTATATGCAGTTTCACTCCCGATTTCGAGTCTCTGTGAGTTGATTTTTCCTGAAACTCCTAGATCCCCAAATTCACTTTGCCATAAAACCATATCATGTTATGAAACTGACAAAACTTGCTTAACTTTATTTAGCAATTAAATTAATGCTTAATTACATCTACATGTGCGGATTCCAGAAGAAATGTAAATATGTAGTTGACACACCACTAGTGTATTTTTTATTAAAGTTATTTATAAAGAAATGTATGCCATCCCACAACTGTTATTTCTCATTGTAAGTCAAGTAAATACCTAGCTATACTTAACTTTTGAATTGACAAGTAAGTTATACATTGTGCAATATACCTAATAAGTAACATCATAATAAACCTGAAATAATCAATTCTCAGCAATGGCATTATTATTTTAAAACTATTTTCGCTTTTTATTGTCAAAACACATTCGCTAAAAATTCGCATATAAACTTTTTTAAACGAATATTCGCTAATGCGAATGCGAATATTTGTTACATTCCTAATAGCACTATTCGATTTCACAAACCTTATATATTTATATATTTTCTTATTATGTATTAGTGTACACTAATGACTAAATGACATCATAGTTTAATCTGTGCATCGAGCATGACATAACTGATGTTCACCTCGACCAATCCAGCGATCTCCGTATGTTGTTGCCAAACGCGCACAAGCAACCAAACTCAAACTGCTGATGATGATTCTTAAAGAAAATACAATACACCTCGCCTGTAACTCTTCCTGGGAGACATATCGGACCAATTACCCCACAATTCCAACACAAATATTCAAGGGGAACTGATGTTCCAAATGATCAAACAGTAACTCATTAGGATTGTCTTCATTCATCCCATACATGGTTCTTTTCAAGATTTGCTATTTCATTTCCTTAGAAATTCCCCTCATCGTTAAACAGAAGGAGTGTTAGCAATTGAGGGATTTGGACCAATACGTACAAAAGCCGTTGACACAATACGATACGTTAAACTAAATTAACACGAACAAGTACCTGAACGCGTTGTATGTGGTATGAGTGCATTAATATTCCTAAGATTTTTCAAGTCACATTATTTACGTACAAGGTATTTGCAGTCTGTATCTAGATGTACCATTTTAAGTACATTACACTTTATTTATTTATAAGTTGAGTTCTATTGTGAATTTACATTAACCGAATTATCTACGAACTATATGAGCGAAGTCAATCTAGCAAAACTAAAAGACTCCTTAAAACAGCTGATACCCATTTTAGAAGTAGAACATAATGCATCTCCAAACCTTCAGCAAAGTGGATACCGCAAAAACTATTATTTAAAAGCACAAATTTTTTGTGACCCCAACATTATCATACTTAGACAGATTTAAGAACAAAACTTCTATACACCTGTATATATTCTAAAAACTTTTGGCGCGCTGTTGAAAACCTACCCTCTTGATACATTAGCGCTAACTTAATTTAATTCATTATAACGGACACCTCTTCATACACAGAGTGTGTGCTTCTTAGCTCAACTCTGATACTGGGACCGAATTCTGTATCTCGTCATATTATAATGTTACGATAGAATGCAAAGTTATTAAATATTTTGTGAGTCTAAATCGCGTTTTGTGTTATAGTAACATAACGTACCGTTCCGTTTCGACCATAACGAGTTACAGAATCTCTATGCTGACTTATTTGAGCCGACAAAGTAACAGTATTAAAAACATTGTTGGAAGTTAACAAATAGTGTTGTTATATTAGACGACAAAACAATATATTTGCATATAAGGTTCACGTCTATAGATGGTGCAGTACATAAAATTGTATTACTTGGCAGTATTGTTTTTTTAACCGACTTCCAAAAAGGAGGAGGTTATCAATTCGTCCCGTATTTTTTTTGTATGTGGGTTACCTGATTTCTTCTCCTGTTGTGAACCGTTTTTGAATGAAATAAATATGGTCTTGTTTCATAAAGTATATATCCGGTCTGGTAAAACTTCAAATTCTATTGGTAAATTGATGAAATTTGTGACTGAACACATGCGTGCATGGAAATCGACCAATATCCCTAACATATTGGCGATTTTTCCTAAAGTCCTTATGGATGTGTATAGGTTTTTAACGTTTAATCTATTAAGGAAGATCCCTAGGTGATCTCATATACTCTGCGACGTGCAACTTGCAGTTTTGCAGAAAATCGGCGAAAATAGTGCGGGAATTGTAGGCAGTGGTAGTTTTGATTGGGATTTTGAAAATTTTCTATGTACATCTCAAGCATATAGGTAGTGAAGCATAGTATTTTCGGTTCCTTAAATCAATAAGTACCAAGCTCGTTTTGTTTGTATACCAGGCAAATACCTATTTAAATAACAAAAATTTTGCGAAGACGGTGCTTTTGGTGTCATATTCTCTCGGCCTAATAGAGAATTGCATATATATGATGATTGAAATATAGAACAGAGTAGAATGATAGTTACAAAAGGCAGTTAAAAACATTATGGTGGTCCATAGGCAGCCGTATATACAGGACGGTTGGAAAATAGGGTGGAGTAGACGTTTGGTGGTATAAAAATGTTGGAAAAAATGTGGAATTAAAATTATATAGGGTGTTTAAAAAACTGTTATATGATGTGGACATAACAAATCATATACAGGATGGTGAAATATATGCTGGAGTTGGATTATATTTATACAGTGTGATTTAAAAAATATTTATTTCATAGCCCTTGAAAAGTTGCATTAAGTGTGAAGAGGAATTGATGTTATACAGGGTGAGAATACAAAATGTTTAAAATGAAATAATTTATGGGGTAGCCCTCAAAGAGTTATATACGATGGTTGAAATATAGGACGATATATCCGTCCTATAATTTACAGAAGGCAGCTAATAAATTAATGGTTGTCTGTAGACAGTAGTATGTACAGGATGGTTGGTACGTAGGGTGGAGTGGAATTATCTATAGTTACACAGGGTTGTCAAAAAAAGTTGTAAAAAGGTTACATGGTCCATAAGGCATAAACATATTTTGGGCTTATTAAGTCACCGCATACTACTAGTACTACATTTTGTGTAATGCTGGGGCGTTAGATGTTACCTGGTCCTGTCTATTAAGGTTATATATACAAAATAGAAAATAAAGAATAAAAACTACCCGAGTTCAAAAAAAAATAAATAAAAATTCATTGTAATATTTTGCACTAATTCACTAACATAAATAATCTCTTATGACATTAACCCATCTTGAAACTCGTTGAAATCAATCAATTCCTTTCACATGCTATGATTGTATTAGGTAAGTGTTTATCAATTTCACCTTAGCCTACCCACAGAATTTCTCATGTATAAATGAAGTTCAGAACGTCAGTGATTTGTCAAATTTTATGTTTAATTCTGGACCACACAGCAAAATAAATGAAATGCAAGTTAGCAATGAAATAAACAATTCTGCCGATGAAACTCAAAATTTGACACTTATTAATCATCTGTCGCACAACAATTCGTGTAGTTGTTGATTCTTGCTTAACAACAAGTTGCATATGCGTTTTGTGGGTCCATAGCAGCTGCAAAAAATAAGAAGATGCTGATAAATAAATTACGAAACACTTTTCCCGTAGCAGATGCTATCAAGGACATTTAAGATATCGAAGCATTAATAAGAGGCAAATTTTGAATACATTTTAACTTAATTTGTACAAACTATTAATAATAAGAGTTCATCATTTGTGATCACAATAATTGTATGAAATATTCTAACAAAAAAAAACGTAATATTTCATTTAACTCTTCAATAAATGGGAAACAATATATTTATTTAGAGGTCTTGCTATGGGACCTGTACAATTCTGATAGTGATACTCTACCATTTTTTTAACAGGAAATAATGTATGGGTGCTCCATACTGTAGAACGTGAATTAGACTTTCTACTGAACAAATACTTTTCTATTTGATTTCCTAACTCATTAATTATTAGATATTCTATTTGTTTCCAACATTTCGGTATACATTTCACTACTGTTTTATTCTGTAAATCTGTATATGAAATTGTGAATGCTTCCCCGGAACACTTTACTTATTATTTTTGTTAGTAACGAATCCTGTTGCCTTAAATTTGGAAACAAAGTTTTGGTTGAAAGCGGATTTTCAATTAAAAATCTTGAATGCCATACCACGAATTTAGATTAAATTAATTAATGGAGGAGGGCAAAATAAAGCCAATTCCCTATTAATATGTTGGCCAGTTGTTAGCGACTTTGCCCGAACTGTGCAAGATCAACTTAATCAATAATTTCTGGGAGAATGGATCGGAAAGAGGATCAGGTAGACACTGCGAAGTCTACAACCATTTTCATGCGGTTACATCACTTAATATATAAAAGTCGTGTAACCACACAAGAACTGTTTGAGAAAAGTTATGGCAGTCTATATTTTTATGTAGTTAATTCAGGACATATTTCCAAGAGTTCACGATTGCATGACTCGACGAGCAAATTATTATTATAATTTTTAAAGTATTATTCATTATGATCTAAAAAATAAAATTCTATATCTGTATCCGTATATATATATAACTAGTTAAAATTACGTTTATCAGGAAAAATATTCCAACCCCAAAAGGTTTAATGGAGACTATTGGTTTATATGCGAAAATTTTTCAAAGCAATGCCTCTTATAACGTTCTTGAATTTTGCAACACCTTTTTAAAACAATTCGTATATATTCAACCATTTTACACACAATAATTTATAAATAACAAAGTCCTATCGATCTAGTTTAACGGAAATTATTATATGTGCCAGAAAACTAAAAGCAAAACATTTTGTATGACAACAAATTTACAAAACGCTCTTAAGTTATGTTGAGAAGATTTACAACTGAGACATGTTCAAACAAAGGATGCTAATCTATCTAATCATATCAAAAACGATTTACAAGTCACCTTATGTAACTAAATAATATCTTATTCAACCCAAATGATGTGTGATTCTGATATTTCACAATCACCATTCGAGATTATGAGAATTAGATGCGTGGAAATGCGCCAGTTTTTGGCTATGAACTACTTAAGAGAAAGCTGATCGACTTGTTCTACAGATAAACATGCCATTTAGACTGAATTTATTGCAAAAATTACCACTAGATAAATTTCTACGTATTATATAAATCAATATAGAGCATTTCATCACTTAATTGGCGTAAATTGCAGGGTTCTTGTAACCAGTTTTTCGATGACGCTACAATATTGGCAAAACAAGAAGAATGTTGATTGTATTTAGTTCATGTTCCTGTTTAAAAGATCGCCGTTCACTCTAACAGTTTGATGTTGTAAATATTAAACTACTATTATCATAAATACTTATTACTTTCAATTATTAGGTCAGTACATCAAAGATTAAAGACGATGAGTTAATAAATGAAAAAGAATTAACATTGATTAAAACTAAAAACGCCGATTTTTCTTCCAAATTAGATATAGTTAAAAATTGAAATCAAGTAATCTTTAAAAAAAATAAAGCAATTTTTATAGTTCGTTAAGAAATTATTCATAATAACACAAATCATTAATATATATTTCTGTCTACAAATAAGCATTATTTAACTTCATATTAGTTATGATATGCCAGAATAGGCTGAGAAATATACTTGCAATTGTTTCAGTGTACAGACTTTGCACATTTATACTATTGTAAATATCTTTACGAAATCTGGTAGACTTCTATACATTAAAATGAATTTCTGATTTATAAACAACTTTATTATATATACCAGTGGCATCTGTACAGGTTTTATATTGCTTTGTCTGGAAAAATATACGTATACGTATGGTTTTCCTTTCAAAAATTACTTACGGGTCAAATAGCTAAAAATCTGAGGCGGTAATTGTTGTATTAAAATCATTTTTAATTTTTCAAGTTATTAAGTGCGTTTAATATCAGTTAATGCAGAAATCACTAACTAATTTTATTGTAGAGAAAAATAAACAAAATACTAAGACTTTTAGACAACATAGTTTTAAGGTGCTCTCACAAAAGGAAATTCAAACCATTCTGATGAGAGCCATTGTTGAAATTCTGAGATTGTGATTACAGGAGTTATGTTTTCAAAAATTATTAATCGGTATTGCAATCTGAAACAATATTAATTTAATTATTTTAATGAAAAACGGTGTATCAGATATTCAGCGATCTAATACGGATTATTATTATTTTAGCGAAAGCCATGTGTCAGACAAAAGAATTTTTGTTGTAAGGCAAACAGTCGTGTACAATTATTTTCACCAAAAATTTTCAATGCCAAACCCGTACGAACACCAGTGGCAAAAATAATAAAATTATTCGTACATCAAAAAATGCATCTTGATGCGTAGAATAAGTGTACCAAATTTGACAAAGATATCTACAACAGCCCTTATATAATTATTTTTTTCCTGGAAAATTTATCACCCTGTTTCTCAAAAATTAAGAACATATGGTCCCATGAATTTTTTTTTAGAAAAAAACGCAAGAATCGCCCCTTTAAACAATGGACCCTACTTTTAAAACACCCTGAATAAATAAACACTTTTTAATACTTTAGTACAAGACGTTATACTAACAAACCAATATAACAAAAAGTGTTCTTGTTAATGAAAATTTAAGTAGATTCAGTTAATCACTGATAGCAGCTCGGAAAATACACATTAGGTCGTACAAGAGACCGAATTTTAGAGGTTTCTAGGTAAGCATGGTATATGAAATGAGGTGCTAATCGACAAGTTCCAGCGTTAATTGAGACTTAAAAAATGATAACAAGAAAGAAAATACTGCAGCATGGATTTAAATAGTAAAAATAACGAAAGTAATCTTAAACATATAAATAAACCTGTTAAAAAATTGTTGTATGTTTGCGAAGTTATCTCTTTATCCGGAATAATATAATCTTCCAAAGGATTCGATCGATTCTGTAGATGATGTCACAGGCAAGTAGTGACTGTCTTAAGAAGTGCTATAGATTACATTCCTTCGAGGAAGAAGTTAGATTTTTTGATATGGTTGCCAATTCTATTAACTTTCATCAGTAATGTTAGGTGTCATTTTAATTGATTTACTGTAGAGTTCGAATTCTTTGACAGTTATGTGTAGAGCAGCTACCTGCATCTCAAGTAACCTTCAAAAGAGAGAGTCAACTTGAAGTCTGCAGCACTTTTTTCTTCTCTGAAATATTTGCGCGTTGTTCATCAAGACGTTCTGTCACTGTTTTCTAAATTTCCTAGGTAGACTATCCCACGTTTTCCTCTTCAGATCTTATATGATAATCCAGAAGGTAATTGATTTCTTCTTATAGAAATTTACCAAACGGAACTTCCAGGTCACATGTATCTAAAATTATAATTAATAATAATTAGTTTCTAAAATACTTTCAATATTAATTACAACATATAAATCAGAAAATTGGTGGGTGCAGAAGAGACAATGATGAATAAGCTCGAACGTCATGCTTTGATAAGTCATGTTACAAACAGACGTTACCAAACGCCCAGTATAAACAAAAGCTTGAAGAATGAAGAGTATGAAAAGACAAAATATGAGAAAACCATTGACCTCAAGAAGTTGAGAGAAGTTGAAAAAATACCAAAAGCAATAAGGGAAGATCTTTGAAAATTTAATACAAATAACATAAGGCAACAATTAAGAAGAGTAAATCTTTTAAGGTATTGAAAATAAATTTAAGAGAAGACAAAACAACAAAGGGCTAATAACAACAAACAATGAAAGATTACTATTCGCTCTGGAAGACTTTGACAATCAATTGTTTCGAGCAATCAAACACGAATCAAGTCAAAAATAATTCTCAAATCGCGGAAAAAATAAGCCTGAGATAGACAATCACATCAAAGTTATATAATAACTTCAAAAAACTTTACCATAGAGCCCATTCAACGATAATAAAAATGTCTTTAAACTATATCGTACATTTCAAATCTCGAAATCCGGATTAAATACATAGTTTATTGCAAATTTATTGCTCCAACCGTTTACGAGAAACAACGTCCCGACGTGGTTTAAATCTTACCTCACATTCGACTAAAAAACTAAAAGAAATTTCGATCTGTTTTTTAGTACTAATTTTATTTGCTCATTTATTGATCCAAAAAATTTAATTGTCCCAACTCATACCGAGACTTAGGACGTAAGCTACATTGGACTTATGTTACAAGTAAGTAAAAGTGATTTATGTTATTCGTAAATAAGAAACATAAAAAGTTTCACAAAATACTTATTCTAACTACTTCATTATATACATACATTGTACATCACCTAAATAATTACATACAGCCATTAAAAAGATTTAAGAGTGAGGATAGATTAAGATCTAACTGATTATATAGTAAACTACCTGAATATTTGTTATGGTTAATTTCAAGGAATTCTAATAAATTAATTTTACTGGGATTAATTTCTAAATCTAAAATTTTTACATTATCATTAAAGTTATGATTTTCCTCTATTACGTAACGTGCGTAATAAGATTTATTATCCTGTGCTAAATAACTTCTTTTGTGCCCTCTAGTACAAAAGAACTTGTTTTACATTTAGAAACAAATCCCAGTAAAATTAATTTATTAGAATCCCTTAATATTAACAAACACAAATATTCAGGTAGGCTGTTAAATAATCAGTAAGATTATATTCCATCCCCACTCTTAAATATTTTTAATGGCTCTGTGTAATTATTTAGGTAAAATACTGTGTATGTATATAATGGAGTAGTTAGAAGAAGTATTTTCTGAAACTTGATAAAAGCCTTGTATGCCGAAACACTCTCATTTTTCCAAAGAAGAATAACAAGACCACATTGTGATAAAGCGAATATTTAATATGTCATTCTCATTTATATCATCCCGCGTCAGTACATTTGCCTTAAATATGCCTCCAAGAACATTTTCCTAATATCTCTTTTTGTTGGTGAGATATGACTTGGGTACATCCTTAAGTCTTATGCCGTAGTAGATACGCTTCTTGGATGGAATAAAATCCATTTTCGGACAAGACTATAGCAATAAATATTATCTTGTTATTTGCAATAAAAAATATATAAGCGCTTAACGAAATTTTAGAGGGGTCACAAATACGTCACGGGGTGACGAGGTTGCTCTTGAGTATGGGCTATATTACGATCACACAGCAATTAAATAACATTAAAATACAGCACCAATAGTTTATAACTTATAAACTCATTTAGTTGCTAAGACATAGCTACAGGCGATGTCATTTGAATCTTAAGCCATATGGGACACTCGATAGGGGTTGAATCAATAAATATTTCCTCTACGGCAAACCATAAGCAATGAATTAGCGAAAAAAAATACCCAGAACAAACAGAAATCCTTTTTAGTTTCTCAAACTTAGCTATGTCAATGTAACTTAAGTCTTAAGCAAAATCAAATAAAATATGTTAACATGACATACGATAAAGCTTCACAAAAATAGAGATTCGGAATGATTTCATTAACCGACTTCCAAAACGGAGGATGTTATATTTGCGTTATAGAACGGAGAATAATTACAGTTATACAAAAGGCTTTAAAAAATGTTAGAAGCAGTTGAGTATACAGGATGGTTGAAATATAAGATGGAGTATAATTACAGTAATACAGGGCGGTGTAAAAAAGTTATATAGTTTGGAACATAAATAGTTGCTTAGACAAGGTGTTTGAAGTAAGGGTGGGGTAAAATTATTCTTATTGAGAGTGTATCAAGAATGTGTTACATAAGCATAACCAGTTAGGATATTTGAATTATAGGACGTAGGACGGAGTATAATTACAAACATGGGTTAAAAAAAATTTAGTAGCAGTTGCATATACCGGGTGGTTGAAATAAATGGTGCAGTAAAATTATAGTCATAAAATGTGGTTCAAAAAGGTGAATTTTGTTATATAGGGTAGGCCATGAGCAGTTGCATAAATGGAATACTAGACATATTGGGCGAAGTAAAATCATTGGTATACAGGAATAATTTAAACAGTAGAAAAATAGAGTCAATTGTGTCTAGAGGATGCTTTTAAAGATATCAGGGCCGTTGCAATACTAGTGGAGTTGAATTATAGTAGTACAGGGTGATTCAGAAAATGATAGACCAATAAGTTATATAGGAGTGACCAGTACATAAAAGCATATAGAGTGTGGATGCAATATAGAGTGAATTAGTTACATTTGTAGACAGTGGTCCAAATAATAAAACAAATAAAAAAGTTAAAATATATTTGGGAAATATAGACAAAGAATAAAAATTAGAGAGATAGAAAGAGAAATTGAGAAAGAGAGAGAGAGTGAGAGAGAGAGATAAGAATACGCTAAAATTTGAATTGTATTGTACCTTAATTAAATCAGATAAAAAAGGAGATATGTCTGAAAATAGTGATTGATTGCACAAGGTGTAAACTGTTTGTATTTTAAGTCAGCTGAAGTCGGTTCTTTTTTAAATATAAATTATTTTTCATTTCAAATTCAAAAAAATAAGTAAAATTAGTTTAAGTAATAACGAGAATTAACGGACGGGTTTATCCACCTGAAGCATTATTTTTAAACTGATACAAATTTAAACCAACAAGACAAAATATCTGACTTTTTTCAATCTTGCAGCATAATCAAAACTGATGAGTATC
This sequence comes from Octodonta nipae, assembly GCA_034190945.1. Taxonomy (NCBI): domain Eukaryota; kingdom Metazoa; phylum Arthropoda; class Insecta; order Coleoptera; family Chrysomelidae; genus Octodonta; species Octodonta nipae. The sequence goes on from CM067217.1 coordinate 48,552,276, forward strand.
TATAATAAATTGTTGGTATGAAAATAGTAGACCTAGATAAACGATGTCACAGAGAGCCTAAACCAAAATGCTTTGATCATTACTAGCACATAGAGGTTCCGAATCTAGAGCCGTTCCATGTAATTACTGTTACCCGTAATTCCTAGGTTAGAATGTCTCGATGAAATTTTCAGATTAACGTCACCTGTCAGAGATATTGATTACTCTCTTTAAGGTGTCATTCATTTGTACGCAAGACAATATTCACAATATATATTGTTTCGGTTAGGGAACCTTCATCAGTTGCACTTCCCACAATTGAATGTCCTCTCCGACATTTCTTTATGTATTTGATAGATTTCGTTAAATTTGAAGACGCGAGATGTAAAGACCGACATCTAGGATTTTCGAGGAAACTAGCACGTAGAGGTTCCGAATCTGGAGCCGTTCCATGTAATTGCTGTTACCCGTAATTACTAGGTTAGAAGGTTAGAATGTCATGATGAAATTTTCAGGTTAACTTCACCTGTCAGAGATATTGATAATTTCTTCGAGGTGTCATTCTTTTGTACGCAAGACAATATATATATATATATATATATATATATATATATATATTGTCTTGCGTACAAAAGAATGACAACTTGAAGAGAGAATTTTTCCTGATGGTTAGGTAACTGCTTCTTCTTCTTCCTCCTCGTCTCTCTATTGGCTATTGCGGACGCATTCAGCCAGCTTCAAGTTAGAAGAGGTGCATAATTAAATACGTCTGGGATAACCCATCCTCCTCTGCATTAACAATTTCAATAATTCAAATAGAACCAAATTTTAATCTGTCCAGTTTATATAACATCGAAATATGAATCTTGACTTATCAACTCTTATGTAAACTCGATTAATGCTTAATTAAATATCGTTGCAAAACTATGTACAGGATCGGGGCAGCCTTTGACTTCCGGCTAAACACGCACTACACGAATTATAACTATCCACTCTTAGAGCGTCTTCAATCACTTTCAAAGCGTCTATATAGATATGAAAAGAATCAGAGAAAAGGTAACAATCGAATTGGGGGTAATTTCACAAATTTTCACAAAACTAAACCTATTTTTTAAACCTAGGACAATCACGCTCGTGCAGCCCCCCCGAAGGTTATATCGGTAGTAAAGGTAACTGCTGATATCGTCATTTAGTACGGATATTAGAAATTGCTGAAACATAATATTTAGCTAATGTCAGATCTTTGCTTAAATAGCACACCTTATTTGTAGTTATGTATTGATAAACAGAAGTAGTTTTTCATTAATTTTAGATTAACAAGGTTTGAATTTTTGATTTTGTGGAAATTCCTATAGAGGCTAGCGTTGTAATTAACCCTGAAAGATCTGTAGCCTTTAAACAGTAATGCCATTTCATATTTACGTATTCGCATGTCTATTCAAAATTAGTTTCTTTCATACTATACATTTCTTATCGAGCTGTGATCATTTTGTAATATAGCGTATTTCCTGTCTTCACTATCGTTATATTCTAAATTCATATGCAGCAATTTTAACTATTTGAAGAAGGAGAATCGTATAAATTTATCATCAATAATGTGCTAAAATAAAGTACTTTTCTGACCCCATTCATTTGTTTTTCAAACACATCACCTTTTCATAATTACAAAAGATTTAAACTATACCAATCATCGCAATCTCAAGGCGTGGTCCTTTCACATACTAACCGTGAATCTTTACATTAAATATATTGCCGCTGTTGCCAGAATGATTTTTTATAAAAAAGCATCAGCAATATGCCGCTTCTACCTTCCAGGGTATACTTAAAGGGGCTTTGATTAATTTCGAAAAGATTGATGAGGAGGTCTTGAATTATTTTGCCTGTTCATTGGATAAGAAAGTTTAGTAAGGCAATTTCGTAAAATTGCCCGGATTACTGGCTGTCTTTACAGAAATTCTTTCTCAATATAATTCTGAGAGACGCTTCAATTCCGACTCTGGAGTCGCTGTCAATCGTTTAGTATAGCATTTCGAGGTTTTACTAAAAAATTTCGCTTTGATATTGATTTTGTTGTTTTTCAAAAATTTTACAGCGACAAATTGTTGTTTGTCGATCACTTGATACTGTGGGTACCGTTTTTCTTCTCTGTTAGCAATAGATTTCTCCAGTCCAAATGAAGGTCGATTGAAGATGCCCCGATTTCCGTGTTGTTTATCATCATACAGCTGGCATCTTTAAGTTTTCTCTTTTTTAAATTTTCCTCTTTCAACAAAATCCCAGTCTATCCTATGGCTGCCGGTGCTGTTTAATACATAATAGGTCAAATTTGATTTGTCCAGGTGTCTCCTGGAAATGTTATATTGATATTCTTGTTTCCTTACTTCTAAAGGTTTTAAAGTTTCACCGGTATAAGAATAGCCACAGTCACATAAAACACTGTACACACAATTTTTGGAATTCTGAGTTGATTTAAATGCTTAGGTATGTGTGAGGATAGAGCGTAACGTATTATTTATTTAAAAATAGTATTTATTTCCTAATCTCTTAATTTTTTCCGGTATACCTGGGACATATGGAATTATGTTCATAATTTTGTTTTCTGTTTGTGTTTGGTTGGTATTAGTGGTGTATTGGTTATTTATGCTGGTTCGCTAATGCGATTTTCTTTCCAGCTGATTTATAGTTTTATTTATAAACCCTTAGGGATATTCATTTTGAAGTAGATGTTCCTTGATAATAATGACTTCGTCGTTAAATGTTTTGGTGGGTGAAGATATGTTTTTTGCTCTGTCATATAAGCACTTTATAACACCGTTCATTACATTCAAGGGAAGGTTGGAGTTAAAATTCATATATCTATTAGTATTCGTAGGTGTTCGATAAGTGTTTGTACTATTTGCGTTGTTTGGTCTATCTATAAGTACACCAAGATAAGCAATTTTATGCAAATTTTCCATCTCCATTGTAAATTTTATTGTGGGTTCTTGACTTTTGTTGTAATATAGGAATGAGTGCAGTTCTTTAGTACCATACTACCAAACCACAAAAATGTCATCAACGTATCTCCACCACACTTTTGGTATATTCTTATAAGTGCCTATGAATCTTTCTTCAACATATGTCATAAATATATTACTGATTATAGGTGACAAAGAAGAATCCATATATGTACATTATCATTGTTGCTATAAGATTAGTATATAACTGCTCGTTGTTGCAATAAATGATACGTACTGTGAATTATCATTGTTGCAAATATTTGGTGTGCCAGTTTTTTCAAATTAGTTGCATCAAAGGTGGTTTCATGTGAAACCGACTGATGAATGCTCTACCTTAATATCACCAATACCTCCTTACCTAAAAAGTTTTGAAATTGTTGAAATTAATGACATTTTCCTCTATTTTAATAAGGAATTATTCTAACCAAATAATTGAAATATAACTACCAAACTAATATGAAATTGTTATTTTTATTAACTTAACTAACGAAACGTAGGCATCCTTAAACTCTGTACATAAAACTAAAGTTTATGTCTACCAGATTTGTTGAGATCGAAGTATTCCCATAAAAGTCTGACAACTATGGCTCCAATTTACTTGACCGCCGAATGCGTTATACGTGCAATTCAAGGCCGTCTCACTCAAGATTACTTTCGATTTTTATTTGAGATTATGTCATATTGTACGTATTGTAAGTTTAGGTGTGTCTATCGAACAAGTAAGTCAATCAGTCTGTTCTTTGGAGGTGAATTCGCAATAGCTGGCAATAATATGCATTGAATAATACTCTAATCCTTCTATTGATCCAATTTCTAATTTTTCTCGAGTTACTTATGCTAATTATTTTCTTTTGTTGTTAGTTGGGGTTTTCGTCATCAGATACATGATACAACAAATTGTATTTACTGTATTTCATTAAAACCACCTATAACGCATAATATTATGAGGTGAAGATAATGCCCTCTTAGAAATATTATGTACCCATATTTATGGATCAGTCATATTCAAGTAATCATTTAAGTATTTGCTAGATCTATGATGCATTAGTTCAATATCATACTGTTGAGCATAAATATTTACAACGATGTTTATTCTTGTAAAAACCCCAACTCAATCCTTATTTTTCACATAATGCCTGTAAATATCTCCTACAGTTTGATAATTTCACCCCCAGGATTACAAATCTAGGAGAAGCATGTTGATATTGAATTCTTGCTCTTTTTTAGAGCGAGAACATCTTCTTGTGTTATGGAAGAATCACATCCATGTATAATCTTATTACTTTGTTCAACAGGGCAGAAGCATTTTACAACTTCTATTCGAAACTGAAAAAAGAAATATCCATTACTTAATTCGTCTATCAATTCTCCAGTAAATGACTCATGTCTTAGCAAATGTTATATCGAATAGGTAGCACATACCATTACTTCCTCTTGTCGAGCATATATAAATAACTTTTCTTCAGTCCTATTGTTGTTTCATTATATTTTTCAAAATGTAGATTTTTCTTGATCTGTTGCAGCTTGGCATTATTGGAATAAGGTTTGAATATTTTTTCCTTTACTCTATGTTTTCTTTTTTCTGTCCCTTTCCTGGTTTTTGTTACCCACTTCTTTGCTTTAACTTTAGTTGTTTGTGTTTGCTTCTTTTTTACTTGAGACCTTTGAGCTAGTGATTCCTCTGGTCTGTTTTATACGAAATGTTGTGAGGACTTCTGACTTGCAGGGTTTGCGACTTTTTCCAGGTGATTTTATCACCACTCTTGGCACAGGAATGATTGAAACGAAATATTTTCATTAAGAACTTGGTGGTTGGGACGTCATAGCTGTATCAGAACCTGATACTTGGCAGGGGTAAGGTTACAAACCCGGATAAGGTAAGCAGCTGCTTAGACGAAGTTGAAAATGTAACCAGCAAATGAAAACTAGGCAGGCTAGCAAATTATAAAGTAGAACCGGTTATATGTTACTTTAAACTTTACAGTGACTATCGTACGGTACCTCAGACTATTATTAACTAGTTAATTTGACCACAATCGACATAGTCCAACTTTAAGTATAGTACTACGAATATTCGAACCGTCTCAAAAACAAAACACAGCTCTATTTTAAAACAGAGACAAAGTGGAGTATTACAAATACCCTTTACAGAATGCCTTCCTCAGATATTCTGAGAGAAACAAATCTCCACAATATGATTAACCAGTCTTCTTATTTGCAAATATTTGTGTTGTATATTGGCATATTTGTGTGTTGTGGAGAAGTGTTAACTGCAAATTAAGAATGTTATCAATGAATATGCTTATTAATTAGGCCAATAAATTTATAAATATCAAATACATACTTATCTATCACAGAAAATAAATAAACATAGCAAGCATACAAAGTAAACAACAAGAACTGATGATAAGGAGAGATTTTGAATATTCAAGATAAGCATGCACCTTTGCAACGTTCCTTATTTAATTGCAAAATATTAGAAACCTATTTAAATGGAAGAAACATGGTGCATAAAACAGCAAGATATGAACAGATAGCCAAAATATAGCCCCAATTACGAGTTGCTAACGGAGTAACTTGCAATAAATGCGTTCCTTAAGAAAGTTTGAGGCTTGAGGCAGAAGATATTTTGCAAATTATAGTTAACTCAAAAACTTTTACACACACTTAGAGGAACATAGACGGTTTTTTAGAACAGATGGAATGTCTGTAGAAATTTAGATGCTAAGAAAGTCTCTTATCAGATTTTAATTGTTTCTCAGATTGGTAGAGTTTAGCAATGTTACAATCTCAAGCAAAGCGCTCAAATATGACAAAATATATGCACTTTGAAAAATATATTAACAAAAAGTTACCCAAAATATATAGGTAAATTTTATATTGTGTATACCTACTTTGCCTGTTGTTCAGAAATTTCAACTACAAGCTTAGACCTTTGTCTATCCATACTCGTATTATGAATAAAATGAAATATAGACAGATTTTTACCTTTCAGAAATCCGAGAAATTTTGCAATTATTCCATTACAGTTGGTCTGTATAATAAATAACTAAAAAGGAGTGAGGAGAGAATCATAATGAGTAGGAGAATAATCAAAGACCTAGTCAACAATCATTGTGAAATTAATTAATTACGGCTATTACATATATAAGGTCACAATGTTTAGCTTATATTGTTCTATTAATATACATATATTTACTAATTTATATTGTTCTCGAGTTCCGATTCCCAGTTTGGGTTTTTGAGGTCTAAAATTCGATCAATCATTATGTCACCTTTGAGAATATTCACATTTCTAAGGATTCTAATTCAGTGACATACAAATATGAAAAATTCCGAATAACATGACACTTGTGAGAGTTCGACAATAAATGGCAACTGATTATTAGTATTCATGGTTATTGTAGCATTAAAAGTACAAAATATTCAAATACTCAGACTGTAACTGTAAATATTCCTGATGGATAAATAATTACTCAATAACAAAAAATCACCAAAAGTATAAAATCGACATAACGAACAGAAAGCGAAAATACTTGTGCTCTTGCACTAAAACAGAGCTTGCAATGAAAAATATGGATAATTGTTACTTGGTCATAATTCTACCCTTATTAACTATTCAGGCTCCACAATATTTGTTATGAAAGATATTTTGTGGTAACAAAAATCTAGTAGATGTATATAAAATATAAATAATTTTGTGAATGTTCGTAAATGGTTTCTGAAAGGTTTTATTCAGAGTGTTTTAAACAAAAGACATTTCTGTAGGGTGTTATTAAGTTCAGTCGATATAAAATTAATACATTGAGTTTGTGTCTGTACCATATTACCATATATGAGTCTTACACATTTGACATTTTAAATGCCCGAAATTTTTGCACGAATCTGCTGCTATTTAATTATAACGTTGATCGTGTTATTATTATTTTAGTAATTAGAGCTTTTATAAGTGCGCTTTTTACATTATATACCTAACTAACATGAATCATTACTGTACGGCTTGTAGCTATTAATTTTCATGCAGACGTAATAAAATCACTGAAAAGATCATTCGGCCTTGCCTGGAGGCCTTCTAACCAGTAATTATAAAGAATTGTATTTTTGAACTGTGTTTTTGAACTTAATGATTAATGCATGCTGATGGAATAGAATAACAGGAACTCCCAAAAGAAATAAATTCTCTATTATTGTATCATTGGTATGTTTTCATAAACTTTCTATTGTAACCTTAAGAATCAAGATTAGTGAAGGAGTAAGTCGTATCTCTAGATCCGTTCTGAAATAATTTATGAAATAAACATCCTTAGTAACGTATGTGGATCTCAATGACGTTAACTGCCAGAACGTTTCCTTGGTGTTTGTATGTTCCAAAATATTTGTATTTTTGAAATAAGTTAGTGCGGTTATAAACTTAGTACAAAATGTTTGTTATAACTGTTATCAGAGAAACTGTAAGGCCGATATTTGCCACAAATTAATTTCTTTTCGGATTTTTAATACCTTTAACTCAAGACTTGCACCCAATATGCGGTTATTATTCGATTCTCAGTCTATTCGGTAAATTTTATCCTACTCGACCGAATAGCGAATATCTAATACATACTATTTGGAGGAATACCCCTAATACTTAAGTATTATATTTTGTTGTATTCAGATAATCAGTTAAATGAAAATATTGATTTATTTTATATTATATTTTTTTGTAATCATTAAAGTAGTCAAAGGTACATAATCAAATTCTGTATTAGAAAAATTTACAAAAAATTATGATATAAATCTATATGCACTTCAATTACTGAAAGTAATATTTCTCCATTGGAAATCACAGTTTAGACAAAAGACGCTCTAAATTAACACTAATTCCTGATGAAGACAAATATTTTGCTACAAGATTTGCCAAAAAAATGGAAATTTATCTTCTTAATTCGTTAATTTCTGTTCTTTTTTCTTTCGAATTCGATGTCTTCTTATGAGCTGTTTTTTTTTCTGCAATCACCTCTTCGGCGCAATCCATAAAGATGAGAAAGATGTGGTTTAGACACTGATCTTCAGCCCTCATACTCTTGGTTCGAATAAATGACGCAATTCGCGGTATCTTTGCTACTTGTATCACAGCTGATATCGATTATTGCTTTTTTTCTATGCAGTTGGCTTGAGATAGTTCAGAGAAGCTCCATTGTGCAGCTCTCAGATTTACTTGATTTTGATTTTCTTCATTTGAAGTCCATTTTCTTAAACACATTTTTAACACTGCCAGAAATATTAAATTTGCTTATTAGATATCCTATGGTGGCGACGTCAAATATTACATAGGTGTTTATTATTTATTGTATTTTAAAACCCCCTTGGAACGATTATTCATTGAGAAAAGTCAAAAATGCTTCTTCTAAAATCCATGTTTTCAGTTAATTACAAGAGCCAACAAAAATTTGCTAGAAAATGATAGCCTATTATATTATCACATACTTTCAATAGAGCGATGATCAAATTTGTCACATTAGTAGTTTGGCATAATTACATTAAAAATAGTTTACAATAATATTTGGTCACTTTACCCCTATTACAGTTAGTACCAAATTAAACTTAACAAGTATTTACTGGGAATAGATAATGAACACTTCAGTTATCTGTTATAATAAAATGATTTAAAATCTATTGTCAGTTTCATTTTCCTTGTCGTAATAGCAAGAAGTATTTAAACTTAAGGCGTATTATCTATTTTAATTATTATTCCCCAATAACATCACAAACAGCAAAATATCGAGGACTCGCGTTTTAATTCTCAAAATCATCAACATCAAAAACCACACATCGTTGAATTTCTGTTAAAACAGGCTTTAAAACGATGTGTCATTTATGGCAGATTTCCATTTTAAAAAATTGAGTAGCTAGGGGTGATGAGGGTGAAATTTAATTATCGATTAGTATGGCCAAATAGGTCCCCCTTTGTAAATCTTTTGACGAGTTCTTTGCTCTTTTCAAAATAATGAGTACTTTGGAAAATTAAACTTTATAGTGTTTTATGCCTTATAGCCATTGGGTCACTTAATAATTCAAAACACGGCTCGAAACCTTGAAAGAGCGTGCTCGCTGCATTTGCTGCAATGAGAGTAAAGAAAAGTTAAAAACCATTTCTAGTGAAAATAGTTGCAAATCCAGAGTGGGCGACAGTATGTGGGCTTAAGGGGTTTTTAACCACCTGACCTGACTCCGAGCAAGCTTCAGCTCCCACAGTTTTCAAGATATCAAAATTTCAAATGTAGTAGAACACATTTGGAATTGTCCAATATCTGTGATAACCACGATGTTGGAGCTTCCTGTTCCTTTAGTTTGTGAATATTATCACTGTAAACCCAAGTGAAGTGGATTGTGGGAGGTAGAGTGTTTGCTAATGTTATATTACTGGTATTATATATTGTTATAATACGTAAGTATTAATAATTAACTAATGTTTTAAATATGTTTTTTATCAAAACTTTGGAAATTGTCTTCTCAGTTCGAGATAACTGGAATACTATTAGTGTATTGTCGAAATGCATCAGAAACTACCGAAAACAATTCTGTTTCAGATAAATAACTCAATGCAGTTTTGCTAAATCGAGAAAAACGGAGGCTTCAAATTGTCGATTATGAGGATGTTACTCAAATGAGGAATTTTAAAGTAATTTTAGGCAGGAAATTTTCACATACACAAATATTTTCTCAGTATTAAAATTCATGTATTTACTTTTTTGTTAGATTTTCATACATTCACTATTTAAAAGATTTACTAAAAGAAGTTTTAATCAGACGTGTACAAGGTTGTCATGTAGTTTGTCTTTGAGATATAGATAGTATGACTTAGTATAGGTAAAAATTTAATAGTAGCTAATTGGATGGGCAATCTACTGGAACTTAAAAAAATTAAATAAATAAAATAATGTATGTCTCATTGAGGGATTACAAAAATATCTCTTTGTTAATTCTGGTATATTAAGAGCTCTGAGAGAAGTTTGTCACGCATACGCACCTCAATATTTACACATTGCCTCTTTCAGATCGTGCTATAAACGTTATGCTCGGATTTCAAATAACAAGTCACTCCCCAAAAACAATTGGAGCTATTGATACTCATAATCGTATTATAAAAATATCATATGTTATTTGACAGATGACAAGTAGGAATATTCCGGTTATTAAAAATGGGAGATATACGATTTTGAGCAAAGCTTGTTTATTATTAACAATTATTTTAAATTTGATGAAAGTTGTGCAGAAGTTGGAAGAAAATTTCGTACAGAATCTGAAAGAGAAAATTGTCCGTCAAATGTTACCATTGGAAAAATTGTTCAAAAATTTGTGGAAACTGGTTCAGTAAAAAGTGAAAAAAGCAAAACATATCATCGTAGTGGACGTTCAGAGGAAAATATTGCAGCTGTTACTGCTAGTGTTGTTGAACGTGCACAGCAATTGAACATTCTAAAAACCAGTTTATTCAGAATTTTGCACAAAGATCTTCATTTAAAGGCTTACAAGATTCAAATAACGCAAGCAATAAAGCCACCAGACTTTGGTTTACGTGGTCAATTCGTTAATTGGGCCATACAATAGAAACTTGAAAATGTGAATTTTTTCAACAAAATCATGTTCAGCAATGAAGCAAATTTTGAATTGGGTGGATTTGTTAACAAGCAAAATTGTCGAGTCTGGGGTGAAGTAAATCCACGAAAAATAATGGAAAGACCGATGCATCCACAAAAAGTAACTGTTTGGTGTGGTTTTTGGGCTGGTGGAGTGATTGGTCCATACTTTTTTGAAGATGACAATGGAAATGCTGTTACTGTGAATGGTGATCGATATCGAACTATGATTACTAACTTTTTGTGAGATTAACTGGAGTATATTGATGTGCAGAATATGTGGTTCCAACAGGATGGTGCAACATGTCATTCGCCAGCAGAAACAATCAATCTTTTGAAACAGAAATTTGGTAATCGAATAATTGCTCGAAGAGGAAACATTAATTGGCCCCCTAGATCTTGAAATCTAACACCTCTAGATTTTTTCCTATGGAGCTATTTGAAAGAAATGGTATATGCCAACTATCCACAAACCATTGATGACCTAAAGGAGAACATTATTGACTGTTTTCAAGTAATTGAAAGTAATTATCGAAAATTTTGGCAAAAGATTAGAAGCTTGGCATACAGCAGCAGGTGGTCACTTACAAGATATTGTTTTCCATTACTAAACCGAAACAATTGTGCTATCATTTGAAATAAAATATTTGATCATTCTCAAACAATTTGTGTATTTTATTAATAATTTAAAAATTAACCTCAAATTGGAACACCCTTTATTAGTATTAATATTCCTAAGAAAAATATATGCATTTTTTATTTTTTAGTTTGTGCGGGATCACAAGAAAACAATAACATATTGTTGTGTCGAACACCTTGGTTCTGTGAATGATCAAAGAGATGCTGTGTATAAATAACACCAAAATTTAATTACCCCTGAAGTATCTATTGCCACAATATCTGAATTTAAACAAGGAGGTGATCAAAACTCTTCGCGTAAAATTAGACGAATTTCAGGATTCCTCAAATTCTTACAAAATATTTTCGATAATTCCTTGTAAAACTTGTAAGCAGATATAAGTTAAAATTAAATGTGAAACCTAACTAAACAAAATTGTATAAATGTTGAATATTGCAAAAACATAATTTCTGGATGTTACTTTTACACTTGTCTACCATACAGTGAACCAACCTAAAAATATTGAATACTCTTTTATTCAGGATCAGGAATAATTTTTACCTCGGCTCTCATGCCAAACAAGTAGATTTTTGCACCCTTTCTTGAAATGCAACAGAATTCCAGTTGTATTCTTTATATCTGCTCTGATTCCCACAAAAAATTCTATTAATGAACAATACCCTTTACTAATCTATAAGACAAAAAATTTGAAATTTGTGGGAATAACAAAGGTGAAGTTTTTTTTATAGGGTTACGACAGGGAGATTCGCTGGGCAAGATTATCCGTTATCCGTTCGGATAAGGCTTGTCGGGCTGCTTTGTGTAGTGATTGTATCAGTAAAAAATCTTGTTTTATAAGGTGTTCACCTTCCTGATACCTTAGTGTAATAGTTCTGCAAAATTCCGTAAGATAGTGTGGAGTACGGTTCTGAATTTTCAAGAACTAATAAGGGATGCATTTTATTTTTGCGTATTGATTCAACTGATGAGAAATCTGGGTTCAGATCTGCCTCAAAATATTCTAATTGTATTATAACTTTATTTTCATTTTCAGTCATTTTCTACAATACACTCAAATTTGAAAACAATGGGTATTTTAAGTAAAAATCCAACATAATTCCACATTTGTTTTTATCATCAATATGATTCACATGGATTAAAAGAGGATAAAAAAAAAGAATTCTACCAGTTGAAAAAATTGTGGTAAGTGCCATGTGGAAAACTGCAGTTATTCGTGTTGGAAGTTTTTGAAATTTAGATTTTTCTGCAGAACACCCTACATAAATTAAGAGTCTAAATTCGGGTATTATGGTATTGTATGCTAAGATACTCTCAAGTTTCAACCATAGCTCATAAAAATTTAAAATTTCTAAATCATTTGAGAAACATATCTTTTGGCGTGGGGGTTGCGGTTTTTTTGCTCAGAAACTATTCGCATTAGACATACTTAATACAAACGTACCTTAAATTGTTTTTGTTTTATATTCTAAAAAAATATATATTTTGTTTAAAATAACAAGCTTACCGTAAGTGCCCATCCATGGAAATTAATTTAGTTAGAGAGTATGGTTTTGCGAATATCCCATATACCCAAATATTCTACTTACAAATAATATATTTTTTGATTTAATATTAATTACCCGAAAAAACAATTGCTCAATTTCAATATGACCACTTCACGCAGTAACATAAAAATCTTGTTGGTAATATTGACAAGAAATCGTTCTAATTCAGTATCGTATTCATTATTTTTTAACAAAAATGTATGGTAAATTTTCAATATTTTATAATACTGTATTTGCTACAATTTAATTTATGTTGTTTCATTCTTTAAATAAAACTATACTAATTGTTCTGTTTATGTAATTGTATTTCATGGTTTAAATAAAATGTATATAATTGTTAATTTCATATTAGAATATCGAATATAACAAATCCTGAACTCAAAATACTCGAAAATTCGGAAATAATACAATAGTTCACGAATTTATTAGGAAAAAAATTCGAAATATTCGAAATTTTTCGAATTATTCGGAGTTTTCCAATAATTAGAATTTTCGAATTATTCGACTCGAATATGAATATTCGATTCGGAACGAATAATTCGTAAGTTCAAATTATTCGCACACCCATATTAGAGAGCATTCTTGGACTCAACCAAACTCAAATTTTCAGATCTCTAACAGGTTTAGTTTCCATACAACGCCTAACGTACCTCCACATTTGAAAAAGCTTGCATAATAATAATTAAATTTGTTTACTTATAGATATAGATTATATGGCAATTCCTTTATGATTTACTGAATTTTATATTTATTTTGTTCATTACAACCTTCTCATAAGATTATCTAAGCGAAAGAAGTTGTAAAAATCGCGCATGTAATATCTGACAAAAATCGTCATAGATACAAAAGGGTGACCAAATCCTAAAAACAGGACTCGTGGCAAGTGAATATTTACAGTAAGGTTTTATTCATTTTTTAATTAAAACTTACTTGACATTTGGAGAAAATAAATTTTTGCTGACAATTGCGAATGTACCTACATTAGATAAAGAATTGAAAGAATTATAAAAATAGTTGTTTTTGAGAAAATTACGCACATAAAAATATAAGGGTGAAACACTGAATTTCCTTTTTGAAAATCATTAAAAATTCGGGGTTATACGCCGGTTTAAGGGTAAGATTATTTACTTCTTATTTAATATCCAATTAATATACTGAACACTGGATTATAGTCAGTTTTATATTTTATCCAGTATTAGTTTTCACTTGTAAGAATTTGTAACCTTTTCGTCTTCAGGTAGTTGATCGTACGGTATACACTTTTCAGGTTCGTTAGAAGTTTTGCCTTTAAAAAAATTAATTCCGTCAAACTTCTTAATAATATTATGTGGAAAACCAGCTATAGAACCGAAAACGGCTTCTACTCCATGATTCCAGTATGTCCTCCACTTGGTGGTAGATTTTTCCAAATCTATTGGGGAAACATCACAGTGAGAATACTGATTAAACGGGGTTGAACGATGAAAGCTTCTTTCAGCCTCACATGATGGGGGACTCCATTTATCATTGTTTCTTTTTTGCGGCGCTGTTGCTGCCGCACAGAAGGTTCTGTACATTTCCTGAGTTTCATCAATAGTACCCCAAACGCCCAAATCATATGAAACGTATATCACTCCTGCTGCAATTGATGCTTTCAAGCCCAAAAACAGCAAACTTAACAATCCCCCTTTACCACGAATTCCTGTAGGTTTACACTCACATATCTTGGGCGCCACCATTTTTTTCATATCGCTTCGAGAACACACTCTTATAGGTTTTGCTTTGATGCGGCATATCGGTGGTCGGTGGACTACTTTAGCGGAGGAGCATGGAGGTGGTCTAACTTGTTTATCTCCTGCTGGTTTGGGATAAACTAGTTGATTTGTTTTTTTCACACATTTTGCATTATGATCTTCAGACATTGTATTAAGATTGCTCACTGCTAATTTTTAAGATGGATTAAACTAAGATTGATGATAATCTGTAGGTTTGACAACTTTGATTTTTGAAAGATTGTTCATAATTTTTGGCATGTGACATATTTCATAAATACAATTATCTCTACCTGTAAAAATTATAGTGGATGTGCTGTGGTAAATAAATGTGAAATTGTACAGACTAACGATATAGAGTTACTAAGTTACAAGGCTAGTCGCCCTTACTTATACACACAAGAATAAGCTGGATGTCTGGCTAACTGAGAATTTTCGCTAACTGACCTCGACACCAACCCTAACACATATCAAGAAGAGTAAAAAATTTCTGTGTCTACAGAAAGACTTCTTAAACTCAAGGACATAAAAACGTGTAAGGATAACTGATACATGACAACAAATAATTTGAATTTGACAAATGTACATCGGTCAGTTCCAAGTTCTGCCCTTATTATTCAATGTTGTGTTTAAGTTAAAAGGCTGTTTTGTTTTATTTTGTAATTATTTAAATTTCAGTTTACCTTTATCATGAAAATTGCCAAAAGTTTTGGCAATTTTCATCATAAAGGTAGACTGAAATTAGATATATATATATATATATATATATATATATATATATATATATATATATATATATATATATATATATAAAGAGAAGCAACTAACATCAATCCGAAGACGAGTTGAGTAGTACTTTTATTTCTATTCCAGTAATTTTCTCATTGTTCTCATCTGTTAGGCTAAGGCCAAGGCCAGACTGACGGGATTTCACGCCGTGTTTCGACGTTTTGACAGGAAAACACGCAAAATAATAGGCAGTACTAATGCAAATCGGCGAGGCCAGAGGCGGCGTGAATTTCCACCCAACGCGTCGGTGTCGGGCGCATCTTCAAGGTCAGCCGCAGAAAGATAGGATCGGTTCCATTTTCTGCGTTATTTCACGCTTTGTTAAGTGCCCACACTAGCTCGAGCTCCATGACGAAATGAATACCGCGTTGTTTTCTACCAGTGTGGCCACTCAACACAGCGTGAAATAACCCAGAAATTGGAAGCGATCCTATCTTTCGGTGGCTGATCTTGAAGAGGCGCCCGACACCCACTCATTGTGTCGAAATTCACGCGGCGTGAAATCCCGCCAGTCTGACCGTAGCCTTAGATTTTCTTTCACTAGTAAAATATATTACATTGTTAACTTATTTTTACTCAGTATAAGCATTCTCATTTTATCGGTGATAATTCCAGTGTCCATCAATTACTTGAGTGAAACTTCTCTTGTAAAAAAATTCCAAAAAAATTGATTTTAAAAATGTAATGCTGAAGCGCGGGCATCCAATTTTTTTAAATGAAAAAGAAGCGGTTAGGCGAATTTTGAAAGGGTAACATCTTATGAGTTCGCATTTTAATTAGCGACCCATATTGAAACTGAGTCTTCATGTCATTTTCATTTCCTGGTAATACTAATCGTTATATTCATAAAGGATGGTTAACAAATGTTATATGTAGCACAGAAGCAGTTGCATATGTATACTTAAATTGGTTGAAATCTAAGCCGCTATGAAGCTATAATTAGATAGGGTAGTTAAAATTTTGTTGGAAACTTAATGTTTTATTGGATAGCCTATATGCAGTGTCATAGACAGGTTGGTTGAGATGCATGCTGGGGTAGAATGTGTGAACAAAAATGTTATATTTGGTAGCCCATTAGCAGTTGCATATATAGGTTACCTGCAATATGGTTGAACTGGAATTATAGTTATATAAGGCGGTTAAACAAATACTAAAAATGAAATGTTTTGTAAGGTAATCCACCAGGACTTGCATATGTATTAAAATAAAATTAGTTTAACTAGCATTTTATTATTATTTGTATTTATGTATCTACATTTTCTATAGATCCTAAGATTGAAAGTAAATTATTAGATCTGGCAACCCAGTTATTCCTGGCCATCGTCATTGCAGCGAATATTAGAATTAGTTTCTTGTATTTTCATCTTAGGAGTTGAAATCGCATCTGTAAAATGTCTGGATAAATATACTCTAATTTTGAAATATTACTCACTTACATACACTTTAAGATTATTGGAATTTTTCTGTCAAAAACATTATTTAATATAGTGCAATTTTAACTAAATTAATTTTTTTATATTGAAAAACAATTTGAAACTAAGGCAGAAGTTTTCAATTATGTTTAGGTTCTTTATTTACTGTTTTCTGACAATATGGGTATAGTAGAATTAATTTATTTTACATTACATGGCCCCATTCCGACAAAGTCATTCCACTTAATACACAGTTTTCCTGAAAATGCATATTGACATTCTAAAGTTGTGTGCTTAAACAATAAAGAAATTGGATACACCTACCTATTTATTAGGTTAAGTTAGGTACATTTATTCAAGAGTAAAATATACATATTTTACCTTTGAAATTTTACCTCTCTGGCGTTAAAGGTGGTTACCTAACAATGTTTAAAAATCTTAAAATTCAAATCGCTCTTCCACGAAGACAGTCTGTGGTCAAACTACTGAGTAAATATATATTCATGGCAAGTGTGAAACCTCTTTTATATTTTAAAGGAGAGAAAAAGAACCGAATTTAATAAGGCATTCTAGTTTTTGACGCTAGGGATAATTTATAGGTACAATAATACCGCTATTACAATATTGACTTGTGAATATTTGCAGTTTAATAGATACTAATACTTATAAATTGGTGAATTAAACACGAAATAGGAAAATTTCGACTTACTAGGTTTGCACTTTAGCCATCTATATCCTAGATTAGTTCTCAAATGACTACCCCCGGTAGTAACTGGGTAACGCGGTATTGCCATCCAACAGATGTTTTCAGGTCATTGTGGGCGACAAGACACGTACGCAAATAAAACTGAACAACAGTTTCCCACAAGAATCGATCCTGCCTCTCCTGCCCTTTAGTGTTTACATTGCAGACTTGCCCTGAATTACGTCTAGGAAATTCGAACTCACAGACAACTGGGCACTCAAATTCTAACAAACGACATAAACATCCTCGGGAGAAACTTCTGCGACTGGAGACTGTCAAGACGGAAGAATCGTGCTTTCTCGTAAACAACAGTTTGGTCAATTATCAATTTAAAGTCTACCTAGAAAATACCTAGGTGTCACACTCCACAAAACGCTAACCTCCAAAGAACATCCTAGAAGGACAGTGATAAAACTCAGAACCCACATAATATCCTGCAAACAATATGCGGTACCACATGGGGATCAGCAGCTCCCAGACTCAGAGCGACGGCGCCAAGGTTAGTGTACTTTGCTGAGGAATATTGTGCTCCAGTATAGATCAGCAGTTTGCACTCAAACCGTGTCGATATCCAACAAAATCAAGCCATGCATACCATGTCAGGCACATAGAGATCACTCCCATCTAACGGTCACCCCTACTGAGCCATATAGCTCCTTTAAGCATTCACCGAGCACTGAGTGACAGGACTGGGAAAAAAATTAGTGAACATAGGGGTTTCGACCAACAGAGACGAATCTGTGCAAAACCTCATAGAATAAGGACAAACTGCAGCAGCTGCTCCGACTTACTGTTTAATTGGGGTAAACGATCATCCCCAAACTGTGACTGCAGCACCAAAAACAGACTAATTAACACATGGTGAAGGAATTCATCACCAGATGCTATAGTGTAAGTCCATCTGATTTCCTAGTTGTGACATACGAGTCGTTAAATATATTTGCAACTTCGATGTTTGTTTGTTCTAATTAAAGCAAAACTTAAACCCTGGATTATGAAAATCATTAATAAATCAACTTTCATTTTACAATTTACATTTTCAATACATATTAAGTCAGAATCGACTTTGAAACTTTTGTTTTTTTCGTTCAATATACAGCTTTTTATTTCAAAAGTGGTGTTAGTCCCAAGAAAACATAAAAATAAATGTGATGTAAGTTAGGTTTCTTGATGAGTGCATGGTAGACCTAATAGGGACATTACACAGGCCCCGCTATTTTGTTACGAAGATGTTTACAACAACAATCAAACAAGATTATATCCCAGAGACTTTAAAAGAGCAATGCTCACAATCTAAATTATATATGGTAAATAGCACGCAGACCCAACGGGCTAAAACCCAAGATACTCAGGTAAATGAAGTGAGTTTTAATCTGGAGTAATTTATACTTTTCTAAAATCTGTCAGTTCTTCTCCTACCGCAACTCCTCCCGAAACTCCACATTTTCTAACCTTTATGCAACGTTACAGTTCAAAAACTACCTAACTTTTTAGTAGATAAATATCCGCAGGTCATGTGAAGCATAAGTATTGATAAATATCTTTCTACCGTATTAATTAAAGAAAAAAATCTTGCTTATGTGAGCTTAAAACATAATTTACTTTAAAGATCTCGTCAAAATTTGACATTATTTATTTGAGTAATTAACAAAATATTTACGCAGGCAAGTTGATCCGTTTATCAAGTTTCATGATCTAGTAAATATACTACAGATATTTAAATATCATAATACTAAAAAATAACCCAAATTGGATCAATTTACATTTATTACATTTTAAATAGCATTTCCTAAAAACATATATTTTCTGGTATTTAACTTTATATGCTACCAAGGTTGACAGTTTGAAATGTCTAACAAATAATATAAAATTTGAAGTTCTTGTCGGTAATCATAAATAAGAAATCAACTGATTTACCTTATTTGCATATTTAACTGATTGACATTTCTCCCTATGGAGTTAGTATTCAGGCCTGCAACAATTAATAATCAGTTTTAGGCGTGTCCACGATGATGGAATAGTCAACATCTGACAAATGTCAACGACATCATCTGTAAGGTCGTAATGTCGAGGTCCTGCAACAAACAACCGGTAGGCCCACAGAGAATTTATAACACGTCCGTTTCGAATTGCAGTGATTTCGGAATATTTAAGTAGTTAAGTAGTTACGTAACATGATAATATCGTATTATAAGGTTTATGCTTAAATTAAACTCAATTTGTAAAGACAATATTACGGTTTATGAATAATTTAAATTTGATAAAATTTTTACAGAAATTTGAACATTTGGATACTTTTTACTTTTTTTATGAATTATAGATTGTTGTTGTTTCACCCTTCGTATAGATTTTTAAAAGTTGGAATACTAAGATTAAAAACATTTTTCTTCTTTGAGTGCCAGCGAATGTTAGCAACCATCATGGCTATCCTTATTTTATTCATAGCAGTGCAAAACAGTTCCGTTGTTGTCATTCCATAACAAGTACGTAAAGATTCTAATTTTCCCCAGACCTCTTCTTCCCAATACTTTACCCTACATAACAAGTGGTAATAGTTCAAATCTTTCTCTATTTCTCGTGACATGGCCGAGATATTCTTGTTCCCGCCTTTTGATAATATTAAGTATTTCTTTGTTCTTGCCAGTCTATCCGGCACATCCACGCTAGTAATTGTTGAATACAGGGTATCTTTAAGATATGCCTGTACAGCCATATCTCAAACGCATATAATTTTTTTTAAGTAGCAACGGTGAAAATCCATGTCTACGCTGCATAAATAATTTGTGTTTAAAAAAGAACCGACTTCATCTGACTTAAAATAAAAACTGCTTAGAAACCGTGTGCAATCAATCACTATTTTCAGATATAGCTCTCCAACCAATATTGCAACGGTCCTGATATCTTTAAAACCACCCTGTATAAGTATAAATCCTCTCCACGCTATTAACTGTTTCTATTTCTCTATTGTTTAAATTATTCCTGTATACCTATGATTTTACTTCACCCCATATGTCTACTAATCTATTTATGTAACTGCTCTTGGTTTACCCTATATGACCAAATTCACATTTTTGAACCATATTTTATGACTACTATTTTACTCTACTATTTATTTCTTCCCGGTATATGCAACTGCTTCTAATTTTTTCTAAACTCATGTCTATAATTATATTATTCCCCATCCTATAATTCAAATATCCTAACTGCTTGTGCTACCTATATAACAAATTTTTGATACACCCTGAATAAGAATAGTTTTTCTCCACCCTTACTTCAGACACCTTGTATAAGCAACTACTTATGTCCCCCACTATATAACTTTTTTTAACCGCCATGTATAACTGCAATTCTACTCCATCTAATATTTCAACCATCCTGTATATTCAACTGCTTCTAACATTTTTTAAAGTCTTGTGTATAACTGTAATTAAACTTTGTCCTATAGCACAAATATCCACTCTGTATAACTATAGTTTTGCTCCACTCTTATTTCAAACACCTTGTATACGCAACTGCTTATGCGCCACCAAATTAAACATTTTTTGAACTATCCTGTATAACTAATTCTATTCCTCCTTATATTTCAACCATCCTATGTATGCAACTGCTTATTACCACCTAATAACACATGCACGCACGCACACACCTACAACCGCATACAACGTAGAAGAGATGCCATTTCACACGACTATAAGCCCTGTAACGTAATTTCGTCTATAAAAAACCTGACACTTAAAATGAATCAAAATGAAAACAATTACAAACACCTTGTACGATATACTGTCACGGCATATCTTGACATTTAAACTAGATATTTATGACGAAAATTTGACATTTACATGTTTAAAGTTTATTTTGCACATATTTTTCCGATTTTCCGAAAAATGGTATGTTTTACGTTATAGAAAAATATACGGAATCAAGCTGGAACATATCTCGGTAGACTACAATTTATAATATTCAAAATGCTTGAGTCGTTTTAGAGGAAACGGGAAGATTCATTGTCAGTTCAAAAGCACTGGAAATACATAGTTGCGTAACACTCTGATATTTGTTTTTAGATTCAGATCATGGTATCGAAAATGTTTAGTCATTTTAATGTATGCTGTTCTTGCTTTCTCGATTCTACACTTGATATCTTGGGAATGGTCCCAATGGTCATATATATTTGTTCCTATGCCGTGCAAGTTTAAACTCGTTTCATCCTCCTGTTATATACTATTATCTGAAATTGGGTTCAATTTTTCCTAATGATTTTTTATCACCGTGCCCTGTTTGATATATTCTACATTTTCCTGAGATATTGTAGGTTTTCGCTTCTATTTTGCTCGGTTTTTGTTGAATTCCTTGTTACCCGTATAGAAGGCGGCATTTTTTCAGTAGGAAGAAAGATACTGATTTTGTCATCTTTAAGTATTATTTTCGAATTCTTTGTTGTTTACAATTTATTGTCTTTACTGGACTACTCATTTCAAGTACTGACATCATTTTAGGGGATCACTTAAAAAGAAATGCGTTCAACAGATGTAAGTGTTCACCACTGCTACTCTATTATTACCGGATATGAGTGGCTTGTCCGAAACAATCACGCGAATTCCCCTTTGAATTCGATTTTGTCCTACGATACTTTGTCCTTATTACAAATTCCATAGGGAAATAAAGTAAATAAAGAAAATCCAAATGAGCAAGAAGAATTGTCGAGGACTTCCTCAACAAACATTTCGAAATTGCTAATTATTTATTTATTATACGTGTTTGTTATTCTTTATTATTAGGCATTTATCTGTTTTATGAATCTTCGAAACAGAACATTTCAAAGTAATAACCATGTACTATATTTTCAGAATTTCTTGAAGATAACACCACAATTATGTCAAATACTGTAAACGTTTCAAAGTATAAATTAGATTATTCTAGCATTCACAATTTGACATTAAAATGTTGGACAATATAAACTGAACTAACTGAGAGAATTTACATATCTATACAGGGTATCACATAAAAAACTCTAAAGATCATGTAAAACAACAAAGCTCGTTTCAAATTATAAGAATTTGAAAGAGATACCTTCATAATTTAATATGGCATTCCTATTCGACTTTGGTATAAGACAGTGAATGCGCCAAAAATGAATCCAGAGATTCCTTAAAGTCTTAAGAGAAAACCTACAAAAAACCTTATGCACTATCCCGATACAGGGTTATTCAAAAGGACATTATCAATGTCATCCTTGATTATTGGCAATTTAGCGGAATTCTACTGAATATAGAATACTTTCATTTATATAATTTTTTTTGGGTTCTGGGTTATATCATTTGGTTTAGTTTTGATATAATTGATTTTAGTGTATTTCTTATTTTAAATGTTTAGTGTTAATTTTTTAATAAATCTGAAAATACTTAATATTTCCGACAACAGCTGAAAACAGGTAGGACATTGTATATGAATTATGTCTAGAATTTTCTGGAGAATCCAAAAAATAAATAATATACAGGGGCTTGCATTTAAAATAAGAAAGTTGGTATTGGTCACTGTCACATGACACACCCTATATATTTTTTTTCTTGAAGAAAAAAAAGCTCATTTAAAAATAGAAATCGATGTGTCCAAGCGTTTTTTTTTATTCGTTATCGAATTTATTCCATTTGGCTGTTCCACACTATATGTTCTGGTTGTTGAAACTCCTAATGTCCTCGCACAGAAGGTAATTGCATTAAATCAGCGAATATTTTTTCGACTAAGTTTTATTTATCTTTTTTTGAAATTACATTTTTAAATTCGAGGATTGTTTTAATTTCTACTGAATATAGAATACCTTCATTTATATAAAATTCATTCCATTGGCAAGGAATTGAATTTTATAATTGCAAGTTTTTTTTGGGTTCTCGGTTATATCATTTGGTTTAGTTTTGATATAATTCATTTTAGTGTATGTCTTATTTTAAATGTTTTTTTAATATTAAATCTGTTGCAACACTTGAGTATTAGTATTGTTTGGATCAATTTTGTCTAACTCATTATTGATGAATTTTGTGGGATAATTTTTAGCAGATTTTTCATTACATTTATTGATATCAGAATTCTTGGTTGCTTTTTCATATAAAGATTTAATGATGCCGTTTTTACAGCATTTGGATAATTAGAGTTGAAATTCAGATACCTGTTAATCTGAGTCCTGTTGAGCACTGCATTAAATATAGCTTGTATTTTCGCAGTTAAAGAAAGATAGAGCATTATGCTGCTCAATTTCTAATGTTTCTGTTCAAGATAGAATTCCCAAATAGTGAGTACTTATATCGTTTATATAACGCCGCCAAACTATTCTCTTTTGTAAATATATTAGTTCTTAAAATTTTTCCATGAAAATCTCGCTTAAGTCACGGAACTGATAAGAAGTCACGGCCATGCCAAAATTTTGATTGACGTCGTCTTTGAATTGAAAGTATGTTGTTTTTATACAAAGAGTTAGTAATTCCATTATTGTATCAATCGATAATTGTATACGTTGACAGGTTTACAATGTAGGAGTATATTTGTATTCTACATAGGATAAGTTGTGTAAGAAATCTACACTGTTTTTAAGATGACAATTGGAATTACCTTTATTTCTTCTCTGAGTTCTTTGGGAATTACACCACATAAACTTGAAACTCTGTATATTTCAAGAAGTAAACCCCAATTTGACATTATTTGTGATTTACTAAATTTGTCATTAAGATTGATTTTAAGTTTTAATTTCTTGTTCATTTGTGTTAATTACCTACCATTAAAAACGAGGTCTTATTTAGACCTTGAATCGTTTGGACTTTTTGAAATATATAGGTTTTTAAGTTTATATGGTGTAATTCCCAAAGAACTCAGAAAAAAAAATAAAAACCAGAGATGCCAGAACTATCTTACAGAAAGCAATTGGAATTATCTGTAAGAGGAGAAATGATCTTTAGAAGAAATTTTGATTGTCTTAAAGGGATATTTGGTTTGACAATTTTGGGTAAACCATAGGAACTGTAATGACTATACTATATTTTCAAGTAAGAGTTTGGTGTTGTTATTCAGTAAAATCATGTATGTGATTATATAGTAAGCAGTAGCTATATTTTGTGTGCTCGACTGATTATGTTCTGAATTTTGTTATCATATTCATTTTAATTTATTATTACTCTGGCATTGCTATTAAAAGCTTTAATTGCAACTAGGTCATTTTTAGAAACATTGTTATTAGGTTTCTCAACTGCAATACCTTGAAACCCCTGGATTATTTGAAAGACACAAACTTTCCAGTCATTGTGATTTTTCCGAAAAAATACTAAAAATACAAATTAGAGAGGCCACAACTATTATTCAGAAAACAATACCCATGTAGTTACACCATTATCACATAATCTTTCATTAAGCCTCACTGTGTGTACCTACTTGAACGCAATTTGTGAATCTTCTCTTTTTGTTACGATTCGCACAGGGACGCTCCAATGATAGCGTCGCCGTCGTGATGCTCAACAATGTTTCAAACTGACGCGCACTTGGATACACTTTCCATTTTGTCATTGGCCTTTTACGAAATATCGATACTGTAGCTTAGGAGGAGCAATGGCCGACCGAAAATTTAAAGACTTGTGTATCGTAAAATTCGGTTTTATGTCCTAATAAAACATTTTTATAGACTGTTATATACATAGTTAGCAAATTATACTGAAAATATGAAAAGGATTTACGATTTTAGTTTATACAATTCACGTGATTAACATGAAAGTGTCATAACAATTTTATAAGAATGAAATTTTGTATTCCAAGCTTCTGATTAATAGGTTACGTTGCCAAATGCGTGACTTAATGATTACCTACCTATTTGCTTTGTGAAACACTTTTCAGGAATTTTAATTGCTAGATTGTGATCAATTGTTTGATAATTAATTAAAAATGCGTTGATTTTTAAATTGGAAAAAATGTATACTTTTAAGCATAAAATTTTATTGTATTAGGACTAATGAATTCCACTGAAACAGGCTCTATTCATTATGTTGTTTATTAGCACATTATTATTATTAAAATATTTAAATAGAAGGTTTATTCTACTATCCCTAGATTTAAGCAAAATCAGTACAAGAATTAATATGAGATGAAAAAGAAAGTCCTGCAGGAATATTAGAATCTCTAATTAAACTTGGAGTAAAATTAAATTTACAAACAGATCTGAGAAATAGAAAAATAGTAAAAGACCCTCATGTAAATTTTAAAGATGTGTAGACCTGTACATTAAACATCTAAATTAATTTGACAGAGAAAAAACATACGCAATATCCTGAAAAAGTTAATGTGTGGGCAGGAATTGTTGGAAATCTAATCGTAAGTCCCATTTTCATTGATGGCAACTTGAATGGAGATAAATATTTAGAACTGCTCCAAAATAATGTCGTGCCAACTTTGACAAACTTATATCCTGATCCAGTAATACAATATGGTTTAAGCAGGATGGAGCATCGTCCCATTACGAAATTCATATCCGGCAGTTTCTGAACCTAATTTTTCCAAATCGGTGAATTGTGAGGGTCGGATCGGTAGAATGGCCAGCACGATCTGCTGATTTGACGCCATTGGACAACTTTTTTGTGGGATGTCGAAAGTACTGTACGAGGGCTGCCTTTTATATTTCGGGATTAGAGAACAAAAACAAATATTAGTCATCGAAAATCGCTTTATTGTTTTTTAAAATATTCCCCATAAAGATCTATACACTTTTGCATGCGTTTGAACCAATTGTCGAAGCACTTTTTCCAGTCTAATTGAGGTATCTCCAAAACATGCATTCTGAACGCAGAAACCGCTTCTTCAGGTGTCGAAAAACGTTGATCTCTTAGTTTGTTTTTTACGTACGGGAATAAAAAGAAGTCATTTGGTGACAAGTCAGGACTATACGGCGGATGACTCATTAAATCGATGTTTTGAGTGATCCGTCTTCAGGGTTTGGTTTTCCTCATTTCTTGGAAGACAAATGGTTGTGTACCACTCAGAATTGACTGTTCTGCATTGTTCTAGTGGTACGGTTGCGACATGTCCAGTTTTTTCGAAAAAACAAACGATCATTTGCTTGGAAGTGCTTCGTGGGCGAACAACTTTTGTTGGATTCGGCTCATCTTGAAACACCCATACAGTCGACTGCTGTTTACTTTCGGGCTCATACGCGTAAACCCACGATTCATCACCTGTCACTATATCATAAACGTGTTTTGAAGCACCGCGATCGTATTTTTTGAGCTTTTCTTTCGACCAATCGACACGAGCCTTTTTTTGAACGATTGACAAATTGCGTGGGATCCAACGCGAACAATTTTTTTTTGAAAGATTACTTAAAAACAACAAACACTTGTTTAAATTTTCACTTTTTATTTCTTCAAATTTGACATATGTTTCGCCAAGTCTGGCTTCATCAGAAATTGTAAATACAATGAATGCTAAACTTATATTTCATACAAAGGAACAACAGGTAAGGTAATAAAATGATTAAAAAGTTTTAATTATGGGGAATTTCGGAAGAAGTGGGCTGGATTTAGGTCAGTTAAATTATACATTTATGAAATTGTTTACAATAGATGTTAATAATAGAAAGTAATATTATTTAAAGATGTATTTTAAGATTGAGTAATGGAGATGAATTGGTATCAGTTTGGTCGTTTAATAGATTAGGAGAGTTTTTATTTTTATTAATTTCTAGTGATTCAAGGAGATATAATTTTTTACTTTTGTTTTCTAAATGTAAAATTTCAAGTGCATTCTAAGTTACATGGTTTTCTTTCAATAAGTGGTCCGCAAAAGTGGATTTGTTTTGTTGTTGATTTTCGAAAGCTCTAGTGTGTTCACGCCATCTTAAATTGAAAGATCTTCCAGTGTGACCAATATAGAAATTGGGGCAACTACCACAGTTCAACCTATAGACACCCGAGTTAGAATTTTTGTCAGTCTTGTCTTTGTTGTTTCTTATATGTCTAGATAAATTGTTGTTTGTTGTGAAGGCTGTATATATGTTCCTGTTCTGTAGAAAATGGGAGATTTTTTGTGAGGGGGTTCCATTGAATGTGAGAGTACGGTATAATTTAGGTATGGGAATGGGGTCAGTGGGATAGACTTCTTTAATAGCAATTTTCTTTAATTTTCTGTTTAATAAGTTGTCAATAAGTTGAGTGGTGTAACCATTGTTGACTGCCATGAGTTTGATTCTTTCAAATTCCGTATCAAAGTCGGTTTTGTTAAGTGGTATTGTCACGAGTCTGTGTATGTTACAGTGATATGCAGCAAGTTTATGTTGTATGGGGTGGTGTGAACTATTGTGGATGGTAAGGTCAGAGTGTGATGGTTTATGATATATGGAGAATGTGTGTTTGGTGTCTTGCCTTTTAATTGTTAGGTCTAGGAAATTTAGTGTGTTAGCTGTTTCTGTTTCAAGTGTGAATTTTATGTTGGGGTGTATTTGGTTTAAGTAGTTGTGTAGTAATTGTAATTGTCGATGTGTACCCGTAAAACACGCAATAATATCATCGACGTATCGGTACCAATACAGAATTTTGTTACTGAGATCGTGTTTGATTTCTGATGAAGCCAAACTTGACGAAACATATGTCAAATTTGAAGAACTAAAAAGTGAAAATTTAATCAAGTGTTTGTTGTTTTTAAGTAATCTTAAAAATGAATTTTCATCAAGTGAAGACTGAAACAATCATCAATTTTTTTGACATTAAAATGTTTATGCAATAATAAATGTATGCTGGTACCACTAATGTGTAAGGTTGACTCAATCTCACGTTAGGTCACATGACGATCTTGCAATATCAGTTCGCGCACAGCATCAATGGTTTCCGGAACAACAACTGTTTTTGGACGACCTTCACCAATTTCGTCTTGGAGTGAACTACGACCTCGATTGAATTCACCATACCATCGATAAACAGTGGTCCTTGATGGAGTTTCATCGCCAAAAATTAAATTAAGTTCATCCATGCACTGTTGCTGACTTAATCCACTTCGAAAGATGTAAAAAATAATCGCACGAAAATGTTCAGGATTTAATTCCATTTTTTGGGCGAGATGAATCCTTTAAGTTACTGTAAACAACACCAAGCGCTCGTATGTCAAAACGTTCTGAGTACGTATAACCTCAAAAATGTCAAACTTTACGATAGAGCTGTCAGTTGTCAAATTGCAACACTAGGGTTGTCCAATCCCGAAATATAAAAGGCAGCCCTCGTATACAAAACTAAACCCTCAACTTAGATGACCTAAAAAGACGAATCAGGCTTGCGATTAGATCAGTCACGCCTGAGAAGTTGAGTAAGGTTAAAAGACATACCAGATTAGCATTTTGCCAAAACGTTCGTGGCGAGCATTTTGAACCTTTCCTATATTGACATTAATGTTTTTTTTGTTTTTTTATATTATTAAGAACTAATCAGTATTACTTATTAGGTTTTTAGTATAATGTAGGGAATTTGTGAAATAAAATAATTTTCTTTTTTTAGTGTTAATTTTTGTAATAAATCTGAAAATACTTAATATTTCCGAAACAGCTGAAAACAGGTGTAGGACATTGTACATGAATTATGTATAGAATTTTCTGGAGAATCCAAAAAATAAATAATATACAGGGGCATTTAAAATAAGAAAGTTGGTATTGGTCACTGTCACATGACACACCCTATATATTTTTTTCTTGAAAAAAAAATGCTCATTTAAAAATACAAATCGGCGTGTCCAAGCATTTTTCCCAAGCGTTTTTTTTTTCGTTATCGAATTTATTCCATTTGGCTGTTCCATACTATATGTTCTGGTTGTTGAAACTCCTAATGTCCTCACACAGAAGGTAATTGCATTAAATCAGTTTAATTTATCTTTTTTTGAAATTACATTTTTAATTTCCAGGTTTGTTTTAATTTCAAGTGTCTCAATCCAATTTATTACAATTTTTCTCGAAGTTTATTGATTCAAAATATATTTTTTTATAATTTTTTTCTCAATTTTTTTTTTAGATAAAACTTAGAAACAGTCCATATAATGCGTTTGTTGTTTTCTGAATAATAATTGTGGCAACTTAACACCACATAAACTTGAAAGTCTGTATATTTCAAAAGTTCAAACGTTTCAAGGTCTAAATCAGACCCCGTTTTCAATGGTATTACACAAAATTAACAAGAAATTTAAAAATTAAAAGGATTCGCAATGACAAAAATCACAATTTTGACAGTCAAACACCCTTAATGTGCGAATTTTCACGTTAATTGAACATGCTAAAGTTGGTGAACACTGCGTTGAAAGTTTCCGTTACATACAGACATACATACATACCTACAGGTCAACCTAATAAAAGCGTATTAATTAAAAAGTCGATATCGATCGGATGTGATATAGAAAAAATGAATAATTCACTAATACCCTTATAAAGTTTTCAGAATTTTCAAGGTCTGAAAGAGGGATCAAGATTATATAATGTTTAACATTAATGAACGACGTTTTTCATAATGTGATACCTACAATTTGGGTCATATACGAATATAATCAGGCGGTATTTACTAGTACACAAAAATACAATGGGTACATTTTTAATTTATAAATAAACATCAATATTATACACGAGACAGTAGGTACACACCTATAATCCAATTTAAGCTTATCTTTGTCTTATTCATAAATAATTAAACTGTTTCAAGTACGATGACCAAGCCGGATTCTTCACCAGGTTTTTCATTATTGACCTTAAAGTTTTTTATAAATAAAGTTGATAATACATACGACGACAGTTTTTTAACACTGCAGACAAGTTCATTATTGCATAAGTATTATAAATAATTGTATGAAAGGGGTTGTTCACATATTTAAATAACACAAATAAAAAGCAAGTTTCTTAAGCAAACAATGATAGCAACCTCGAAAAAATGGTATTGAAATTCTAAATTTTGACAAATAAAGCACATGCCATAGGAAAAAATTAACAAAAGGGGATTTCTGTAACTTACTTATTGGTTCTATGAAAGTTTCTTTAGCGAAGTTTGTATTATTTCAAAATGATTTGAAGAGTCAAATGTGGCAAAAGTTTAGATGAAGGAGGCGCAAAACGTCCAGTATTTCCTTTAGGGGTGAGCACAAGAAAAATAGAATACTATGTAGATAAATACCTTTTTACTAACTCCTTTCAATCCAAACGAAATTTTTAGGAGCAAGAAAAATAGAATACTATATAGGTAAACACTTTTTTCTCACTACTTTTATCCGAAACAAATTGTGGGAGGGGGCAACTGCCCCACATGCCCCTCGTAACTAGCTATAACAAAACCCATAAAGAAAATAACAACAGAGTGTTTTATTTGGCACAGAACAGGTATAGGGATCGACAAAAAACTGACAGCAGCCCACCAACTTCATGTGGAGAGTGTGGGGTGGAACTAAAACAGTGGGACCATATAACATAGTCGTCTAATATATTATTTATAAGGCCCACTCAACTGAAATGGTTTACTATATCTGTCAATTTTGTTTATATCTGAAAATTTAAATTTGAAATAATTATAATCTGATAACTTTGTTTCATTTTAGAAAGAATTTTTAAATTAAACAAAGGTGATGATGAGATAGCCTCAGGAACGCAAATTCAGTTGTGATATACATAAATTTCAGTTTCACAGTTTAAGAACTAAATTTTATTTGCATTCGCGAACAGTTTTTTATTCCAAACATGTGATGTAATAAATAAAGTTAAAACTCATGGTAATGGAATATTTTGATAACAATTCATTCATATGCGAAGATCATGTCAAATTAAGTGTTCATTAGTGCATTAAAATATAGATTACATGCTCAATAATAACTTGTTCCCACTATTTTAAATGGTAAACTAAAGTTGTATCAAATTTGTCAGTAATTATTAATCAATCAAAAAAAAAGAACAGGCATATTGTACATTATCAAATTAATGTAAAAAACATGTAAATTAAAGTACTGGTCAATTCAATAATATACATTTAAGTTTGTGTCTAAAGAACCAAAATAAAAGCAAGACAACACATTTAGACTATAATTTATAGAATTACCAAAAATCAATGGTCATAGATATGCAATTTGAAAAAAGAATGTGATATATTAATACTACAGTTGCATCGAAAAGAATCCAGTTTAGAAAAAATACATTTGGGCGAAATTCTCAGTTCAATTGGTTGGCACATTTTTCTAACATATAGATTTGTTAAAAAGTTTTCCAGGATAATCAACATTACAAAAGCATCTCAATCAAACATCTTTCAAAATATGATAGGCAAACGATATATTTACAACATCAGAGTAGGTATCTAAAATGAATAATTTAGATAAATAGTATGCATACATTTTTGAAGCAATAAGCAATTGCCCCTTTTTTAAATATAATCTAAAATATTTCAAGGCATTCAAGATTATAAATATAAAACACAGACTAGCTTTAAATTTAGTATTTTGATTTATATTTGATTACTGTTGACAATTCATTGTTTATTAAAATACATTTACATGTACATAATATTTAGAAATCTATTTTTATGATATTAATTTGTATTATTTCTCGGGATTTTCTCAGAATATAATATTGTTAAGTTAAGTGGTATGATTGAAATTTGCATAAATTATTATGCAGGGTTATGTTCTGAATTTAATTTATGAATAAATTTTATAGTGTTATGCAGTTTTATTCCCTGATCTTTTACCAACATCAAAACACACGGTTTTGAAAATATTTCAATCGAATCAATCGATTGATTTCGTTGACAAGGGAGATTGAAATAATTACATAACCTAAAAATTGGTTTAAAATATTGAAATTGGAATATACCATGTGTCAAATTTGAATTTCGCACTTTTAGTTTAGTTAATGTTTCCGAACTTCTGTCGGGAATTAAATAGGTACAGTGTTCTTATTTTCTTTATGACAAAACCAGCCACATAACGTTTAGCAAGAGAGTTTAATTCTAGAATTTCAAAAATTATCTGACGTTGCAAATATGAAAGTTTGAAAATCATTTTCAAATAAGCGTTCAGTTTTCCTACAGGGAAATTTTATTGCGAAATAAATTAAAACAACGTCAATATTATACAATCAATTTAAATTTTTTTCCAGTTAATTTCATGATGGACTTAAAATTTTCAAAGAAACCAGGATACCGGATTCCCATTCATGTGATTACTGTCCCCTAGTAATTTCTAGTATAGAAATTAAACCAAAAAAAAATTAAAAATGAAATCTACGACTATCTGTTATATAGAATATATAGGGCGACAATTGCTACATAATTACGGATCTTAACTTCAACTTACTGGGGGCGTTCATGACATTGGTCACATTTATTTCTCTCATTTTTATAGGTGACACATAAAAATAATTAGTCCAATAAAATAACTTAAAATTTAGCGATATTTTACTATTTATATATGTCAAATAAGATTTGTTGATTAAAACTTAAAATCTCACGGGAGGAAGGGAGGGGGTCTCCCCACATCTCATGTAATTCAAGGACCAAAAAAGCGAATGCCGGGCCCAAATGTATTCTGCAAAAATTAAAATTTATAAAGCAAGAATCAAGTTCGACGCAGTAGTAGATAATTAAGCCATGCAGGGTTTTAAAGATTTGCTTTGCACCTAGTTCAAAAATATACTAGATAGGTAGGTAATTAATTTGTACAGAATAAGCACCTTTTATTGTTTACATTTTTTTACTTGGTAGGCGTAGGTTTTGTTAATTAACTTTTTAGTTCTACTTGGAAGTCGGTTAATATATTTTTTAATGTAATGACAAAATGCTACTAGCAAATAGCGATCAAATTATTATTTTAATACTTTAATTTTGACTGAGGCCAGTTACAATTTTCTGCCGCGCGATATAAAAGAAGTAAATAGTTGATTGTGGAAGCCGTTAGTTTGTGGTAGGTATACCATCATTATGATTGTAGAAAAACGAATTACTTTGTTGAAAAAAATCTGGACAAAATATTATAATTAAGTTTAATGTTCTAGTAAAATTTTGTAACTTTGTAGGCAAAATGGAAATGCTGTGAAATCTTTGGTGTGTCACAAATGTAAAAATACATTTTACACCTTAATACCAAACCTTTAATTTAAACACTCAACTCCGTTTCAACAACTCTAAGTTGTCATCATCAAGGAATAAACCAAACTCAGTTTGTTGACAAAAGTTTAAAAAAAATTATAGGAGTTCCAAATTTGAAATCCTCATAAAATCGAGTATAGTGAAACTGATCATAGAATGTTGCACCAAACTAAGTCACCGAAAGATTCCAATAATGTACCACTTTAGTATGTACACAAAAAAAGTGCTCAACTGTTATTAAGCATTGTTTTGTTTGATTAAAGGTTTATTAAGGAATTATTTGCTCAATTCTATTCATCGAGGTTTTCCATTTTAGTAATTCCCAATGTATGGGGCTGACTATAAAGTATTTATAGTCGTCCTAATGCGGAAGAATAGTTTACATAGAATTACACTAAACATGTAGGTAAAAACTTCACTATTTTTTTTTAATTTTGAGGTAACTTTCATTCAAAATGTATAAATTTAGTGTTGTTATTTATTTTCATAGCTACGACCGCCAATAAATCTGTTTGCGTCCTATAACTTCATGGATTTCAGCTATCAAATATTCTTGAAAGGTTCATTGAAAATGAGTAAATATAGCAGTCAGCCATGTCGTAAAATTGTTGGGAGCATTTTAAGATATTTAGTACCACTTTAACGAAACTGCAAGATGTACAATTTGAAGATGCATGTAATATATAATATTGCTTAAAAAATATCAAAGTGGCACTTTTAAAAAAACAAATGCCTATTTTTGTTTATTGGAAAACCGTATTAGCTACTAGAATTTCACAGTTCAATGCATGACATTTTTTTGTGTTTTTCCATATTTTTCGTCTTCAATCGGCTGGGTTTTGAAAGACTGTAAATTCTCAACATTTATTATACGAGTTTTTTTTTCCTATTGACATTTTCATGAAAGATAGCATTTTTCAATGAAGTTCAAATTCTCTAAATTGTAGTGTTGCGTGACATCTTTGTGCGAAGTGCCGAACCACAGCGTAATACCAATCACAGTTTATATTAGCAGGAATCATTTCAGATATTCGTATTTTTGGTTGCATAGTGAAAAGCTGTTTAGATTACCTTAATTTATGGTTTACTAATTTAATCGGAATTCCAGAGTCTTTGTAATATTTTATTAAAACTATATGCGGCAAACATATTATGCTTTAGAGTTACCTAGTGTCTATATTATTGAATCAAATTAATTCTAATGTATCCAACTCAACTACTCTATTACATTTTTGGGTTTTTGGTTTTACCTGTGTGAGCCACTTTATTCAATTTTTTTATTATCCAAAAGTATATCAGCTTTTGATAGTACACAAAAGCATACTTGGATATAGATATAGGTAAGTAAATTCTTGAATGCAAGCTTTACTTTAATTTATTATCTTTTAATATAAGGTATATGTGGTTTAAGAAAGCAGTAACTCATCTCATACAAACGTACAGAAGCAAAGAGGAATAATATGAACGCTGGACGTGAAGTTCTTTTCTCTTCTAGCACAGAGGTGGGACGCGCGTCACAAGTGGCAGGTTTTCAAATTGGATTTACAACATGCCAAATTTAAAGATTAAGTCGTCATCTTGTGATAATGATTGAATAAACATTGTCTAATATATTTTGGCTTAGTTGGTACTTCATATTTAAAGAGAAGATAATTCGGACAGAAAGTGCAAAAAAATTACCTTTACATTTTTTAAATTGATACACCAGTTTATACTTAGAGCAAAATTTAACTCATTTTCGGACATAAAATTCAACAGCAAGGCGCTTATACCATCACGTCAGTAACAGTTTATAGATAATTATTGCTAAGAACTATTATTACTACCTTAATTTAATAAATAAATGGCTTGCCTTAAACAAATTGTCTCTAAATGTTGATAAAACGGTTTTCATGACATTCGGAAACTACTGCAATAGTGTTCCCCGCGATATAAATATTAAGATAAATACCAAAAAAATAAGAAGGGTAGAAAGTTGTAAATACTTAGGAATTTGTTTTGACTATAGAATGAGATGGGACACGCATGTTGAATATTTAATAAATAAAACAAAATACTTAGTCTTTATATTTCGGAAAATGGCCAAAATTATGTTGAGAGACTCGCTGATAATGTTATACTATGCACTTTTTCATAGTATTATCTGCTATGGTAACATAGCTTGGGGAGGGATTTATTCAACTAAACAAGTTTTATTACAACGTTTACAAAATAAACTCCTGAAAATTATATATAAAAAACAAAATTTTATCGAAAAAAAAACACTAAATCTGAAACAAATCTTTGCTTTTGAGTCTCTTAAATACTATTATGACACGTTTAAAAATAAATTTATAAAATCCAACAGTTCTACAAGAAACAGAAGTATTATGATTCCAAAAAGAAATAAAAGTATAAGCAGTAAAAATAGTTATGTTAAAGCTATTAATGTTTTCAACAGCCTACCAAATGATTTGAAAACTCTAAAAAAACTTAACACTGTCAAAAAGAAAATAAAACCATGGATCTTGGCTAATATTTAAAATTTCAAATAGCAGGATAGTAAATTATATAGGGAGAAATCGATATAAGTTCTAATTCTTTAAAGTATATATTAGTATAACATAATTATCTCAACAACACTAAATTTGTAGTATATTAGTAATAAGATTTTATAGGAAATTATCATTAAGGTTAGTGTTAAGATTATCAGACCTGCGAACAGGTAACTGAGTTTACCTCTGCAGGGTTTATTATATTATACCTAATGTATAAGTATTGTAAACATTCTGATAAAATAAATAAATAAATAAAAGATTTTAACAGCAAACTCTTAGAAATAAACGATTTAAATAATAAAAACCCGCAAAAATAAGAATTTCTTTTGCTTTTTGCTGATAAAATGAAAAGTAATGGAGGAATAGGAATGCCGTCTACAAGAAAGTTGTAGAGACTAAGAAATCCTTCTTAATGAGTATTTATACATCCTGAATCATTTTTTACCGAGTAACCTGAGAAAAACTGGTCAAAAGTGATTTTTTTTCAACTTTCTGATAACTAATACTGGAATATTAGTCATCGTCAAAACAATAATTTATGATATTTAGTTTATATTGACTCACGTTGGATACTATTGAATAAGTAGTTTTTGAACAATTCGAATTTAACTAATACAGAGAGTTATTTTGCACATCCCACCGTATTAGTCCGACCGGGATATATTAAAGATATGTTGAAAGTTTATTAACTCCACTCCAATTTGTCTATCTAGGTTTTTTGCTAAAAAAACGAGATGTTAATAAAAATTCATTATTTAAGTCCATACTGTCAACGCCAAACAACTGCCGCCGCCAGACGGTCGAAACTCAAAACATTGAGTAATTATATATGAAGGGAGCGATCGTTAGGTATATTCTTAGAGCATGTACTTCTGGAAGTGGCATGCAAGCGTTGTTATTGTTTAGTGGTAAAATATTCAATGTAGTTGATGAGTATTGATTTTTCAGGCGTGTTGCAGTAACTTTCATATTAAATATTGTGTTTTCATTGTGAATTTAATTATTTGATCAATTTATTATTATCACAACCTTCCCAAAGGTGTTGTGTAAAAAAATGTCAGACAGCGGACAATAGAGAATGTATTAAATATTTAAGTTCACCTAGGGTTCTTGGTGCTCTGTTTTCTTTAATATTCCCGAACTTGATTGAAACCGCAAATGACGAATACTTTTAGGTTGCAAAGAACAATCTTCTAATTATTATATCATTTTGCCAGGAGCGGTTCCAGCCAAAAATTTGAGGGGTCATTCATTTGTCAAAAATATTTCGAATACCGATATTTGATTACATTTTTATTTTCTTTTTATTTCAATAGATTTGTCAATATGAGAAAACAATTTTGGTCATTACATCTACTTCTCCGATTGCTCCACAACTCTGTTTCTTATAAAAATATACTTTTTACAATTTCATGAAATAGGGTCGAATTTAGACCACTGGGCGCCCACTAGTAAAATTAAATGACTCAAGTCTAAAATTCGTAGTTTTCATTACTTGCTTAATAATGTAAAACAAGCTTCATAAAAAAATTGTCAAACCTATACCTATTAAACTATAACACGATTAGAAACATTACTGATCCTTGTATTGTTGTAAAGTTAAAGTTCACTATCAACATCAGTTTTTAATGAAAACACAATAGAACTTTTTGGTGATAGTACAAGCATATGAAAAAATTTTGTATCATTTTTTTCTCACAGGTCTTTAATATTAGCAGCCAGTAGGATACATTTTTGGAATTTTGCGGTCCCGAAAATAGCCTATGGACTGAATTGGAGGGTGGTGAGAAGTATGATGGACACTACCATTCGATTCAGCCGCATCGACCCCATTGTATGCTGTCTCAATATTCGCAGCCCAGGTTCAAAGACTGTCGACTGTTAGTTCCACCGTAAGTCCCGTTGTAGAAATGGAAAGTCCTGGAAATATCTCCACACCATGAAGGATTCTGAGACATTCCGGGACAAAATAGTCTTAAGAAGGCTATGTGACGGGAATTCACTCGATATTTCGTGGAATCCGAAATGTTGTTTGTCTGGCGCCTCGAGGTCGGGGGTTAGGGATATCGAAATTCCTTAAAGGTTGGAGAATTCTTCTGAAGACTGCTGAGAATAAATATATAAATACGGAGAGCTGTCGAAAGGATTTATTCAGTATTCGATAGCCGTATACTAAACATCGACT
The DNA here is from genome assembly GCA_034190945.1 of Octodonta nipae. NCBI lineage: Eukaryota > Metazoa > Arthropoda > Insecta > Coleoptera > Chrysomelidae > Octodonta > Octodonta nipae. Next base: position 48,590,588 of record CM067217.1, read on the forward strand.
GTTTTTTAAAATAAATCCAAGAACCCAATGAATAAATAAACACATTACAATATATATATATATATATATATATATATATATATATATATATACATATATATATATATATATATATATATATATATATATATATATATATTTGTGCACCTAGTCTAGTATTATATCCATTTAGAGATGTCTTCTTTAATATTTCCAACAAAATAGCATTTCATGCAAAATGGGGGATAGACCTGTGTTTTTGTGGAAATAGTTTCTAGACAATATGTATAATAATTGTAAATATGTGCGCTATCTCAGAAACTTCTGAAACATATTATATACAAATAAAAGTTGAAAAATTTACTGTTTTCAGTATTTTTCGTTATATCTTCGTTCCTGTAGCTTGCAGAATAAAAGTACCTTAATAAATTTTATTTACAATGAACTGAACTTTAAGAAAATGCTAAGATTTACTCTATTATGAAAAAACTTAGAAAACATGTGAAAATTTTAAATTTAATATTTGATCCAGAAGATTTACCCCAATTTTATACAAACTAAAATATATAAAAATTAATATTTTTTATAGCAGTTCCTTTTCTTTAGAGTCGGTCTTGTATGAGTGCATAACGAGAGCAACCAATTAATGCTAGGGTTTCCAAAATTTAAATAGCAGATGATTTGCGGTTTGATTCCAGAACAGATTCCTAAGGACATGTAAATCTTTCTATTAATACCTCTGTTTTCAAGTAGGTACCGTCATTAATATTATATTTCAAAATTCACGAAACACCAACTTTCTTTCTTTGATCGCGCATTTTTGAAATAAATAAACCAGTGCTTTTCTTCAAAAGCACTGGTTTATCTCTCTTACCTTTCTTCTTCGCAGTTTTGTCTGATCCTATTGTGAAGTATTTTGAGGAAATTTTTAAGATTTGTTAACATATATTAATGATATACAAACACAAAGGACGCTAAAGACGATAGAGATGAGAATACTAAGAAGAGTCATTATGAAAACACTAAAATGTTGTATAAGAAGTATCAGCATGCAAGGCGGAAAGAATAAACGACTGGATACTGAAACGAAAAAGAGACTGAAAAATGACATAAGCAAAGTGGCAGACGGTGAGGTTGTAAGAATTGCAAAAGACAAATCGTCAGCAGATGGGGAAGGTGTGGGCCGACCCCCTAAAATATGGAGTGATGATATAATTTATACAGAGACAATTCAATAATAGAACAGATAAAACGGAAAATCAAAAATCCTCATGTCCTCAATCTCAATATTTTTATATGGCAGTATTTTTTCATTCAAGGATATTTTGTTAGAAACATACCTATGAAAAATGAATGTAGTGTAGTAGTATATAATACACACTAGTTTTCTTGCTCCCTCCAAAATTTATGACGGGCTTGTCGTGTCGGACGTGTTCAGATTTTTCTGTACTTTAAAAACAAGTCTCATGTACAGATATATTTCTGTCTTTCACAATGTATCTGTATCTTGCTACTCCCGATCTAATATATTGTTATCAATATACTGTTATCATACAGATCGAAAACTCACATCCTTAGTCCCACATTTTTCCATAACGCAAAATTTTTAAAATTTATTTTGAAAAACAACATAAAATTTCAAACCATACTCATCAGTACCTTTGCCTCATATAACAACGTGAACTAAGTGGTTTAGTTAGTGTATGTAAATCAAACTTTCATGAATAAATATACCATAAATCTTCATCTAATAATTATACTAAGTTGTCTGATTAAGCTCTGATTATTGTACAGTTAAAATGTTTACGATAAACATTTTGTTTTGTTAAATATATAATATTATTGTCAATTTTAATAGAAAGTCTTAGAAAACGTACATTTATCAATAATTGTCGATGTTATTTATTAGTGTCTTTGTTCATTTATAATTATTATCAAGACCCAACTTTCACACATATGAATTAGTAATAATATAATTGATATTTTCGTAAAAACATTTTTCGACTAACAGCATATTCCAGGATTCTCTCATACGTTAATTGCAGTTGTAGAAAACGCATATATTAACACATGTTCTTGTGTTACTTTCTATGAAATTAATAAAAGAACAATAATAGTTTCACGCTTACATAATTTGTATTACTATACTATTTCCAAAATAGTCTGCAACTCAAGAAACACTTAACATATAGTGCAAAAACTTTACTGTACATCAACTGTTAAACAGTATTCGATAAGACCTTTCGTATACTTTTTATTATTCAAGCTTAGATTAGTTATTTAGTTGATGATTACATATCTGTACGGTTGTTAGTTTGTTCCATATTACTCTGGGTACAAGAACGTTTAAGTTTTATCCAATAAACCTCATTTGACGTTGGATTCACAGGGAACCTGATTTCTCCATTCGAGAAGTGCCAGATGTCCTCAAGGTTCTGCATGACCTATAGTCTACAAAATTCACAGAAAATTAAAATGAGTACTTAATAATGTTGTTGCTAGACTACATATTTTCCACGGGTGATGTGTAAATGGACAGAACGCTGTGTCCTACATATGGCCTCATTGGGGCTTTTGTTGTTCACAATTACCACCCATAATTGATAACATCTCTATTAACTGAGCATCTGGTAAAATTGTATGATGTTACGACAGAACAGACTCTTATTCAAAGTTTTGTGACTAGGAATAACTTTTTGCACGGCTTTTTGTATTTTAGTGACATAACGTTTCCTTTCGTTACGACCCTAACGACTTACAGAATCCTATTCCAAATCTGAATGGGGCTGGATGAGGAGTCGCTAAGCCTCCATAAATACATAGAATACGAAATTAAAAGAGGGACGGTGAGCAGGAAGAAAAAGTGGAGGCTCCAAGGAAATAGGGAACCGAATTCTTCGGCGGTGCTGGATAGTTACTATATGTTGAAAAACAGTACAGACGGTAACTATAGAAAAATTGAAGAGGTATTGCAGTGTGTCCAAAATGCCGGCAGGCCTGAAGTAAGGTGCGGCGGGAAAAAGAATGCATATTGGTGGAAAGAAGAACTTGGGGAGGTTGAGGAAAAAGTGTGTGAGAAGTTGAAGGGTTTGGATGAAAATAAGGGTAAGAGAGGTTACGGATTTGATGGAACAAAAGAGAAAGGTATTTGAGAATGCGAAGAAGGCGTTGAGTAAGGAGATCAAGAGAGCGAAGGAGGCTAGTAGGAACAAGTTAGTGGATGTGTGGGGGCAGGGGTACAAGATCGCCATTAAAGGGATAAAGGGCTTCTGTATACCCTATGAAATTCATGAGGAAGAGAGGAGAAGGATAATTGACGACTTGTTCCCGGATATGAGGAGTGAAAGAAATGGGTTTGAATTCCAGGAGAAAGAAATGAGGGATGCAACAGGGCGAATGAAACAGGGAAAAGCCCAAGGCTTAGATGGTATGAGAAGTGAGACTGTAAAGTTAGTGGCGGAGCAGGATGGCCAGGTCTTATTAGAGGTGTACAACAACCTCTTAAAGGATCAAAGGTCCCTGAGGAGTGGAAAACGGGGAAAACCATCTTAATACCCAAAGGAGGGCAGGTTGAGAGGGGACAGACTAACTATAGGCCCATTACCCTGCTAGACATGACTGGCAAATTGTACAAGCACCTGATTCGAGACCGACTATGTCAAGGTCGACAATGAATACTCTGAAATATATTATGAGTTTAGTTTAAGATAGAAAGTATAAATGGCTGGCCCTGATAAATGTTGACATCAAAAACGCCTTTAATACTGCGGGGTGGGAGATAATTGTAAACAGATTAGAAAAACATGATTAACGACCACGTCGTTAATATAATCAAGGACTATTTCACAGATCGAAAAACTAAATATGGGAAAGGATCCACTAAAGTTCTCACGCAGGGGGTACAGCAGGGGACCAAGACTCGACTTTATGGAACATCTTATACGACCCTATAGCCTACGCGGATGATCTCTCGATAGTGGTCAAGGCGAATCGAAAAGAGCATATTGTGACGAAAGGCAACCTGGCTATTGAAAGGATGATGAGTTGGATGGGCGACAACCTTTTAAAAGTTGCCGAAGATAAGACGGCCGCGGTCATTTTAAAAGAGCCGCTGCCCAGGAGAGGGACTGACTTTAAATGCGGTCTCCGGGCGGCACTGCCAGAGAAGGCAGTGAAGTAACTGGGCGTATTCCTGGACGACAAGCTTATTTTTAATCACCAGGTGAGGTATGTGACGGCAAGGGCGAGTAAAATGGCGGCGGCGATGTCTAGGCTTCTCCCGAATGTAAATGGGTCGGGAACGGCAAACAGACGTCTGTTGTATGGTGTGGTAAAATCAATTTTGATGTATGGGGCCCCTATATGGCTTAAGGTTGCATGTTCATATAGAACTGCGGCGATGGAAGGTATATATGTGGTGACGGGTAAAATTCCCATTGAGCTTCTTGTGGACGAGAGAGTGAGGTTGTGCAACGAGCACGAAGAGGACCGAGTGAGAGAACACTAGAAATGTGGCAGAATAAGTGGCGGGCGAATGAAGAGAAAGCTCAGTGGACGAAGTGTTTGATAGAAGATATTAGGGAGAGGGTCCAGTGCCCCTTCAGAACCCTCTCGAAGGGTGGGCATGGGTGTTTCAGAGCATACTTGTGCCGAATGAGGCGAGCGGATGAGGATGTTAGTTTTATTGCTAGAATGTCTAATTGTCTTCATGGTAATGTTGGTTATTCTCCATAAGTCCAAATATGCAATCACTAAAAATACTTGTATCATTTTAAGGATATTGAATATAAACCTCATAGTATTTCGTTGTAGTCTTCTCTGAAAGGCAAATGTTATAAATCTAGTTCAGACGAAATTCACTCAATTGTCAATTACGTTTGTCATCAATTCTTATTCGAGTCTTGGAGAAGTTGAATTTTTTATAGGTGTCACTTGTCTTTAAATTGGTCCGCTAAAATCCCATCAAGTCAGGATTTTTTCTAGTACTTAAAGTAGGATTCCTCACAACATGACTCAGAACAGCGATCATTTTTCACAAATACTCGAATGTAAATGTGATCCACACGTAACATGCCTATCATAAAACAAAGTTCTCACTACTCGTATACTAAGTGTTTGTAAAGTGAAATTCGGTAATGGCTAATCTCTTCTCATTAAAATTATTTTCGATCGAAGTTGACGAAAAGAATAACACAAAAATACTGAAAAATCCCCCTTAAGTACTTTACACAAGATAAAGTGGAAGTGTCTACTAACAAATGTTTCTTTTCAAACAATGTTATTCCTCACAAGTATGTTTCTTTTCTAAGGTTTATTAAAAAATTGAAACTTCTGTTGCTTTAGCTATCGTTGCGGACTTTTATGAAAGCTGGGTAGTCTAGCCGAACTGATGCGACGAAGGGAGTTTTTGTGGTTTTACCACTATCAAAAAAGTTTTTGACATATCAAATCCGAATAGGTAGAGTAATCAATCTTATGGACTAGTTTTGCAAATGGATAAAAAATATAAACGATATATTAAAAGTCTTGGTAACTATAAAAAAGAAATAATGGAATTCTAAAAAATTGTTAGCGGCTTGACCATACTGAATAATGTAGAAAATCTAACACCTGGATAACAACTTACAATTCATATTTATTGTCAGAATCGATTATGTATTGTCTGCATTACCTGAGCGCATGAAGAAGCTATTAAATAGCGAAACAATTGACCAGTGTGTTTAATTATAATAGAAGTGTAATATTGGATACTTTGACATTTACAAGGTTTTGGATAAATTTAGAGAAAATCTTAATCAAGAGCTTTCACTAGAATGATATATGGTTTGATCAGGGAGTTTTATGACTGAGTTGACTCAATAAACAGTGAACTCATACCTGATACATATGTACAGAACACCCAAGACGCCCTTGCACCATCTAGATAATTTTCATCTGTTCTGCAGCAAATTTAGAAAAACTGCACAAATAAGTATATATTATATACTTATCTAATACAAAGACATTTTTACTTTGAAATCATTGAAACAATAAATTTACGTGTCAAAAAGTAAGTAGTGTCCGGCTGTCGAAGAGGTAACACCTAAAACCTCCAAATATCGGTCAAGTAAAGTTTAACCAACAATGTCTTCATTTTAAAAATTTTCAGATTAATACACTTGTTTTACAATTGCGGATAAAGCTATTTTTTTACGCTGCTTAACTTTGTTTATATCTTGTTGTTGATTTTAAGTAATAAATTTTTTGAAATGATTGTCTTAATATTGTCAAAGTGGCTGAACATTCATTTTAGTTTCTTAACGTTTCTTACTTAATAAAAATTCATTAAAATTGTTATTTTGATACTACGATATATGATATTTATTTAAAACGAAACCATTTCTTCCGTTTTCTTTCCTGGATTAAGACCTTAAGATGTGAAACAGTTGTTAAGAGTTATTTAAATATAACTAATAATAGGAGGTTCGTATCAAGTCAGGATTTTTTCTTACACAACTTTGGGCAAAATTATTTCAAACAAACGACAATTGTAAATATTGTTTTGTTGTTAACGTTTGGTTGAAGATGCATTTACTTGAAATACAGTAAGTACACTACTGTAGGATATTTGAAATACAGTATTTCATAAAAAAATTCTGACAATTTAATGAGTCTATATTTATAAAATAAATTAAGCTGGCATACATAATCATATCAAATTGGGACCGCAGTACAGTCAAAAATCTATGTAAATTCTCATTTTTGTAAAAAAACTATTATTACTCAATAATGCTAAGACGAATACATTACATTTAAAGATTTAAGTAGGAAATTATCTATGCAATTAATGTTCCGAATAAAAGAAAATTTGTTTATTTCTTAGATAATGACTTCAAACAAAATAAGATACTGATAGTAATAGGTAAATTTCTAGATAAACTAAATATAAAAGTTACATATAAGACTAACAACTCATTAAGAAAACTAATAAAGAACAACAAAAGTAAAACCAACAAAGCATCAGGAGTGTACAAGTTAGAGTGTAACCTATATAGGCAAAACTTGTAAATGACTCAAATCATCTAATAGAACATAACCATAGTTTTAACAATAATTTCAAAGTCTTAAAAATACGAAATCAAGAAACAAAATTAAACATGTTAGAAAGCTTACTAATAAACCAGCTAAAAATTCCCAAAATTTGCTTGTTGAGCATTTAGACTTGCATAAATATCCACTGTTAAAATTTTTCGAATATGATTTTTCCATATATTGTACCAACAGGAAATTTCATATGTTATTTATTTAAGTTCAATATTCTAAATATTTATCATTTCTATAGAACACAAATTATCATCAACCAAATTACACCCTAATAAATCGTTTACTTGATTTGGTAATTATAGTTCCCGGAATTCCCAAATGTGTCATAATATTACAGAAAGATCAAAATAATATTCATTTATGTACTATGTACCTTTAAAATTATATAAACGTTACTCGTAGTAAAATGTCATGAATCTGAAGAAGCTATTAAATAGCGAAACAATTGTTACAAGTGTGTTTAATTATAATAGAAGTCAGTAATATTGTGTTTTAATTCATCATGACTTCTTATTTATTGGAAAATGCTTCAAATTTACATTGACAAAGGTTTTGTGATAAATTTATGGAGAAAATCTTACAATCTATGTGTTAGTATATTATTTGTCCAATAACTACACCAGACACTATCAATTTTAATTTCTATTGTTTATTCAAACGATTATTACATACGTTACTCTTATGAGCAAAATTCAATGAACAAGGCCCTTTTCTCATTAATTATTGCGTAATAAGCTATAATGAAAGTAATTACAGGTAAAGGTCGAATAACTTGGAACAATGGAAATGTATTATTAATTTATTACTGCATTTTCAGTCTTAAGAACTTCCCACATGTTCTGGAATTAGTTGGATGATAAGTACACTAATTGATTACTACCTTTAAATGAACATTGTGTTACATACAAGTAACAGTAAAGTAAAATTTCACTATATAGTCATAAAAAACTGATGATATATGGAAGACAGAGTCAGCAGTAATTTTGATATACTTAAGTGTAAAGTCTTTCATGCTTTAATGTGACATGAAAGATAATTTTTATCTCTATGACAGACCCCATTCTCAGTGGCAATTATAATAAAATGTAAAATTAAAATGTTAATATGCTTATTCCCTATTTGTCTTTAACAACTGATATGGTTGCAATACATGTCCTACCGTAATCAAAAGAGAATGACTGATCATGATTACAGACAAACTACTTGCACTACACCGGACTATCTGCAAATTGTGTACTGTATGTTATGTTATTTCTGGATTTTGGGGTTTCAAGGTCTACAAATCAATTCTCACCTTTGAGAAAATTCATATATCCGAGAATTTTAATTACTAACAAACTAAGTGGCATGTCAAATTGAGAAGATTATCTCTTATACAGTGATTTGGTGATGTATGAAACAGTGGTTACCTTTTTTTTTCAAAATAAGTGTTTTAAGATTATTTCTCCTATTTATATCATCGAATTCCCCACTCGCGTGTGGAAGATAGAACAATCAACGCGGATCTGTACCACACTCAGAACCTAAGTTTAACAACATATCTTTGAATTTTTTGTAAGTATTTTATCGTACATCTACTCGCTTTTTTACAAAATTCATCAATACGCAGCATAGAAGATCAAAGTATTCGAGGTATTTTGCAGTGTGCACTGAGCATTCATTAAAAGTTATCAATTAAATGGCGGGGATACTTTCAATAGTCCGAATATTTTGAGATAAACTGCTTATCTACTTACTGTCTGTAGGCCGGTGAACTGGGTTTATTGTGCATGTAATTTCTAGTAATATTAATTAATATGCATTTTTAGATATATCATTAAACGCTCCTAAGCTTGTTAGTAATTATAGTTGACTGCGAGAATTTACTCTTCGATACGGTCTAGCATTACTGAAGAATTTACCGCTCAAAGGTAGTTATATCTGAAGAAGTTCATTATATTAATAATAGTTGGAATACTTTCGACCATATTGCTTCGAATACTTACGCTTTTATAACACTATTTAAATTTCCATTAACTCTTTATCAGAGAGATAAACCTTCAATATTTTAAAACATTAACAGCGATTTCTTTATTATTGTTACGTTTATTTTACATAATTAAAAATCCTTCTCGAAATTAATTATATGTCACAATAATCTATTTCTCAGAATAAACATGGGCGACAAAAACCATTTCCTAAATATAAATAATGGTCAAATTTTTACAGAAAAATCCATCCTGTCCGAAAAAAGAAGAGATCCCTGGATTTTAAACTCTAAATTTGCTTATGGCGACAACTAGGAACACGGAATTTCCAATGGACGAGAGTAGCAATATAATATTCAAAACTGTTACCTATAAGCTGGACGAAAAACTAAATACGATCTTGGCGAAACGGGATAAAAGGAACTGCAGACACGAGAAAAACCTGCAGAGAGGTTAATGTAACCTTTGACGCAAAACTACATAGTCTTGTGACCACTATCAGAAACTACAATAAAAAATTTAAAAACTCATAATTTAATTGAAAAGTTATTTTCCAAATTACAAGGTGAGCTCAAAAAATAATTAAACAGAAAATACAGATTGTAATATCAGACATAAAGGCTTTAACTGATGAAATTGAGAATAAAAAGGTACAATGAATTTTCTCGAACATTATGTCTAATATTCAAAATCAAATAGATACATGCAACAAGACTTGCAAAGAGGAAGATATCAGAACACCCTAAGTATCAATGATTGCTTTATAAAACCATCGCCCTTTGGTGGTAGTTCATCTTGGTCCATGTACAAATGGCCGATTTGAACCAGTGGGTGCAATAAATGGTTGGGATTTCCAATAAAAATCTCCATTCCTAGTAATTTTATTGAGTCCAGCAATTAATGGTTGGGATTGCCAAAAAGAAATCTCTATTTCTAGTTATTTTTATTGAGTCCAGCGCATTCTTTACTTTTTCAATACATTCCAGTGGATGATATATGGGAACCAATCAACTATAGCAGGTACAACTGAGTGCAACATATAAAAAAACGGGGAAAATCTACAGTAATTTGAAGCAGTCATTAGTTTAAAGAGTAGTACTACTGAAGTTCTGCGACATGTTTGGAAGTAAAAGCTATGACGAATGTAGCCAAAGCAAACATGCAAGTATTTTCCACCAGTCAGGAAGAACTTGAGTTAATCCTATAGACATTGATGTCTGGGATAAATCAGGTTCTTGTACAGTCACAAAGAACTGAAACCAAAGGGGTATATTACCGTTGTGAGAGGCGGTCAGAGTTCTGACGGATTCGTGTGAACGACAACAACAAAAAAAAATGTATAGAGCAACAAATAACCTACCCAGATATTAAAACAATCGTACCAGAATGCACCAGTACAATGTGAGCGTCCCGTTGGAAGGGTAGCAAATATATTCTGGTCGCAATCGATTATTCTGGTGTAACAGCGTTTCAGCTGATGTGGTGGACCATTATGGGACAAAGGGCCATACCTAGGGCCAATGTATTGTTACGAAATTTACCAAAGCTGACCCTGTTTTATTTCAGTACGACAACGATCGCTTTGAGATAAAAAAATGGTTCTCGAAAAGACTCGGCAGCAGTAGGAGTGATGATTGATTTTATGAGAATTTTCTATGCTGGTTTTATAAAGGAATCAGACCACGATCGCGGGGTAGTTAGAAAGGACGACGAGCGTATTCGTAATGTTATTGTGAATCAGCTGTTCTGTATAATTTGATGTAATTAAAGTTCTAGAAAAGTGAAAGCGAATATTAGTTTTATAATTTTAAATTGAACCGATGGACTATAGTGCAGTATTTTAGAAGTTCTGTACGATGTTGGATATTTCGAAAACAAAAATCACCCCCTTGATTCCACAATTGGACAGAAAGGTAGAAAACCTCAACAGGACCTTGGAATACCAACTATCAAAGATTGTTAGCAACAACAAGCGTGATTGGATAGAGCATACTCCCCTATTGTAGTTGGCCTAACGCTTAGCCGTTCACAACACTACAGAACTGACTCCGGCTTGAGCACTGTTCAGGAAGGAGTTAAGACTAAGGCGTGACTTGACCTTTCACTCACCAAAATAACCCTCCAAAGAAGTTAACGATCATGCAGATCAATTCACACACGAATTTGCGAGACGCAGATCTCTGCAACCAGCGATTGGATGAAAATACTTTATTATTAGATGCCAAATTCAGTCTGGTTCCAACAAGGTTTAGCTATAGAGCAAAGGCTCACACTAGCTTCGGATGGCCCAACGAAATAGTTAAGCGGATCAACGATGTTGTCTACTTTATTCTCCGGAATCCGAGGGCTAAGATGAAGATGGTTCAGTTTATATAGATCAACTGGTTCCCTATCATGGAGAGAATACGATCAGAATTAAAGGATAGTATTGTTAGAACGTTTAATTTTACTTACAGAAGACCAGCACTTGATTAGAGTTCCTTGTCCAGGGTTACGGACAAAGCCCTGAACGATTGGGTAGGTATAGATAAGGATTAGCATAACTATGGACCTAGGAACTAACCCAGATTTTAGCGAGAATATAGAATAACTAACCTGAAGTCAGACAGCAACAATATCGAGTACTGGATCTATGTCACCAAAGAATGAGTTCTTTTGGGCTTGATACCAAAAAGTAACTGTGAAAAATGAACAAGGCGTAACGGTGACCGACAATCTGCATAAAATGTGTGTGTAAGTGCCTTCTCAACACACCCAATGACAAAGAATTCACAAGACCCCCTCCGCTTACACGCAGCGAAATACAGACCGCATCCAAAAAACTTAAAAATAACAAAGCTGCCGGAGTAGATGGCGTGGTAACAAAGATACCGATGTTGGCATGATACACCATGGTTGTAATAAAATATGGATATTGGGCGAATGTCCAAATGTTGAACTGAATCACATTATATATTCCTTTCCATAAAAAAGGAGATCGATTTGATTACCGAACCATATAATTGAAAGCCTGAAAGCCTCTATTCTCCCATAAATTCCTCCTAAACAATCATTCCTGTCAGAGGAACACGAGACCAACTCATCTAGCTATGGCAAGTAGCAGAAATACTTTACGAATTCAATGTACCAGTAAATTTCTTGTTTCCTCAACTATTCAAGGGTTTTTTGACACTGTTAAATTGGATCGCTTGTGGAAAATCTTGCAAAAAGAATGAGTGTGCCAGAGCCTCTAATATTGCTAATAAGTAACTTGTAAAAACACAGTTTTGCACCCTAACACCAAACCTTTATTTTAAACACTCAACGCCGTTTCTACAAGTTTCTACAAGTTGTCATAATTAAGGAGTAAACTAAATTGTATTTTTACATTTGTGACACACCAAAGGTTCCACAGCATTTCCATAATAAGTCACTTATACATATATCATACTGCTTCCATACGAATAAATAACCTATAATCCAGTTGTTTCCACACCGGCAGGGGGTAGACGGGTAGACAGGTATGTGTACTCTCCAATTTACTTTTAAGTATCTACAGTAAATTTAACATCAGAAACCAACCCAAGACCGGCAGGATAATATCGATCGGAGGCAGAATAATATGCAATCTGCGGTATGATGACGACACAACTTTGTTAGGAGAGTTAGAAGAAGAGAAAACAATACTACTCCAACGCATTCAGTATCAAAGCACAGAGGGAGGCCTACAACCCGTAAAAATAAATGCTGTATAACAGTCATCGATAGAACCCAGCCTTCCAACTTCTGCCAACATACAAAGTAAGGTATAAGTCATTTGACTGGGTCTTGCATTTTATGTAAGTGAAGAGGAAATTAGGAACTGAACTGGAATAGAAAAATTTACAATAAACAAATTTAATAGAATTTGGAAAGACCACCCACCACATTAGGATAGAAACAAAATTGCCAGTGCTTAAATCACATCTTTTGAATAGCTACCTACGAATCAGAGCCATTGGCCCCCAATGCCTCATGCAGACGCCTTCAAATTAACCAACTATAGAATACTGTTAAGAATGGAGTGGCCGTAGAACAAATGCATCAATTCTACAGCCACTCATGATGAATCCCCAGGACCGTCTTCCAGCAACCATACTATAACTTATTTCGGCCATGTTATAGTGAAAGGATGGAAAAGCTCGTCATCTAGGGCAAGCCGATGGAAGAGGGAGCAGAGGACGATCATAGTCCGACTCATGAGATAAGACAAAGAGCAAATTTAAAAGATTATTATTATAGAGAAACAGGGGCTTTCTGGTTTCGGTCATAATTGTATTTTCACCATAATTCATAATATTGCACGATTTACTAAGCGCAATAAAAATTCCTAAAACATTCATGTTATAAAAGTTCTAAACAACAAACTAGATAGAAACTGCTTTGAATCCGTATGGAGATACTTGGTCAATAAACAACAAGTATAGACGTTTTTAAATACATCTTCACCGGTTATTCGGGTCATTCGATTTGAATAATTTAAATTGTATTGTGCTCAGGAATATCCACAAGAAGTAACATACAATTATCTGTAACCTAAGTCCTATAGTTTTCCTTAAAAAAACAGTCATCAAATATGCCATTCAATAAATATCCACGGCTTAATCAATTTGTATAGAAAAAAATGTATTCAATTAAGTCAAATCTGGGGATGGTTCCATACATATTTTTAGAAAATCAGAAAAATAAACACAATAATTAGTAAACGTCAACGAAGTGGCACAAAAACTTTCTGCGCAATTATCTAAATTTAAATGTCAATATATAGCAGAAAAAAATATTGTTCGCACAAAGTGTTTTGAACTGTTTTCGTTTTTATTTAGTTGAATTCACCATAATAATTCACAATATGTTCGACTTCGAAATATTTTCATTAAGAGTTATGAATCATACCCAAACAAATCGCTGGATTTCTACCCAAACTCTCTCCTTCAAACCGTCAACCGCCTTTTATTCGTTCATCTAGATGTTTCTCTGTCTGCTTCTGATACGCTAATGTGTATAATTTTTTATTCTGGAATGGATTTGAAGTCTATTTACTATCCATCATATTGGAATATAGTCCGTGGGTTCAATTTAAAATTATAAAACTAATATTCACCTTCACTTTTCTAGAACTTTATTTACATCAAATTATACAGAACAGCTGATTCACAATAACAATACGATATACACTCGTCGTCCTTTCTAACTAACTCCTGCGAGGATGGGTACTCCTTTTAAAATCAGCGTCGAATTCTCTAGTTTAATCCAGTGTCAATTTTTCAGTTGTCGAGTTATGATCGAGATAAGTTTTTCTCCCGTCCGAACCTTCTAGCTTTTTTTTATATCCCAGCGATCGTTGTCGTACTGAAATGAAACAGGGTCGGCTTTGTAAATTTCGTAACAATATATTCTGGAATACCCCTTTTGTCGGCTTTATTTATTTGAAGGGTTTTTACAGTTTTTATTTATTCTCAAGATTAGTTTTTATTTAGGATGATTAATTTCTCGAAGGGTTCCTATTTTTGCAGCATAAAATGTTACAAAAATAAATATCTATACAACTTTTCCCAATCCAAAAGTAAGAAAATCTAAGTTACCAGTGCTTCCAAAATATATCTGAATATCATTGTTTAAAAAGTAACCGACCTATAACTTTGGTTAAGTTATCGATATAAAGCTATTGATAAATAGCCAAGGTCGCTTGAAGTGATTGAGCAGTCTGCACAGAATTTTCATTTATTTAGTCTGGGTAAAAACGTGCCTCTGCAATCTAAATCTCATGAGTAATCTATTGTTTGTAAATTTTTCACTCCTTGACTTATTACTGTCCCTAAGCATTTTGATTAATTGTGGGCATTATGTCGGACAGAGTCTTCTATCTTTAATATATGATTTCTCAACTTCAGGAACAATAAATATTACATGAATTAAACGTCAAGGGTATCGTAAGTTGATTCCTGCTAGAATTTCGTTAATTTTTACTTGAAGAACTGTGTAGGAGTTTCACTTATTTAGTGAAAAACATTCTATGAAGGAATACAGGTAAACAAAAAAATATATAGATTTTTTTAAAATAGATATTTTTGGCAGTGCTTTCTTATATTTTTCATTAAAATTAAGGACATGTGACAAAAATTGATAAACCCTTTGATTTATACTTAGTTTTTATTTTCTTAATATTTCATATATAGCTACTTGGTGAGCTGTCCAGCAGCGTAATGGTATTTAAGCGACGGGTTGCGCCATCTTTCCAGAAATTTAGTATCCTGAAGAAAATAGATACCTTATCTAGTTCACCTCAAACTATTATAAAAAATCCCCCCCCCTAATTTAACAGTAAATGTTTAGACTCATGTATCTATCTAATTTTCTAAGCTCTCAGGATCCTGTGGAACATCTATCTATTTCCTTTGTCGTCTTTTGGTATAATGGTATGACCAGCAAATCTCCAGTTTTGTCGTGGTAGTTGTTCCCAAGCATCTTTAACTTTAGTTGTATTTCTAATCCACTCATTTCTTTTTACTCTATTAATGTTCTTACAAAATGGTTCACGTTTTGAGGTAAAAAAATTCTGAGTCTTATTTCTGTTACTTGCCTTATGCTATTATTTTGAATTTTGATCCTTCTGTTCATCTGTAATTATGTAAAATCCTACATTGCGTACTTGTCTACTACTTCATCAAACTTAATTGTTGCTTGGCACCGACTTCAAAAATATACTAGATTGGTAGGTAATTAATTTGTACCGAATGAGCACCTTTTAATGTTTACATTTTTTACTTTTGGGTAGGTACCTAACAACATTGAATATGTTATTTATTTGCTGGAGTTGTATTTTGTTATAATTATTTTCAGCTTTTTAGTTATAGGTGGAAGTCGGTAATATATTTTTTAATGTTTTATTTTCAACTTTTTAGTTTTTTTTTGATCTTAGGTAGTTTCCATTCTTTATTTTTTATTTTGTATGTATAACCTTAATAGACAGGACCAGGTAACATCGAAAGCCCCAACATTACAAAATGATACATTTTCAGTTAAATTGACAGGTAAATGTTTACGAACAAAATGTACTAGTACGCGTTGACTTAATAAGCTCATAATATATTTATGCCTTATGGACTACACCATGTAACCTTTTTTCATCTGTTTTGACAACCCTGTATATCTACAGATAATTCCACTCCACCCTATGTACCTACCATCCTGTACATACGACTGCCTACGGGCAAGCATAAATTTGTTAGCTGCCTTCTGTAAATTATAGGACGAAGTGGAATCCGTCCCATATTTGCTGAGTCAAATCCGTCCTATATTTCAACCATCGTATATAACTCCTTGTGGGCTACCCCATAAATTATTTCATTTTTAACATTTTATATTATCGCCCTGTGTAACATCAATTCCTCTCCACACTTTATGCAACTTCTTATGGGCTATGAAATAAATAATTTTTTAATCACACTATATAAATATATTTCAACCAACCTGTATATGATTTCTTTACGTCCACATCATATAACAGTTTTTTAATCACCCTATATAATTCCACTTCACCCTATATTCCATCCATTCTACCCCGTCCTATATTTCAGTCACCATATAAATGCAACTCCTTCTATCACTTTACTTTGTGATTTTGTTTGCTAACTAAACACCCTGTATATAAACGCACCAAATAGCAGTTTAGAGTTTGACATGTGTTGTCACTGAATTTTCTATTAGGCCGGGAGAATGTGACAACCAAAAGCACCGTCTTCACAAAATGGAAAATTTTTAATTTAAATAGGTATTTGCCTGGTAAACAAACAAAACGAGCTTGATACTCATTGATTTAAGGAGCCGAAATGCTTTACTACCTATATCCTTGAGATGTACATAAAAAAATTTCAAATGCCCAATTACAATTCCCGCACTATTACGTTGGAATTAAAATATTTATGAGGAAATGTCCGTTATGTCATTTCGATGAAATTTTTGATAAGAATTTTGGAATTTTCGGCGATTTTCTGCAAAACTGCAAGTTGCACGTCGCAGAAAAGTATATGAGATCACCTAGGGATCTTCCTTAATAGGTTAAACGTTAAAAAACTATACGCATCCATAAGGAGTTTTCGAAAAATCGACCAATATGTTAGGGATATTGGTCGATTTCCATGCACGCATGTGTTGATTCACAAATTTCATTGCTTTACCAATATAATTCTTTTCCCAAATTTGAAGTTTCACCAATCCGGATATATACTCTATTAGACAAGACCATATTCATTCAGAACGGTTCACCACAGTAGAAGAAATCAGGTAACATACATACAAAAAAAAAGAAAAAAAATGCGACGAATTGATAACCTCCTCCTTTTTGGAAGTCGGTTAATAACTGAGGTCAAAGTTCTCATTCTCCTTAAGAAATAAAATGCTAACAACTGCAACAACCATCTTACAATATCTCTGATAGTGATGTGTGACTTCTGCTAACTAAAGTGGTTCTCATTCGCAGATGTAAAAATGTTAGCAATTATGTTTATTTATTTCATGGATCTAAAGAAGGAACTTATACTGATGATAAAAACTACTTACTTGAAAATAGAACTCAACAAAGAATTCATATCAAAAGAGCTATAAAGTTGTGTAAGTATCTATACCCGAAAAAAATTATACATGAATCTTCTGAATTTCTATCATTTACCTGACAGAAGCTATTGAAACGTTGTGAGATCAAATAAGCTCAAGGCGATAGAATTCAAAGCTACATTCTATCGAGTAAAAATTGTCAATCTGACGGACAAGATTCTTCAAAATAAGAGGGGAGTGCAAGAAGTTATCAATTATTTTGTTTCATCAGTGATCTGTACTTAAGAAACAAACTGCACAGGCTTTGACCTTAATTTGCACACCCTCAGAGATTTAGTGCCCTATCTATTTTGCTTAAACTGTTTCAATTGTCAAATTTTAAACACATTTGTGGTATTTCTTTATGTTCTACGATTTCAGTAATTAGTAAGTCTGTACTTGATGATTGAACTTGCTCGTAAAACGGGATGTGTTTGCGACAATACGTTAAACGGTTTCCAAATGGTTAAATATTTTAAGTATTTGTCGCCTATAATATAATTTAAATCAATTTAATATTATTCTCTGTTTAAGTACACACTATAAACACACTGCTTGGGAATTCAAATAACTTGAAGGTGTATTTTTCATTTTGGGTAAAGCTATTAGGGTTATCTCAAAGAACAAACAAATTATTTAAAAAAAATACGTTAGGACTTTTTTAATTATTTTTTTTATTACCAGAAAATACATTTACAGAAAAAAGATTGTACATGTAATGTTTCTACACAGGCAAACTGGTTATATGTGCGTCGAACTGGTACTCTACTTTATAACTAACTTAAAACTAACTATAAAAGATAAGCTAGGAATAAATCATGAAAGATATATAACGAAAAAAGCTAGCATCTATTATATTATGATAATTACAAATATTATGCCCTTTCTTATTTTAGATATATTCTCTGACATTAGATTTCTTAAACCAATACTAGGAAATGTGAATTCGGATTTGTCTAGAGAAGTTCGTTAGCAATGTCATTACTAAATCACTTTTAGCATATAAGCTATTGATCGACCACAGTCAGCTGGAAGTTTGCTCTTATTTTCTTTATGCCCCGTCCATATACCAAAGTTTATATAAACGACCTCAACTGTTACAAAAATTAAGACAATTTCTCAATTTCAACTGAGTTAATACTATGTTTTAAAATTATTGAATAAATTCCATATAAAAGAACATTGATATTAAGCGCTTATGATTATTAAAAAAAGTCAGTATAATGACTGTAAAATCTATCAGGTCTTTAATTGGAATGTATTTAAAATTATCTTTTTTTTCCTGAGTTCCTTGGGAATAACACCATATAAACTTGAAATTCTGTAGATTTCAAAAGTCCAAATGATTCAAGGTCTAAATCAGACCCCGTTTTCAATGGTAATAAGCCAAAATGAACACAAACTAAAAAATTTAAAAATTAAAAGGACTCGCAACGACAAATATCGTAATCACAATTTAACATATACAGACTTTCAAGTTGTTGTGGTGTTATT
The DNA here is from genome assembly GCA_034190945.1 of Octodonta nipae. Classification (NCBI taxonomy): domain Eukaryota; kingdom Metazoa; phylum Arthropoda; class Insecta; order Coleoptera; family Chrysomelidae; genus Octodonta; species Octodonta nipae. Next base: position 48,609,721 of record CM067217.1, read on the forward strand.
CCCAAAGAAGAAGAAGAAAATAAATACCAGAGATGCCACAAATATCATTCAGAAAACAACTAAAATTATCTTAGTTCGAAACGCTAGCCTAGATCAACACATTTTGGTGATGCATGCTCTGTGTTGGGCAATGCTGTTCTATTCTGTGCTAGGTGTGAGGCCTCAAATAAGTTGTCACTAAATTATTGATTTAGTCAACACATCTTTTACTCGATTACAATCAATCTCTCCTTAGAGGCACCCCCCCCCCAAGGAATGTATTCCAAATATCGCATAAGTGAACATCATAATATCTTAATAGCTATTGGTAGATTCACATTTCAAGGACTTTATTGTTTGTTTGCGTTTTTCTATGTGTTCAGTTTTCAGAGCCATACTTCGCAATAGGAAAAATAATAATATTTGCAACCCGTAGGTTGGTGTTTCGAGTGAATACTGTAGCTTTCCAATTTTAATAAAATTAGTAGACTCTTTGATTTGCCCTTAAATGTGTACTTACTTATTTAGAACAATTAAATTTGGTGCAGTTATGTTTAAAATAGAAAGTATTAAAACTAGGTTTTGCCTTTTGCGAACAAATTTCCATGATATTATTTAAAGAAAGTACAATAAAAAATGATTTCAATTCAATTATATAAATATTTTATTGCCCAAGAGTATTATAAACGTTAAATCAAATCCAATGTTGATTTCACTTTATTATGATTTTACATTACAATGTCTATATTTATATTTGCCATAAATGTAACGAACATTCCATATTTATTACTTACAATCATTTCACTCTAGATCAACGAGAAATTCTTGGGTAATTCTATTCTTCATCAACATTTACTCTTATACAGTAGAATATAATTACTCTCATGTTTATGAAGGCTTCATTCCATACAAAAATTAATACTAAAAACTATTATAAGAAATTGCAGCGATATTGATTCCCGGCGTATAATTGATGTAATTGAAATATGCTTTAAGGTTTATTGTAATGCTTAAGACAGTTTATGACTATTTAGTGTTTAGATTTTAAATTCAAGAAACAACAACATTTTAGGAAAGAAATTTAAGATAGCGAGTTCTCACAATCTGCAAGGTTAGAAGTGATTTGCGCATTTTTTTCCTCACATTAAATTCTGAAAAAAAGTTACATAGTAATCACAAATATTTGTAAGAATTTTAATCTAGATTACTTTCAAGGACATTTAAAATTCTCAAATATAAATATACACATTAGGAACATGTTAAGAAGGGTCAACTACCGACACCGTGGTGTCAGCAAGGTGCTGGAGACGGCTGGAAGCTTTCGTAGCAGGGTAGAGACAGAGGTTCCGAATGTGTGCTAGTTTCATCAAAAATCCTAAATGTCGCTCCATCTCGGGTCTACATATTTAACGATACGTAGAAATTCCACGTTAAAATAAAAAAAGGACCCACTGGAACTACAAATGCAATTAGTACAATATGCCAGGCAGTCATTTATACCTCAAGTTCCTTGTCACTTCCACTTGTTATGGATATAGGCAGTAAACATAATTGAAGCAAAATTCTCACCAGGGCGAAGATACACACAAACATGTCGATGAAGAAACAGACCTTACCACACTTAAACAGAAGGCAGAAGAAACAATTTGTTCTAAAACATATCGGAGTATATACGGTCTCATCCACTGGTCACTGGAAATTATTGTAATAATACTAATGGGTGTAAGGTTCTTAACTAAGAAGTAATTGCTACTATACATTTGAAACTACTTAATATTCTTTCCTGTGACATAAATACCCCATCCATAGTCTCTATATTATGTCTTTGTTACAATTTTGGGTATGTTTATTACAATTAAGTACGAAGGTGAATCAAATATGAACCGGACTTTTGTTTTAAAAATTTTATTGGTACGATCAATACAAATTTTAATAAATATTATATTTCTACATAGTCTCCTCTCTTATGTATACTTTTTTCCCACCGAATCGGAAGTTTTTTAATACCTTTCTCAAAGAATGAAACTGGTCGTGTCGATAACCAATTGCGCACAAACGTTTCTACACCTTCGTTGTTCTCAAAGTGGTGGCCTCCCAGTTCTTCTTTAAGTGGCCCAAACATGTGGTAGTCACATGGCGACAAATCAGGACTGTAAGGCGGGTGTTCAAGGGTTTCCCAATGCATTTTGTTCAACTTTCTTTGAGTCAATGCAGCTGTATGTGGCCGAGCGTTGTCATGCAACAGAATCACACTTCGGATAGACATATCCCGCCTCTTTTGCCGATAGGCAAGTTTCACTTGTTGGAGTAATTCGCAATAATACTCAGCATTAATTGTACGGCGTTCGTGCAGAAAATCGATCAGCAGTACGCCTTCAATCAGCTCACGAATTGCGTAGATATTCGCCTCATTGATGTTTGTCGTGGGACGGCGTGCATGAGGCTCATTTTCCACTGTCTCTCGGCCATCTGAAAACTTTTTGTGCCAGTCGTACACTTGGGTCCTTGAAAGTGTTTCATTGCCGAACTGTGCAGATAGTCGACGCAAAATTTCAGACGGTCTAACGCCCTCTCGCGCCAAAAATTTGATAACAACACGTTGCGCAACAGACGTATGCACCTCTTGCTCTGACATGATGCTACTAACAGCGCATCGACTACGCCTCGCCAAACCGACGAACTCCCCTCTTCTTAACATCCCTACCTAACATATATCGAGACGTCACGCCACTCGAATTACCTACAAGGCGAGAAACAGAAAAGTCCGGTTCATATTTGATTCACCCTCGTAGTTAATCGGGGAATCCAAGAACCATCGGACAATTGTGAGCCGAACTTTTTTATTATAATTAAATGAAAATGAAATTATGAACTTTTCAGCTAGATACAAGTCTGATTATCTGACATTCCAATATCGCAATTCAGCGGCCGTAAACTAAAACATATACATTTAGACAATATTGGTAATCTAGAAATGCTTATTAGAATAAGTGTTTAGAGAAGGAATAAATTTCCTCCTGAAATTTCTATAATAATCACCAACATACTTATATAGTGAAGTCGGTTAAAACTATACTTTAATTCGGACCAAAGTCGACTTTTATTAATTTTTGTGTTCCAGTTTAACTAACTGTATACAATAACATAATTTCTTTATCATTTTTTAAGCTATGAAAAAATCTGCACATTTTGTAATTAAGTTTACACTTAGTTTGCCAAGCGTGAAGTGGGGAAGTCATTTTCGTAATCATGAAAAAAACGTTACCCTTTAAGAGAAACAGTCAAATTTGTAGTAGTACATAAACCTTAGATTATCTTTTAGATGTTATCTGCTAGAAAGCTAGAGAAATCATGACACGCACTTAAAGAGTGTTTATAAAATTATTAAAATATTCACTGCATACTTAAGATGTAATAAATTTAAATATTATGACGATGAAAATCATTCTAATTACTACATTAGTAAACGGTAAGTAATGGCAGCTTACAAACCACTTGTCAGAGAAGAAACTTGTTTTCCATGTCTACTAAATACAAATATTGACAAGTTAGCACCTTTTCGTGATTGCGAAGAAAGTAGTAAATTATTAAATTGTAATACAATAATTAAAAACACAACTTTTAAGATTCAAAAACGATTTTTGATTCAAGGGAAGAATATTAAATGAAGGGTTTCATAATTAATAAGTTCACATCTATTTTGGTTATTTAAATTACTCTCATCATTTGTTTTAGTCATTATAATTTTAATAACAACAGATAGGAATAATTGTGCTTGTTCCATGAAAATTAAACTTAGTTCAATATAAAATCTAAATGTTTTAAATCTCTTATTATTGAAACCTCTTTCAACAAATTTATTGTGACTAAAACATTAGCTTATTATTATAAGTGGAGAATTACGATCATTAATTCAAAAAATCCAGAGTAACTCATATATTTATATCACGTAAATGAAAGGTTTGTTTATGATTTGTTTCTCTCTTTTCTAAACATTACTGGTTAATTTTAATCCACATGAAATACAATCATTCTAATTTCACAAAACCATAAATAATACAGGACCGTACTTCAGCCCCAAAATACTAGTCTTAATGCTATATTAATTTTGTATATTTCAGTAGGTATTATTAGTTCCCTACAATTGAAAATTTTAATTAGTTGTAGTAAGTACATTTTACATTTTTACATAAAGTTTCGTGCACGAATTAATTTTTGTATGTGCAAAGTCGATAATTATTAAAAATCATTCTTTCCATCCTTTCTAGTCGCAGTCACTTTTAATCGTCTGGATATACGAGTATATAGACATATTTGAAAGTGGTGTTGACTTGTGGTATTACGTTCGGTTTTTAGAGAATCAAGCCTACATAGTCTCTAATTCAATAGCCATTCCATGCCATTACTATCATCACGTAATTTCTAGGTGACAATTACACGTAAAAGTTAGTCAGGTTAACTGAACTTGTCAAAGAGATATCCAATAGTCTTTAGCTTTTTGGGACCAGGTTACACCTGCTATTTTCCTGATTTCATCTTCCCATTTTATCTTAGTATATTTTTTTGGTTTCTTCGCACCCTTGGGATACCGTTGAGTGATTTTCGTTTTTCATTTGTTGTGCTATCGTCATGACATCTACTTCCTTGACTTCTTGACTACTCTATTCTCTTTCGATGTCAGCTTGTCATTCCAATCATACATTTCTCAAACAACTTGTTTAACAAGAAGTTGTTATATAATTAAGGTTTTCACTATCCAGAATTCACAAACTTACGTCAATATGATCTAATACATTTTTATTGATAAACACTTGTAGTGTCAAATAGATCAATCACTACAGAGGTTTATTCGAATATCATCCATGCAAGTTTGATTGATCCTTCTGTTTAGTTCCTGTAATAGAAAACCCGATATATGTATTAAATGACCCATATATTTTTACTATAACTTCCAGAATTTTAATATTTTCATATTGTGAACATTTGTTTGTTGTGCTTTATCTTCGTTTTTTTATATTTATTTCCAGATCTATTTGATAACTTTCTACGTTTATTTCATTTGTTTGTTGTTATCAGCTAATCTCAAATGGTTGAAATATTCGCCATCTATATTGAGTGGTTATTAGTTTTTTTAGTCTAACTTCTGAGAAATACTCTCTCTTGCTGTGAGTAGCTTTTGTGGTAGAATGTGACTTCTCTGATAATAGGACATTTTGGGCTGCCTTAATATTGCTGCGAACGCCTTCCAACAATTTAATTACTCCTAAAATATATTGTATTTATTTAATCACAAATTCACAATTAAAATAACACTAAAAAATTATTCCCAGTAAATATTTACAGTAGAAGGTCAACGTTATTCCATATTAGCTGTTTCACTAATCGCTATCTACTGACCTCCACTGCTGCCGTACGACCGCCTACATAATTTATCGCAGATATTATCGTTAATTTTTCAACATCAATCGTCGGTTAATAAAATCCGTTTTGCCTGTGTGGCCAGCATGATTTGTCTGAGTTGGTCGACATAATCGTTAACTTCGTTGGGCAGGTCTTCTGGTAAACCATAGGCCAAATCACACTTTGGTCTCAGCTCGCTTCCAAACAGTACTCTGACTGGTGTCAGTCTTGTGTTCTTGTACACGGCTGAGCGATGGGCCAATAGGAATAGAATAAAATGCTCACCCCAATCACGCTAGTTATTGCTGACAACCTTGGATAAATGTTGTTCCAAGGTCCTGTGGAAAAATTCCGTCCGATTGTGAGTGCAACTGTAACTGTAACGGCACACAAGTAGTTTCGTTGACGAATTTTATTAATGCCCAAATGACTTCCGGTAATCCGATTGTTCTTAGTTCAGGACTGTTGGCTACTATTTTCTTTGGGACTACCAGCTGGGTCTTGGTTTCTCTGCCATCATTGCTTTTCCAAATTCTCTTGAACGTCCTATTATCCCATCGTAGCTTGGATCCGCCACTCTTCTTGAGTAAAAAGATAGATTCAACATGTCCAAGAATTATTGATGGCGGCATGACCAGTTCTGACTAGGAAGTGACGCTAATGTAGATATTTGTGAAAATGTTCTACAGACTGAGACTGAGTATTGCGAGAAGTCCTTTCCAAGCGACACAATAATTCTTTTCCGGTTCCGAGAATCCACGGCTATAGTATTCGATCGCGCACTCCTCACATCTTCCAATCCTGTGTTTCGGCATCTAGACCTAACTTTCCGCATCGTATAGGAAACGCTATAATTGGACTGGAGCATAGTGCCGTTTTCAATCTTCTAAATGAAGTTTCACATTCCTAATTCCAATGGAACGTCTATTTTTCGAACGAATCACCTGTAGTATCAACAGAGACCTAAAAAGCTTCGTAATTCATGTTTGTCAACTCTAGGGACCGGGCAAGCACGGATGACTTCTATCTTGTCCTGACTCAGAAACGATGTGGCCCAAAAGTTTACATCGCTCCGAAACAAGTCACTCTCCTTAAGGTTGAGTCTTAAGTAACCATTTTTATTTCTTAGGAATTCCTCACCACTCACTTTTCTTCAGGTGGTCAGCGAATATTTGACGGTGAAATAAAACAACCTTTTACTGATGGGAAACACCTTATCTCTGTCGCTTTTGCGAAGCCCAACTTGCCACTATCCACTCTTCAGGTCTAGGAGAACACCATAGACCTGAAAATTCCCATAGCATCAAGCACATAGAAACTTTGATTTTAAACCGCTTTCAATATAACCTATAGCAACGAAGTTGTAGAGGAATAAAACATTATAAAAAAATATAACCGATTTCCACCTATAACTAAAAAGTTGAAAATAATTATAACAAAATACAACTCGTGCAAATAAATAACACATTCAATTTTGTTAAGTACCTACCCAGGAAGTAAAAAGTGTAAACATTAAAAGGTGCTCATTTTGTACAAATTAATTACCTACCAATCTAGTATATTTTTGAAGTCGGTGCCAAGCAAACCTAAAGTCCTGCATTGCCTATTTATCTACTACTTCATCAGACAAAACTGAATGTGTTATTTATTTGCTAGAGTTGTATTTTGTTATAATTATTTTCAGCTTTTTAGTTATAGGTGGAAGTCGGTTTTATTTTTTTAAAAACGTTTTTTTTTCTACTTTTTAGTTTTAATTCTTCATTTTTTATTTTGTATGTATAACCTGAATAGACAGGCCCAGGTAACATCGAAAGCCTCAACATTACACAATGATACATTTTCATTTAAATTGACAGGTAAATGTTTACGAACAAAATGTACAGTACGCGTTGACTTAATAAGCCTAAAATATATTTATGCCTTATGGACCACGCCATGTAACCTTTTTTCACCTTTTTTGACAACTTTGTGTACATATAGATAATTCCAGTCCACCCTATGTACCAACCATCCTGTAGATACGACTGCCCACGGAAAAGCATAAATTTGTTAGCTGCCTTCTGTAAATTATAGGACGGAGTAGAGTCCATCCCATATTTACGGAGTCAAATCCGTCCTAAATTTCAACCATCGTATATAACTCCTTGTGGGCTATCCCCATAAATTATTTAATTTTTAACATTTTATATTATCGCCCTGTGTAACATTAATTCCTCTCCACACTTTATGTAACTTCTTATGGGCTATACACTAAATAATTTTTCAATCCACTATATAAATATCATTCAACTCCAGCAAATATTTCATCCATCCTGTATATGATTTGTTTACGTCCGCATCATATAACAGTTTTTTAATCACCCTATATAATTTGAGTTTGACATTTTTTCCAAGATTTTTATATCACCAAACGTCCACTCCACCCTATATTCCAACCATCCTGTATATACGGCTGCCTATGTACCACTATCATTCTACTCCGTCCTATATTTCAATCATCATATAAATGCAACTCCTTCTATCACTTTATTTTGTGATTTTGTTTGCTATAATTAAACACCCTGTGTATAAACACACCAAATAGCAGTTTAGAGTTTGAGGTGTTGTCACTGAATTTTCTTTTAGGCCGGGAGAATGTGACAACCAAAAGCACCGTCTTCGCAAAATGGAAAAATTTTAATTAAATAGGTATTTGCCTGGTATAGAAACAAATTGAGCTTGGTACTCATTGATTTAAGGAGCCGAAAATACTATACTTTACTACCTATATGCTTGAGACGTACATAGAAAATTTTCAAATTCGCAATTAAAACTTCCAGTGCCTAAAATTCCCACATTATTACGTTGGAATTAAAATATTTATGAGGAAATGTCCGTTATGTCATTTCGATGAAATTTTTGATAAGAATTTTGGAATTTTCGGCGGTTTTCTGCAAAACTGCAAGTTGCAGAAAATTAATTTTGTCGTCAATGGTTCGGCCTGAGTAGACGTGTTTTACATTGCTCTGTCCAATTTTAACAGTTTAGCAAGTTTACTCTGTGGAATTAAGAATAAAAGTTATATCATTCAAGTGGTAAAATCATAATCTACAACATAGCTGCCGTAAAATGGGTCCAAAAGTCACTAGTGACATAAAAAGTGCAGTTAAAGATGCCCTGCGTGAATTATTTAGTGAAGACGAGTTTACTAACAAAATTTTAACCAAGGTCAACGATAAACTCGCAGCACTAGAAAAAACAGTTAATAAAACGCATAGTACATTAGACAGCTGGAAGGAAGAATTGAAAATATTCAGCAATCAGTAAAATTAAACAACATCTGTTAAAAAATCCCGAATTAAAAAACCCGAAAATCCCAATTAAAACGCAATGGAAACCTTTGTTCATCTATGCAAGGATAAATTAAAATATTAATATTGAAAACATTGTGAAATGCTATAGAGTAGGACACAAACAAGAAAAAACAAAAGCTATGATTATAAAGTTCCAGCTATATCACCATAAAATCAATATTTTTAAAAACGTTGGAAAACTAAAGGGGACGAAGATTGGTATTGCAGAGGATTTAGTAAAAAACCGTCTTTTGTTGTACAAAAATACTTTTCAAAAATTCGATAAAAAGAATGTGATTACTCGATATGGAAATATTTATGTTAAAATTAATGACAAATTTCAAAAAATTACTGACATTAACTCTTGAGTGAATTAGACTAGAATATTATTTGTTTTCATAATAATTACTAGTATGTTTTTTGGGGCTAGCGATGTTTACATTACGTCACTTTATACTTGGGTATTTGTGTTAGTTATTAAAAATAATTTAATTCTTAAATTATAGTGATGAGTTGGAGAACTGTGGCAGGGTGGAGACGGTTATAATAGATGATATCGAGAAGGTAAGACACTTAACATCTGGTAAAGATCGCCTAAATATATTTCATTTAAATATAAGGAGTTTGCACAAAAATTTCGATAAACTACTGATTTATTTACAAACTTTCAAAAACATTGATATATTGGTATTTTCTGAAACCTTTATTATTGAAAATTTTAATAACTTTATTCTACCAGATTTTGACCTATTTTATAATAAGTCTAAATTTAATAAAAATCATGGTTTGGTCATGTATGTTAAAAAAGAATTCCAGGCGAACAGTGAAATAATAAAATTTAGAGAGTTAAACCTAATTAGATGTAGCTTTAAACTAAAGGATGTACCTTTCTGTGTTACTGGGGCTTATAGACCCCCTCTTCAAATATTGTTATATTTTTGCAGGATCTTAAAAACATATTACTAGCTCAAAAATTATATAAAAGTGAAGTTTTGAATATATTAGCTCATAAAGGATTTTATTCTGGCATAAATAAACCGACCAGGGTTGGTCCAAATTCCTCGTCCATAATTGATCATATCTTTTTGAAAACGGGAAATATTAATCTACAGAAAAATGACTTAGCGCCTTTTATTGTTCGCAGCTCCTTAACTGATCATTACTTTGTTGGGCTTGCAGTAAAAAATTTAATTTATACAGAAAAAAATCATGATTCCGATATTAGCAAAATATTAATCAATTATAAGAGCTTAAATGCTCAATTAGCACAAGAATCTTGGAGAGAAGTTCTAGCAAGTACCGATATTGAAAATTCATATACCAAATTTAAATCCAAATTGTCTACACTTATAAAAAACAACACTAAAATTATAAACATCAACAGAGTAGATAAAAAAGAAAACCCTGGATTATCCAAGCAATTATCAATTCAATCAAAACTAGGGATAAAATGAAAAAATCCTTAAAATATGATTCACCGGATGTAATTAAACAATATAATTTTTTTCGTAATTTGACAAATAAAGTAATTAAATTAGCTAAAAACAACTATTTTAAGAATAAAATTGAAGAATCTAAAAAGGATTACAAAAAAATATGGTCTGTAATGAATGAAATAACAAACTCACAAAAAATAATATTAGCCATATTAATATATTAAAAGATAACGAAATAATAACTAATGAAACTGAGATAACCAACACTTTTAACGATTTTTTCACGAATGTTGGGAAACGACTTCAGGAACGTATTCCTCAAAGTAGAAATATAAATACACAGCGCAAAATAAACAAAAACTCTTTATTTTTATTCCCTGTGAACAATAATGAAATTATAAGACACATTAATTCTTTAAAAAATAATTCTTCACCTGGCATGGATCAAATTACCTCTTATTTAATAAAAAATATTCATTTATATATTCTTAAGCCTTTGGTGCATATTATTAATCTTTCATTTACATCGTTTACTATTCCATCTGATTGGAAAACTACTATTGTCACGCCTATTTTTAAATCGGGCAATAAACTTGACCTATATCTGTCAAATAATTTCGCAAAAATGAAAAATAAACGAAAAATAATAAACGTCTTGGAATCTCAATCATTACTTTATAATAATCAATTTGGTTTTAGAAAGAACAAAAGTACAGAAGATGCGGTTTTTGCTCTGGTAAATAATTTAAATATAAATTTTCAAAACAAAAAGAAGAGTTTAGCTGCTTTCATAGACTTAACTAAAGCGTTTGATACGGTGTCTCATACTATCATTTTAATAAGCTTGATAATATTGGTATTAGGAATGGTCCTTTAAGTCTAATCTAAAACTATTTATCAGATAGAAAACAGTGTGTAAATATTAATAAAACTATAAGCAGTGAAAAACATGTAGACACTGGTGTACCTCAAGGTACCGTATTAGGCCCCATCCTTTTCCTAATTTATATCAACGACATATGTGACGTACTAGAGAGTTTCAGTGCTATCGTTTACGCAGATGACACTGCACTGCTCTTCTCTGGCTATACCTGGAACGAGGTTTATGGGTTAGCGGAGTATGGTCTGAGTAAAAATTCATGGCTTAGTCAAAATTTATTAAGCCTAAATTTCTCAAAAACTAATTTTCTAACTTTCTCTGCAACCGCAGCTGACCAACCGAATATAAATCAAATTAAAATTCACGTTTCCAGTTGTTGCAATATAAGTCAGTGTGATTGCACAACAATATCTAAGATTTCCAAAACAAAATATTTAGGTATTATACAGGACCAACATTTAAAATGGGATCAACACATTGCGTTTCTCAACTCAAAAATAAGAAAATTATTTTTTAAATTTTATGAATTAGTGACATTTTAAATACAAAGCTGCTTCTTACATTATATAATGCCCTGTTAGAATCTCACTTACGGTACTGTATTATTGTTTAGGATAGCTCATATAATTCTACATTGAGAAATTTGTCTGTATGTCAAAACACAGCTTTGAAAATTTTGTTCAAAAAACCGCATAGATTTTCAACGAATCAACTTTATGATACATACAAAGTACTTAATATACGAAATTTATATATTTATTGTGCTTTAAATTTTTTCGTTAAAAGAAAACTATATCCTGTTGAAAGTGTTTCTAATTATGTTACTAGATCATCAATGTTAAATAACTTACCTGTTACCTTTATAGCTAACTGTCTTTGTCAAAGATTTATTACTTATTATGGTCCTATTTTATACAATAAATTACCAACTAATATAAAAAAATTATCAGTGAACAAAAAAAAATTAGTATTAAATTGAAAGAGTATTTACATAATAACCCTACAAGTTTCAGTAAAATTTTTAATTAATACAATTCTTTGGTCTAATATATCAAATCTCCTGCCCTGCTCGTCAAAATTGTACCATTGTCAGCTTTTAGTTTTTTGAGAAGGTATAATTGCATACAAGAAGTTTCTTCTTAGGCAATTGTCCTTCTCACTAGATTTGTAGTATTTACTTGTTTCTTTTCATTTACTTGTTAAATTCGTCTATATACAAATCTTTTATTTATAAATTGTAATTATATTTAACGAGCTGAATAAATTTATGTTTATGTTTTATGTTTATGCACTTCGCAGAAGTATATGAGATCACCTAGTGATCTTCCTTAATAGATAAAACGTTAAAAAACTATACACATCCATAGGGAGTTTTCGAAAAATCGACCAATATCCCTGGTCGATTTCCATGCACGCATGTGTTCATTCACAAATTTCATCCTTTACCAATAGAATTCTTTTCCCAAATTTGAAGTTTAACCAATCCGGATATATACTCTATTAAACAAGACCATATTCATTCAAAACGGTTCACCACAGGAGAAGAAATCAGGTAACATACATACAAAAAAAAACGCGACCAATTGATAACCTCCTCCTTTTTGAAAGGCGGTTAAAAACAGAAAATATTCTATATTTTATCTTTTACTTCTTTTTTCCCAAATTTCTGGCGTTGCGCAGATACATTCACGTATAGATTCATGCCTAGAACCCATTTCTGCCAAAAATGTCAAGTTCTGCTGTGAAAAAAATTGTTCAATATGCGATAATTTGCCCGGAGTGAACTTTTTTTTCAATAATCACTGCGGAGCAGATATGTAAGAATTTTTTTATAATACCAAATAACATAAAATATATTTGAAGTTGAATTAGCAAGTTCTTCAGTAAGCAATCAAATAGTTTGCAAACTGTCCTTCTTCATTAAGAAACTGAACCATTAAAATCAAAAATACCGTCTTTCCGGTATTCATTGAAATAAAAGTCATCAAACTTACCGAATTGATCGCTATTTAATGATAACATTGTATTCTGAAAAAAAAAAACGAAGACGCAGGCATGCTATTGTGGATAAAGCTGAAAAAATTCTAAGTCTCGAGGTCTATGCACTTGAACATAACATATAAATAACCATTATTTGTTTATGTTAATGTCAACGGTCGGTCATTAATCATGCCAGGAGCTGTTTTATTACTGTTCAGCTAATTATATTGGCGATTTTTAAAGAGTATTAAGGTTAATTATAGTGTTAAACTTTAGATATGTTTTCATTGAAATATTTAAACCCGGTTTTTTATGCAATACTATCTATTGAGTTTGGATTGCATTTTTAAAAACATAACACGAATACAGAAGCAGTACTAGTAAAAAAATCAAACCCCAAGAAATTGCTAACATATGTGTAAAACAAACCAAAATACGTGTTTCCTGTAATTTCAAAATAACTGTTTTCAGAGGCGTCGCCAGCTTTTGGTACTGGGGGAGACAAGTTGGTAGGTTTTGGCTTCCAGCATCCCAGTAATTTTTGTCTTACATACAAAGGAACTCTTCAGAGATCTAGTAATAACAATATTTGTAACTTTTTCAGTATTTGACTGACGAAGGAATAAAAGAATTCCGAAAGCTTCATATAAAAAAGAGTACATTGATTTACCCAGTCTTTGGCTGCTACCCGTAATTCATTTGCACATATGATTTTCTTTGTTGTATCCGGTGTACGTACATCAGTTTCTTGGTTTGTGCTCTGAAAAGAACATATTACATGACCTTTCGCCAAAATCTCAGTTGGCATTTTCAAAGCTGAAAATCTGAAAACCCCTCACCGGTTAAATTTGTATTGAAGAAAACAGGTGTAGCTAACTATGTGGTTTCCCAAAATGCCTGCCCAAACATTCACTTTTTCTAAAGATTGAATATGTTTTTAACGACAGATGTGCAGATTTTTGTCGCTCCAAAAGCGTATATTTTGTTAGTTCACATTTCCATTTATGGAAAAAAGTACTTTCATCACTAAAACAAATTGTGTAGTGTTGGTTTCGATAAATTTTATTTGTCAGAATTTACCAAAAATCCAGTTATCTAAAAGTTGGTACACCATTTTTAGTTTGTTTTTACCAACCTCCTATGTGCTGTACATACTTTGACGAACTTCACAGACAGACGCAACTTTAGTTGTAGAGCCAGTAGGATTTACTACCATTTGTCCCATTATAGCAATTTGCCATCACAAACTGTTGGCTGACTAGATCGTTTGGCATCTTTAGCACTATCTATTACTTCAAACTCTGGAGAAGCTCCCTCCAGTAAGTCGTCGATATAGTACGATCTGGGTACCTCTCATTGAACAAACCTTGCGATTCATGGAGATTCTGTCTACATTCACCAATTATTAAGACAGCTGCTACTTTGTCGCCTTGAGTACATACTATTTTGCCGATGTTACCTCCTAAACGTCTCATTAAACAATAATAAATTTTAAGGTATAAAGTTTTTTTACGAAAACAATTATTAGAAAATTAAAAAACGTCAACTTTTATGACATCTAACCAGAGGCGGACTGACCAATCGTTAATTAAATGTGAAATAATAATTTTAGTGGTTACTTACCATCAAAATTGGCCCAAACCCAATCAAAATTAATATTGTTGACTAGGTACTCTGATTACCTTTCAAATGAGCTATCACTTCTCATAAGGTTCTTTATAAAATTACTGGCCACAATGGCCCTGTGACGTCATCTATTAGTGTTACGTGATCTGGTACCACCAGCAGAGAAGTTTACAACTGTTTATTTTTACCCTCCAAACTTCAATAGTGTGAGTATAACCATAGCTGATTCTGCTTTTTCCGGATTTGAACCGCGTCATTTTTTCTAATTAATTTATTAATATATCTCAACCAACATATAAACAAAGTTTTCCGACGTTTCCGCACACTTATAATGGGCTTTTTCAAGGGTGAGAAAATACAAATGTTACTTACTTTAAAGCGAACACATTCGTTCCGTCTTTTTCTCACAAACACACTTTGAAACTTCACTTTGTTGAACTTGTCACACTGAAGCACAAATTGTAAATGACTAACACTTTGGATCTATCAAATGATGAAATAATAATTGGCCCCCTGAAATTCCAAGTAAAAGAAGGGTAGGAGGTACTTAAAGAGATTATTTTGGTTTGTTTTATGGTTGTGATGATATTCTTTGAATACATTCCTGGAATTTTATTAGTAGGTAATGTAAGGCATTTATTTTGTTGATGAGATTTGTGTTGAAATGCGAATGCAGGGCTGCGAAAGTTCAAAACCTTTGTCTCGGTTGAAATTCTGGGGATTTTTGGCGCTTTCAAAGGCCTCTCAGAATTTTCTGGTGAAATAATACGGAGATTTGGCCACGACAGAGGAGCTGTCGAAGAGGATTTGGTGGCCACTTTCGTGATGATGTGCAGCTACAGCAGAGTTTGAAAGAAGGCCCGTGTTCAAACAACTTTTGTGTTCAAGTAGACGGGTTATAGATCGACCTGTTTCACCGACGTATACTGCCCCACACAAGCATGGGATGGAATAAACATCCTTGGATGAAAGAGAATTTTGTTTGTCCTTTGGACAAGGTAACATAGTGGTTTGTAGATTGTTTTCACCTCGTACTTATGGAGAAGCTTCCCAATCTGGCAGTCCTGCATTCACATTTCAACACAAATCTCAACAAAATAAATCCCTTACATTACCTACAAATAAAATTCCAGGAATGTATTCAATAATATCATCACAACCATAAAACAAACCAAAATAATCTCTTACCCTTCTTTTATTTGGAATTTCAGAGGGCCAATTATTATTTCATCATTTGATAGATCCAAAGTGTTAGTAATTTAAAATTTGTGCTTCAGTGTGACAAGTTTAACAAAGTGAAGTTCCAAAGTGTGTTTGTGAGAAAAAGACGAAACGAATGTGTTCGCCGTAAGGTAAGTAACATTTTTATTTTCTCACCCTTGAAAAAGCTCTGTATAAGTGTGGGTGAAACGTTGGAAATTTTTATTTATATGTTGGTTCAGATATATAAATAAATTAATTCGAAAAAATTACGCGGTCCAAATCCGGAAAAAGCAGAATCAGCTATGACTCTGGCCGCGAAAACCAACGTTCTCATATAAGTATAGCAGTTCAAAAGATCCGAGAAGAAGGTGCTTTTGACTCTGTATATAACTTGCGAATTAATTGGGATTATTTATAATGTCCTCCCATATTCACTTTATCTGAAGACAAATTCGGTCGGATTCTAACAAGGGGTAAGGTCTTAAACAACCCACAGAAGAACAAAGGTAAGTCTCCAAAGCTTGTACCAGCTTATGATGGGCCATATGAAGTAGCTGAGAAGATCAACGATGTTGTCAAGTGTACAACTAAGTATTTACAAAATCTCAAATTGAATAAAAATTTCTCCGATAAATTGACAGATAAAAGGCAAATTATTATTACAGTAATATTTCATTGAGAATGAAGCAAAAAGACATGCGATCTCACAAGATATGGGTTTATTGCTGACTTAAAAATATATTTTGCTTTCCCAAAGGTACCTGAGTGGATTATCAAGTGGCAGTAATACTATTACTTAGTGTTGTGAAGATTAAAATTTTATCTGAATAATTATTTTTAGGTTAGATTCAGTTTGTGAAATTATGACCGAAAATAGTAACAAAAATAAATATAACATGTGATGTAAATCATGCGAATTGGAAAATTATAACCCATATGCAACAATTAAATTTTATGATGCCAAGCCTTATTTAGCTCTTACTTACTCTTCGCAGGCTTGTACTTTTTTCGTTACACAAATTTAAATTCAGATAAGGAAAAGTACAAAGCATACCTGTGACTAGTATCAAATTATTCAATCAAACATGTCCATTGTTAGCGCAGACAATCCAAAATCCAAACCGCACCCTGGAAGACAATTAGCTTTAGTTAAACAGGGATATACGATTCTCCAGAATCTTAGTCGCTTGAAGATCTGTATCCGCAATTCGTATCCAATCAGCGCTTACGTTCTCCCAAGGAGAACTATCATGAATTATCTGTGTGGTTCTGCACATAATGTTTCTGTCTTTTGAAACGAACCTCATGCAAAACTTCTGACAATTTTCAGTGTTCGTTGTGATGATTCTTAATTCTAGGTACTTATTGTACAGTCAAATACATTCTTTCCAAGATAGTGGTTGCGTTTAAAATATCAATCCAAAGTCTGAACTTGCTGGTTAAAACTTTTCGAAAATGTAAACTAAGCACACGTTTTTGAACTGAGACCATAACCTTAAATGTGATGATTACACATTTTTCTTGTTTTCGATTTTTAAATAAAGTAACTGACTAACAAATAATATTTCATTTACAAATCTTTTTTAAGTTTATAGGTTATAATTTCTCAAATAGAAAATTGTAGATGCTTACTGTTTCCAAATAATAATAATAATAATTAATCATTCAAGACAATTTCAACAACTGAGAACAAATTACCTTTATTAGAGCAAGAAAAAGAACAAACCGATATCATGTTAACAATCAATAAATTTCATTTCTTAATTTCTGTTAAATGTTGCTTTGGTATGGTAACTTTATTCGAGTGGGGCTGACGTCATAAGACCAACCATTAGTTATTTCAACGAAGCGTTGCGATCTAGTTATTGGTGTACAGCTGAAAGCATTGTCATCGAAGATTGCTGCGCTGATTATACACAGCTGGAGGAGGCAGTAAATTGTCTAATGATGCGATACGTTATTTCAGTCTATCAATAAGTGGAAATTGATTGTAAGTATTGGAATGTCCGATTGGTAATATCATAAATTTGTTGGATGGTTATATCAGTATCCGCCAAGCAACAAATGGTCTCGTGTAAAAAAACACAAAAAAATCTAATGATAATTAATATATGTAACGTCTGTACTGTATTGATGCTGTAAATTAGCAGATTAGATCAATTTGGGTGATTTTTTTGCAAATGAAGGATTAGTCATGTTATTTAGTATAATAGGCAATAAGAATATTAACCCGACAAACAAAACGACATCATTCTGAATTCTTAAAAAGATCATATTTAAGATTTGGATGTCAAAATCAAAATGAGTTCTTTAAGAAGACTTCGAGATGTCGAATAAGCCACCTAATGAATTCATAATGACTTCTTAAAAGATGGTCTTCTAAACGTTGTTTGTGGCATATTCTTGATTACTATTCTGACAACGAAGTCAGAATAGACTTTGAAACGTTTGGTATTCCTGCAATATACGTAGTTTTATTTCTATTGTGGTGTTATTCCCCAAAAAAACATAAAAGTAAGTCTTAAAAGATCTCAAAAAGGAATAATTTTTCTGAATTTATAAACAGTCATTGTTCTGAGTTCACAAAGAAGTCACATTTTTGACTTCCTAAAAAAGAACAATTAACTAATTGATTTTTTTTCATAAAAGACTTCTTAAGGACATCAATATTTTGATGTCTGAAAAATAGTATTGCGAGGAATTCTTATTGGAATTATTTTACCTATACATTAAGGTCTCTCTTTTCTGTTTTTTTTTCTGCAACAGATAGGTATTTGAAACTTATAAATGGGGAAAAAGTATAATTACATAATCGGAAAATTACCCATATTACTGGTTGCCTTTACAGAAATACTTGCTCACAGATATTCTAAATGAAAGAGATGTCTACAGTCTGATCAGCTAGAATTCTTGTAAATAAATGAGTGGTTTGTATATTATGGAATACTTACCTATGTTTGAAGACGTTTCTACTCCAATTCTGGAGTCCTCATCAATCACTGTGTTTTCTAGCTGGAGTTTCAAGTTTTATGTGGCAAATTTTTTTACACTGACACATGAAGCATTGTATCAAATATCATATTTTACTTCCGCAAAATGTTATTTTTTTATAGAACATAAGTGTAAAGTAGGTATACAATTAATTAATTAAGACAGAGATTTCACTTCACTTCACTGACTGTTCAGTTCTTTGTGGATGTAGATTTTAAAATATTATGTTATGATACCCAGTTATATAGAAATTACTCAATTGAAACATAAGTTCAAAAAACAGACTTCTTTGTGAGAAAAGACTTCTGAAAGAAGTTAGAAAAATGAAAAGAAAAATCTTCATGCCCTCGATTTTCTATGCTTTAGAGACGCTAACTCTTATATGTTCAGTTTTTATATTTCTTAATCGTAAATCTATGGAACTATTCAGAAATTTATCGTATAATGATTTGATAATATAATTTTGAATTTGTTCATCAAAATCTAAGTTTAAGAAAATGCCATTATACTCTTCTGAAAGCCATGCCATGCTAGATTGTGTATCTAATGAGATGAAGTATTCTATTTTTGTCTTTTTGAGACGTTAAGTGATAATGTGAAAGGAAGGAAACATAATGGTATCTAATATGAGTTTCTAATCAATTAAAGAGTTAATAATTTATGTAGACATATCTCGTAATTTATACCATCTGGGCCATAAGTTTTAAAACTTTTAAAGATAAATATACTAGTCTTTAATTAATGTAATACATAAATAATAATATAAATATTATTGTTCCAACATGCTGGTACTATTTTGATATTGTTTACAATTTATATTGACCTAATTAACAGTACCTGCAGACCGCTTAGCTTAGATTCTAAAAATATAATATGCTAGCTGACTCGTCCCTGCTTTGCACGGGCTAGACAAATGGGCGTATTAGATGTGTTTATCTTTTTTTATTTGTCAATTTTCACATCTCCAAAATTTTTATATTTTTTTGGTGACAACCATTTTAACATCACATTCCTCAATTCATTTTACGGCCTCTACTATTCTTGAAGCTATTGAAATAGAGAAAACGACCCCTCTGCGTCAACAGACGTGACGTTAGCACACACCATCCTACCTCATGGAGATTAACAATAGCCAGACTGACACATCAATTATTACTTTCTCATTTATTTTTAGGATAATTTTGGAAAGCAATTAAATAAAGGGTTCACTACCCTAACAAACCAGGAATCGAAGTTAAGAGCCGCTCAGAAAAAAAATAACCGAATTCAAAAAGAAGTAAAAGTGAAAATAATTAAAAACTATCTGGTGTATTCTTGAAAGCGATGCCAGTGTAAATTTTACTCCTGTTTTAATGCTGTTCGCAACGAAGTCAGAATAAGACTTTGAAACATTTGACTTTTTTGGAATATATAGCCTTTGTTTCTCAAGGATGACATTTTCTACCTCTCAAACAATTTAAAAAAACCTATGTCAATTGATGGCAATAACGATACCTTTGACGATTGTCCTCTATTCAAAAAATCTAAAAATCAATTTCCGTAAGCACAATAAGCAAACTGGCAGACGGTTTGTTACATTCAAACTGTAGTTTCGTTGGAGCAAATGTAAATCACTGAAAAATAATAGACATTTTCACAGGCATTTCCACCAGAAACTCTATTAATAGCTGCAAAATTTCTCAAACCTCAAGTACACAGCATCAGAAAAAAATCCATCGGATACATTAGGTTTGCAAAAAAGCATGATGCACGATTACTATTTCATCGCCCTGAAAAATCGAGAGCAAAAATGTTTTTTAACGAGTCGAATTGAATTTGAAAACGAAATCCGATATCCTCTCATAAAATGTGACGTTTTAATAACAGTATAACAGCATTGATAATTCAATAATTATTTTCGGAAGATCTCTGAAAATGACAGGATGAAATGATTTCTGTTCGGAACACGAAATAAAACATAATATTGTGAGCAACAGTCCGATCAGTCAGTATCGTGCGGTCCCAGTACAGCTTGTAGTTGTGATTTTCTAAAACAGATTCTGGATTGTATTTATCGTATGGTAATTTCACTGACTGTGATAGTTCAAGTTTCAGTGCTAGTTCCTGGTGCATTATTTTTGCCACAACATCGTGTCGTTCTTTGTATTCAGTTGCAGCGAACGCTTGACAACCTCCTGTAATATGTTGGATAGATTCAGATGTTTGGCAACCGTACCTGAATCTGTCGTTGTTAATAGAAGGGTCTTTAACGATGTACTTTAGATAGTTCTGAGTTCTGGGTATTACATGATCTTGGATTGCCAATATAAAGCCTTCCGTTTCAGGAAACATATGACCCATATGACCAGAGAAAACTAGGCATCTTGTGTGGGTGTGTAATTACGTCATTTATAAGGGCTGTTAGTGATTCGTGGGTTGCGTACAGTTTCTTTATCCAGTAATTTTGTACACCATCTGGTCCTAGTGCTTTCCAGTTATGGGGGTGCTTCATTATGTTGGATATGTCTTCCGTTGTACATGGTAGGTGTTGAATGGCATCACAGTTCTGAAATGCAGCCTCCTCCTCATTAATCCAGCTGGCTCTGGAGTTATAAGATATTGTTGTGAAAAGCTGTGTTTTCCAGAATTCCTCGATGTCTGTTTTATTGGGGTAACTAGGGGCTTCATCCCACTGGGAGTGTATTCGGTTATTGTCCATAATAGTCTTGACAAGTTTTTCTATTCTGTTGTTCCTGACCCCTCGTTGGTACTAGGTCGGTTAATACTATCCCGACTTGACCATACAATATATGGCATCACACTCCCTCTAAGGCACACTATGATATCCCAGATATCAAAAGGATTTAGCTCTGTAGGAGCCCTTGCCAGGTTTTCGGCCCGTGGTTGAAGTCGTGGCGGCAGTTTAATAGATGTTTTGGGAACAGTTCGTGTGTTCTTCATGTCCCACTGAGTCTTTATTTGAAATTCCAAATCTCTATATTTGGTTATTTTCTCAGTCAGCTTGATATTTATATTATTGTTGTTAGGAATTGCTATGTCAATTAAAGTTGTTTTCCGAGAGACTTTATCTACTAAAACTATATCTGGTCTATTGTGAGCAATAGTCCGATCGGTCAGTATCGTGCGATCCCAGTACAGCTTGTAGTTGTTATTTTCTAAAACAGATTCTGGTTTGTATTTATAGTATGGTAATCTTACTGACTGTGATAATTCAAGTTTCAGTGCTAGTTCCTGATGAAGTATTTTTGCCACATCATCGTGTCGTTCTGTGTATTCAGTTGCAGCGAACGCTTGACAACCTCCTGTGATATACAGAACAGATTCAGATGTTTGGCAATCGTACCTGCATCTGTCGTTGTTAATAGAAAGGTCTTTAACGATGTACTTTAGGTAGTTCTTAGTTGGAATTACTTGATCTTGGATTGCCCATATAAAGCCTTCCGTTTCAGGAAACATATGACCAGAGATCAACCAGTACCATCTGGTCCTGGTGCTTTCCAGTTATGGAGGTGCTTCATTATGTTGGATGTGTCTTCCGTTGTAAATGGTTGGTGTTTCATGGCATCACAGTTCTGAGATGCAGCCTCCCCCTCATTAATCTAGCTGGCTCTGGAGTTATAGAAGATTGTTGTGGAAAGCTGTGTTTTCCAGAATTCCTCGATGTCTGTTTTACTGGGGTAACTAGGGGCTTCATTATTATTGATGTTGTTAAGTTGTGATGTTTTCTCCATCCCACTAGGAGTGCATTCGGTTATTATCCATGATAGTCTTGACAAGCCTTTCTATTCTGTTGTTCCTGACTACTCGTTGGTACTCGGTCAGTCTTCCAACATCTTTCCGAAGAGAATTGATTTTCTCTTCTAGTCTTCTTTGTCAAGGTGGTATTCGAGGTGTTTGTCTAAATTAGGGAGGGTCTTGCTTTGGTCTTACTACTACCCTCATTGTTCTGCAGATGGAAGTTGCAGCACAGTAGATGATTGGGAGTAGCGACTCTAACGTATTAGCACCTAAAACATAGTTTGGCAAGATAAATTTGTTCATAGCCTGCAAGACGATACCCAGTTTCTTAGAAGATCTTAGTTTGTTAAGAGCTGGTCTAGTCAGTGGATCTGTTCCTCTATACTCTATAAGAGCTCCTTCCATTTCTGCTTGGACCTTCTCAAACAGGTCTACTATTATTATTATTATTAAAATTAAAGAAGTTTAAAAATTTCAAAGTTGGCAGTTACAAATCTGGCATTCCCAATTTGACAATAAAATGTTCGACAATACATTCTCATGTAACTAACAGAATTTGCTGCTAATTTGATATATATATATATAGGGAAGCACATAAAAAACTCTAAAGATCATATGAAACAACAAAGCTTCTTTCAAATTAGAAGAATGTGAATGAGTTATCTTCAGAATTTAATGTGGTGACTTTGTTGTAAGTTAATATATTCGTCAAGTTCCTATTAAAGTCATAAGGAAAAACTTGGGAAAAACCTTATGAACTATCCTACAGGTTGTTCAAAAGAACGTTAGCATTATTAGTTTCATCCTTGATTATTGGTAACCAGGAATGGCTGATTTTTACAGATACAATCGCTTTCATTTAATAAAATTAAATCAGATTCTTCCAATTTTTGTTTTGTATTGTGTTCTTCTTTGTGTAATATGGTAGAATTTTGACATTGTATGTTGTGAGCAAGGTTCTATAAATGTTCACAATTTTTTTTCTTTTCGAATTGTTATTTCTTTATATAATTTTGTATCAATTTATTCGAACCTTTAGAGGTCTAGAGGTTTCTTCTCTATAAAATTCCACAACTGAAATTTTTTTGAGTTTTGAGTTGTGGTATTTGGTTTAGATTTTCATATAATTGATTTTAGTGTATTTTTTGTTTTGAATGTTGTTTTAATATTAAATCTGTTGCCCACTCTTTTTAGTTTTTCTGAAATACCCTGTATGTCTGGTACTATTATTATTGTTTAGAACAGCTTCTTGTTGATCCTTAGTCATTTTTTTGTATTCAATTTTGATGTTTTTTGAGGGTAATTGTTACCAGATAGTACATTTATAAAAAAATTTCTTCATAAATTTATTACTATCAGAGCAATTGGTTTTTGCTTTATCTTATAAAGATTTGGTGATGTCCCTTTTCACGATTTTGTATGATTGTAGTTAATATTGTGATACCTGTTAATGTGAGTTGGCTTTCTGTACACTTCTGTATCAAATGACGTTGTGTGTTTGGAACTAAAATGTTTTTTCTCTCATTTCGTTCTGTCAATGTTTTATTGCCATTGAAAACGGGACCTGATTTAGACCCTGAAGCATTTGGTATATTTGAAATATACCGACTTTATTTATTTAATTTGATCAGAACGATTATATTAACCAAATATTACATATAATTTTAGTAAACCCTGCAGAGGTCAACTGGAAGAGCATGAAAAATGGGGGCATTCAAAAAGATAGGAAAAGGAAAAGCAGTAACAAAAAACATACAAACTTCATTATGAGGAAAACCAATCTTACATAAAAAAATATTATAATGTTTAGATCCCTAGTAGAAAGTTGCATAGTATTAAGCAGCAGTACGGACGTTAAATGAAAATTTAGAACTAAGAAAAACACAGTAAAAAACGGTTTTTGGAAAAGATGTTGTAGAGTAACTTTAAATGATAGTATGACAGGAAATATAGAAACAAAACACTTGAAATAGTCAGCTACCCAATGTGTTTGAGAAATGACAAGCTACCAAATTGGATGTTGTATTGAATCCTAAACAAAAAAAATACGGTAAATCTAAGAAAACGTCGGAAGAAGAAATAAAAAAGCTATGGAAACCAGAATATCTCAGAGAAAATGTAAATGGATGAGTCAAAAGTGTAAAAAAATCATTATGTAAATAATTTTTCCTTCCCAATACCTCAATTTCTAACCTTAAGTTCTAGTAAAAATAGCAAAAAATATATTCATCGTTTCAATTCTTCTTAATTTCAATTGTTCAAAGACAGTTCAATCCCAAGAGTTTCAGTTCTCTTCAGTACAATTCTACATATGTTCTCTTTGATTATTCCCAAGGGTTATACTTATTTAGTTCATTAGCTATTCAAGTTCTTGCCTTCTAAATGTTATTTGTGGCATGTTCTTGATTATTTTTATATTTTCTTGGGAATAACAGCACAATAGAAATAAAAAGCTGTATATTGGATGAAGATACCAAACGTTTTAAAGTCGATTCTGATTTCGTTGTCAATGGCTTTAAAATAACTATTGAAAATATTAAATCAAACTCTCAATTTGCAATTTGCATTTTCAGTACATATTTTAAAGGCATTGACAACGAAGTCAGAATCCACTTTGAAACGTTTCAATATACAGCTTTTTATTATTTTATACCAAGAAAGTGTTTCCTGTTGAATTTCGTTAGAAATTACATTACCATCAATTTTAAATTTACTAATGACATAAAAATGTATAGCAATTCTGCTTGTTTTGACTAACGACTTCAAAAAATTAGTAGCTGTCAATTTGTTTCCTCTTATTAATAATTACTACTTCATTCATTAATAATGTATTCAATCTTTTCACAAGCTTATCGAGATTTATGTCGTCGGCCTGATACGTTAACGTTCGATGTTAATTTATTTTACTGTTAGATTGGACCTATCGATAACTAATCGTTCTAAAAAGGAAGTGCCAACTAGTACCGATGATCATTATACCAACAGGATTTAATGTCCCTTAAATAATCGGAGAGTAAAATTAAGACAATTGTCTGAAATGACTCAAAAATAAAACAAAACACATTTCCTGACAAACGCCTTTACAGTTATAATTCGCAATTAGTAAAAGTAATTTTCTGTAATTTGTTTTGAGAAAAGTAACAGTAAAAGCTGGTAATAAAGATGACGGAACGAGTTGTAGTCGATCTTGATGGGTGCAAGTGATATGAAATTTTATTTTATATTATTCATTAGAAAGATTGTGAAATCGTGAAATAGTGCATATTGTGACAAAATTAATTAGTAATTCAATTGAGTAAGAATTAAAAGATTCAAACAATCACAAAAGAAGAATATCAAAATTACTGAAAATAACAACAAGTCAACAATGTTGATAATACGACTAAATAGTCTGCAGGTTGTAAAGGATTTGAAAAATAACAATAAAACAAATAATATCTAACGAGAAGTGTCCAAGCCGTCAATTCCAAAGAAGACTTTCGTGTGGAAGTATTTTTTGTTCGCCCATTTTTACTCATATGGTTTTGCTATGGGTAAAATATAGAACGGTTAAAAACGAAAACTTACATTGTGTAAAACAGTCACTTACCCCCGTCTGTATATTTCTACCTTAGATCTTTTAAATTAGGTCCGAAATTTAATGCGGGTTTCATCATTATATAGAGTGTCTCAAGAAAATGGTTTGTGCGTACAGTTTAACATTGTTTTGTATTAATTTGTTTAAATATGGCGATAATGATTCAATCAACGCCTCGCTGCTATACTCATTCAGTGATCGTTATATACAAGAGGACAGTAGCTCAGTTGGTTAGAATGCATTGCTGTTTATGCCCAAGGTTTCAGTTTCTATCCCCACAAGCGCCATTTTTATAATAACTGCATTATTTTTATGATTCGTTGAAATCTTTTTGTTGGTCTCTTGGGAGGTTGAGATTCACACTTGGACCAGGTAGATGTCACTGCGATTTGGTTATAGAATTTTTGTCTGAACTCTCCTTAAACTTATTATGTGTGTGTAAGTGCGATAGATTTATAATGTAAGCGGGTAGGTGGCGCTACGATCTGATCTTATAGATTTTGCTAACTTTTAAGCTGTTTGGTCGATTGTGACAAAACTTTTTTGTCTGTTTCAGGGGAAAGTGTGTTAGATTTACAATTTATTCCGGTAGGTTATTATATCTAAATTACTTTCTGTTGCATTAATATTTATTATTTGTATTTGAGTGGGTCCCTCGAAGGTTCAAATTAACACTTGGACCAGGTAGGCGGTGCTGTGATTGAGCTGTAGGATTTTTCTCCATTCCCTCTGGGCCGATTATGAAGAAATTGCTGTGTGTATTTGAGTTGATTATATTTGACCAGTCAAGAGCGCTGCAATCCGCTTGTAGAAAAAATTTTCAACTCCATCTAAAGCGGTTAGATTCACAATTGTACCCGGTAAGGGCGCTATCATCGGGTTCTGTGATTTTTTTACAACATTTGCATGAAAACTAAACACTATTATTTCTACTCCGTGCGAAGTCGGGGCACACTAGCTAATGTATATTAAATTACATTCCAGCAGCGAGAAAACGTTTAAGATCATCATGCTATTTATTATATGACTAAGAAAAAGTATAGAGAAAAGAAAATTTAGTTTAAAGTGAAGATATGAGAATAAACTGCACGGCCCGAAAAATTATTCTCAAACTAGACAATTAATGGACACAACATCCTATTCGCAAATTGAACATAGTATTGATGCTCACACGAACGTGTGATAACGAGGCGCTAATGGGGAACTTAAGGTTTTGTCAAGAGGCGAAGAACAAGCGCTTAAGGTCTGTGAGAAGGACTGTATTGAAGAGGATTGAAGATAGTTGGACAAAAGTTTTTTTTTGACTAACGAAAATGAAGAAGAAGAAGAAAAGGTATAGAACTGAACAATTGATAACTGGCTCGAAAGACTGAGAAGAAGAACATATTTTTGGCAATTTAAAGTGTTGAGCGACTAGATGAAAAGCTTAAGGTCTTTTTGTGGGAAGAATTGTCTCGAAGGATTGAGATGATGAAATATATTTTTAGAATTTAGGATATAAGGCATAACTTACCACGCTGCCTAAGTGCTGGTTGGTAAGGGGTAAATGTCGATATCCCCGATTTTTGGCATTTACTTCAGAGACGACTGTATCCCCATGAATTCAATCACAATTTTTTATTAATTGAAAAACCTTTACTTGGCTGGGATTCGATCTTATCAAGCTCCAACTTTTATCCAATTGTGTGAGCTGTAGGGCTGTCCCACTAAGCCACCGGGAGACTATTTATATATATATATATATATATATATATATATATATATATATATATTTGTTTTTAAGTTTTCGCGGGCACTAAATGTATTAGATGGCTTTCGGGAATTCATCCGCGTAGTTGATAACTGATCCCTGCCGGGATCAATGGTAAAATGACGACGTTTCGGCAGAATCACATCGGCCCTCTTCAGGTCGGTTCGCATAATTCTCGTAGCCTTCTGCTTTCGCTTCTAGTTACTCGAATACTGATATTTTCAGGAGCGCCCACGGTGTTATATAGTCGCCGCTCGGCGCCTATTGGTTGGCACCGTGAACCGATGCGTGTGATTGGCCCTGGGCGCTCAGTGGGCACGCCTCCCGCCTGCTGATTTGTTATTTCTGGTTGAGTTGTTATTGGACGGGTCCGGGCCGGTACGGTGTTTAATAGAATTTTCCAACAATTCAATAAGTTCTGGATTTCATTGCGTGCGTTTAGACTGTGAGGCCTCTTCGCTATTTCAATTGCCTCTCTTACTAGTCTTGATTTCGGGTGTTCTATATTTGCCAGTATTCTGGTGTTCTCAAAGTCTATTCGGTGTGACGTCGTGGTGGCGTGTTCCGCAATAGATGTTGTTTTTTCCTGCTTTCTTATAGCATTCTGGTGTTCATCACGTCTAGCTTGAATTCTTCTGTTAGTTTGCCCCACATAGGTTTTATGACAGTCTGCACATGGAATCTCGTTCACTCTCTGTTGTTCTAAAGGGATCCTCGTCTTCGGAGTCCTCAACACCGTGCTTATTTTTCTGTCTGTATTGAAAATAGTATCGATATTGTGTCTCCGTAGAATTCTTGCAATACTGTTCGTGGTACCCTTGACATACGGTAAATAAGCCTTGGTTATTGGTGTCTCATGCTCCTCGTCTGTTCGTCTCGGTTTTGACTTTAAGGCTCTTTGAATATTTCGGTCTGTAAATCCGTTTTGTCTCAGAGCTGTTTTTAAACTGTCCATTTCCTGTTTGATGTTGTCCTGGTAGCTAGTCTTTGTGATCTGGTTACTAAAGTTTTGACGACGGCTTGTAGTTGGGCTGGGTGGTGATGAGAATTAGCATGAAGGTATCTGTTGGTGTGAGTTGCTTTCCTATTTATGAGAACATCAAGGAATGGCAGTTGATTATTGGCTTCAACCTCCATGGTGAATTTTATTTTGTGATGGATGCCATTAAGGTGGTCTAAAAATGTGTTGAGGTGTTCCCTCCCATGAGGCCAAATCACAAAAGTATCATCCACATATCGCAACCATAAACTGGGTTTAAGAGTTGCTGTTCTTAGTGCCAACTCCTCAAAGTTCTCCATAAAAAGGTTCGCTATAACTGGTGAGAGTGGCGATCCCATTGGAGCTCCTTCCACTTGTTTGTATCGTTGGTTCTCGTAAACAAAATAGGTGTTCATCAAGCAGTGCCTTGTTAAGTCTACAAGGTGTTGAGGTGGTTTGTATTTTTCTATTATGATATCCAAGGCTTCGTCGATAGGGATGTTGGTGAAAAGGGACACTACGTCAAAACTGACAAAAGAGACACTCAGGTTGTAAAACCGTTTTTCCAAGTATTTCGATGAAATGTGTCGAATTTTTGACATACGAGTCTGCCCCCTCTGCGAACGGTTGAAGTTGTTGGGCTAGGTATTTGGCTAGCTGTTGTGTTGGGATCCAATGGAACTTACTATTGGCCTCAAAGGTGCACCTTCTTTATGTACTTTTGGCAACCCATAGAATTTCGTACATCTCGATGACTTTTCACGCGGAATCAGTTGCAGTTGGAGATTTTTGTCGATCCTACTTGCTTGGATTTCGGCCTTGGTTGTTTTCTCCAGATAGATTGTTGGGTCAGTAGTAATTTATTTATATGCTGGATCTTGCAGCAATGTTTGAATTTTGTTTGAATAATCCGCTGTATCTAAAATTACAGTCGCATTTCCTTTATCAGCCGGTAGAATGACAATGTCCTTGTTGAGGTGAAGTTGTTTTAAGGCCTTATTTTCTTCTATAGATAGGTTCCTTTTGGGTGGTTTAGACTTTCTTAGAACATCTTGTCTAATTATTTCAGCGGTGTTCGCATCTAATTTTGAAACTGCTGTTTCCACGCCACATATTATGCTCTCTGTTGGTATGTGAGAGGGAGCAATAGCGTAATTGAATACCTTAGCCAACACGCCAATTGAGGTAGAGTTCAATGGGACCGAAGATAAGTTATAAACGGTTCTATTCGTTTCCAGTTGCCTTGAGGTTAGACTGTGACCGTTACTTTCCGAGAAAAAAACGTTTTTGGGCTTCTGTTGGAGCTTCAATTTGTTAAATTTTGTCTATTGTTGCATTGTTGTCAACTCTGCATTCGCTTCGGCCCTAAATACGCTAATTTCATCGAACTTATCCCATATTATCGGGTGGAGTGTATTGCTTACCTGTAGATGGATATCTAAGAGTTTAGTATTAAGAACATCCAAATCTCTTCTGACATCACATATGGCTTCCCTAAGTAGGGCACAACTAGCTTTCCATAAGATATTCTGTGTTTTTCTGTTGTTCTTCCAGAACTTTACCGTCATGTTTTTCGGAATAACTCCTTCATTGCGGCATCGTTGTAAAAAATGTAGATCGCTTCTTTTCGCGCGTAATTTCTCAAATGTTTTACACAAATGAAAAGTATTTTCCCCGTAGAGATTCACTATATTTGTTTTTAAATTTTCGCGGGCACTAAATGTATTAGATGGTATCGATGGTAAAATGACGACGTTTCGGCAAAGCCACATCTGCCCTCTTCAGGTCGGTTCGCATAATTCTCGTAGCCTTCTGCTTTCGCTTCTAGTTACTCGAATACTGATATTTTCAGGAGCGCACACGGTGTTATATAGTCGCGGCTCGGCGCCTATTGGTTGGCACCGTGAACGGCTGCGTCTGATTGTCCCTGGGCGCTCAGTGGGCACGCCGGTTGAGTTGTTATTTGACGGGTCCGGGCCGGTACGGTGTTTAATAGAATTTTCCAACAGTTCGATAAGTTCTGGATTTCATTGCGTGCGTTTAGACTTAACGAGGCACTGCCTGATGAACACCTATTTTGTTTACGAGAACCAACGATACAAACAAGTGGAAGGAGCTCCAATGGGATCGCCACTCTCACCAGTTATAGCGAACTTTTTTATGGAGAACTTTGAGGAGTTGGCACTAAGAACAGCAACTCTTAAACCCAGTTTATGGTTGCGATATGTGGATGATACTTTTGTGATTTGGCCTCATGGGAGGGAACACCTCAACACATTTTTAGACCACCTTAATGGCATCCATCACAAAATAAAATCCACCATGGAGGTTGAAGCCAATAATCAACTGTCATTCCTTGATGTTCTCATAAATAGGAAGGAAGATGGAACCTGGAACCCTTGGCCATACAGTATATAGGAAAGCAACTCACACCAACAAATACCTTCATGCTAATTCTCATCACCACCCAGCCCAACTGCAAGCTGTCGTCAAAACTTTAGTAACCAGATCACAAAGACTAGCTGACCAGGACAACATCAAACAGGAAATGGACAGTTTAAAAACAGCTCTGAGACAAAACGGATTTACAGACCGAAATATTTAAAGAGCCCTAAAGTCAAAACCGAGACGAACAGACGAGGAGCATGAGACACCAATAACCAAGGCTTATTCACCGTATGTCAAGGGTACCACGGACAGTATTGCAAGAATTCTACGGAGACACAATATCGATACTATTTTCAATGCAGACAGAAAAATAAGCACGGTGTTGAGGACTCCGAAGACGAGGATCCCTTTAGAACAACAGGGAGTGTACGAGATTCCATGTGCAGACTGTCATAAAACCTATGTGGGGCAAACTAACAGAAGAATTCAAGCCTGACGTGATGAACACCAGAATGCTATAAGAAAGCAGGAAAAAACAACATCCATTGCGGAACACGCCACCACGACGTCACACCGAATAGACTTTGAGAACACCAGAGTACTGGCAAATATAGAACATCCGAAATCGAAATTCGTAAGAGAGGCAATTGAAATAGCGAAGAGGCTTCACAGTCTAGACGCACGCAATGAAATCCAGAACTTATCCAGGGCCAATCACACGCAGCCGTTCACGGTGCCAACCAATAGGCGCCGAGCCGCTACTATATAATACCGTGCGCGCTCCTGAAAATATCAGTATTCGAGTAACTAGAAGCGAAAGCAGAAGGCTACGAGAATTATGCGAACCGACCTGAAGAGGGCCGAAACGTCGTCATTTTACCATTTAGTGAATCTCTACGGGGAGAATACTTTTCATTTGTGTAAAACATTTGAGAAATTACGCGCGAAAAGAAGCAAACTTTTGTGCGATCTACATTTTTTACAACGATGCCGCGATGAAGGAGTTATTCCGAAAAACATGACGGTAAAGTTCTGGAAGAATAACAGAAAAACACAGAATATTTTATGGTAAGCTAGTTGTGCCCTACTTAGGGAAACCATACGTGATGTCAGAAGAGATTTGGATGTTCTTAATACTAAACTCTTAGATATCCACCTACAGGTAAGCAATACACTCCACCCGATAATATAGGATAAGTTCGATCAAATTAGCGAATTTAGGACCGAAACGAATGCAAAGTTGACAACAATTCAACAACATACAAAATTTAACAAATTGAAGCTCCAACAGAAGCCCAAAAACGATTTTTTCTCGGAAAATAACGGTCACAGTCTAACCTCAAGGCAATTGGAAAAGAATAGAACCGTTTATAACTTATCTTCGGTCCAATTGTACTCTACCCCGATTGGCGTGTTGGCTAAGGGATTCAATTACGCTATTGCTCCCTCTCATATACCAACAGAGAGCATAATATGTGGCGTGGAAACAGCAGTTTCAAAATTAGATGCGAACACCGCTGAAATAATTAGACAAGATGTGTCACATGTTCTTAGAAAGTCTAAACCACCCAAAAGGAACTTATCTATAGAAGAAAATGAGACCTTGAAACAACTTCGCCTCAACAAGGACATTGTCATTCTACCGGATGATAAAGGAAATGTGACTGTAATTTTAGATACAGCGGATTATTCAAACAAAATTCAAACATTGCTACACATCCAGCATATAAACAAATTACTACTGACCCAACAACTTATCTGGAAAAAATAACCAAGGCCAAAATCCAAGCAAGTAGGATGGACAAAAATCTCCAACTGCAAAACATTCCGCGTGAAAAGTCATCGAGATGTCCGAAATTCTATGGGTTGACAAAAGTACATAAAGAAGGTGCACCTTTGAGGCCAATAGTAAGTTCAATTGGATCCCCAACACAACAGCTAGCCAAATACCTAGCCCAACAACTTCAACCGTTCGCAGAGGGGGCAGACTCATATGTCCAAAATTCGACACATTTCATCGAAATACTTGGAAAAACGGTTTTACAACCTGAGTGTCTTCTTGTCAGTTTTGACGTAGTGTCCCTTTTCACCAACATCCCTATCGACGAAGCCTTGGATATCATAATAGAAACATACAAACCACCTCAACACCTTGTAGACTTAACAAGGCACTGCCTGATGAACACCTATTTTGTTTACGAGAACCAACGATACAAACAAGTGTAAGGAACTCCAATGGGATCGCCACGCTCACCAGTTATAGCGAACCTTTTTATGGAGAACTTTGAGGAGTTGGCACTAAGAACAGCAACTCTTAAACCCAGTTTATGGTTGCGATATGTGGATGATACTTTTATTATTTGGCCTCATGGGAGGGAACACCTCAACACATTTTTAGACCACCTTAATCGCATCCATCACAAAATAAAATTCACCATGGAGGTTGAAGCCAATAATCAACTGCCATTCTTTGATGTTCTCATAAATAGAATGGAAGATGGACCCAGCCCAACTACAAGCCATCGTCAAAACTTTAGTAACCAGATCACAAAGACTAGCTGACCAGGACAACATCAAACAGGAAATGGACAGTTTAAAAACAGCTCTGAGACAAAACGGATTTACACACGGAAATATTCAAAGAGCCCTAAAGTCAAAACCGAGACGAACAGACGAGGAGCATGAGACACCAATAACCAAGGCTTATTTACCGTATGTCAAGGGTACCACGGACAGTATTGCAAGAATTCTAAGGAGACACAATATCGATACTATTTTCAATTCAGACAGAAAAATAAGCACGGTGTTGAGGACTCCGAAGACGAGGATCCCTTTAGAACAACAGGGCATGTGCAGACTGTCATAAAACCTATGTGGGGCAAACTAACAGAAGAATTCAAGCTAGATGTGATGAACACCAGAATGATATAAGAAAGCAGGAAAAAACAACATCCATTGCGGAACACGCCACCACGACGTCACACCGAATAGACTTTGAGAACACCAGAGTACTGGCAAATATAGAGCACCCGAAATCAAGACTCGTAAGAGAGGCAATTGAAATAGCGAAGACGCCTCACAGTCTAAACGCACGCAATGAAATCCAGAACTTATCGAATTGTTGGAAAATTCTATTAAACACCGTACCCGCCCGGACCCGTCCAATAACAACTCAACCGGAAATAACAAATCAGCAGGCGGGAGGCGTGCCCACTTAGCGCCCAGGGCCAATCACACGCAGCCGTTCACGGTGCCAACCAATAGGCGCCGAGCCGCGACTATATAACACCGTGCGCGCTCCTGAAAATATCAGTATTCGAGTAACTAGAAGCGAAAGCAGAAGGCTACCAGAATTATGCGAACCGACCTGAAGAGGGCAGATGTGACTCTGCCGAAACGTCGTCATTTTACCATCGATCCCGGGAGGGATCAGTTATCAACTACGCGGATGAATTCCCGGAAGCCATCTAATACATATATATATATATATATATATATATATATATATATATATATATATACATATTATTATGCGAACCGACCCGACCTGAAGAGGGCAGATGTGACTCTGCCGAAACGCCGTCATTTTACCATCGATCCCGGCTGGGATCGGTTATCAACTATGCATATGTTTCC
The DNA here is from genome assembly GCA_034190945.1 of Octodonta nipae. Taxonomy (NCBI): domain Eukaryota; kingdom Metazoa; phylum Arthropoda; class Insecta; order Coleoptera; family Chrysomelidae; genus Octodonta; species Octodonta nipae. The sequence goes on from CM067217.1 coordinate 48,644,616, forward strand.
AGGAAACACCCATTGCCAGTGGGAATTATGTGTAGGATATGAAAAAATTTACAAATTTCAGTCTATAGCCATAATTAAAAATATTTATATCATAAGATAGTCACTAAAAAAAAATCGCATTGATTCATTGATTAAATTGTTTCTTTATATTAAAAATTTATCTAATTATCTGATTATACTGTTTTTATGTGGCTAGAAAAACATCACAATCACTTGTCAACACCGTGTGTTCGTAATTATTTTAATATCTAGAATGCTCGGTAAAGAGGAAATCCGCATAAATAAGAACTAACATTGTGCTTCAAAAACACATCGAAAGTAAAAGTCGCACTGGTGCTGGAAAAGTAGATGCTTATTAGGGCAAATTAGAAACGCCTACTCTGATATAAATATAACTAAATAATTATTAAAGTAGACAAACTCGCAATACGCCTATCAAATTTCACTGTTCCCAAAAATTGTTAACTAACTGTAAAACTTCTTGAAAGTAATTTACGAAAAATATATTATTTAATATACCCATGTACAATTTTAATTAACCGTTGTTAATTCAAATTATCATAAATTGCATTTGTATCGAGGAAAGGTATTTTGAATTGTTTTATTATTCTATTAGAATTCTACCGCCATGTCAGATCTTGCAAGAACATAGCATAAAGGGTGACTTACTTTCTATAAAGTTTTCTCTGCATAGATTTTCATTATGTTAAGTGACAAAGTTTTAGCAGATTTGCATACGATCTCTACAGGTATCTTTGGATTTTGCTTTTATCCGAGCAGAGTTACATACAATTTGGCAGTAATTAACGCTTACAGCGATGAGTGCATTGCAGTTGCATTTTTGCATCGTGAGTTAATAACATTTATCAAGAATGCTATAATATCGAGGTTTCATCCGTATCTCCATACATTTTCGCGATCTCAAATGTTTCTTTAGTCAATCTGATTTCGGATATATTTTAGTAAGTATGTTTGTCTTGTCAAACTACTCGGTATGATATTGGGTTGGCATGTTGTTGTTTTTATCCTTCTTCCTTATAGCATTCTAGGCTTCTATTGAAGCTTGAGTTTGTTAATTTTCTGCTTTTGTTTTGTTGTTATTAACCCAGTAATCGTTTCAACTCTAGGTTGGCTAAGCCAATCAATTTCAAATTGTACATTATATTTGCAACAAATGTAATTTTTTTATTTTTCTTTTTTTTTGAGAACGTGATCTGACTTATATCCTGAGACGTTTGGAAGTTTTGAAATATACAGACATTTTGCCATTAGTGTGGTATTATTCCCCTATAGCGAAGAAAACAGTCTTGATGAGCTCTGCTTCACGCAAACGGAGGAGGGGGATAAAATTCGTGTGGGCATCAATTGATGAAGAGACCTAGCGAAGCATTTGAATACCAAAGTGATATGTGTACCAAATATAGTCACCGGAAGAACAAGGGGTAAGCTTGCAGGAGGAGCTGAGGAAAAGCCGAATCCGGAAGATGCGGAAAAACATTGAGGGGGCAGAGAGGTTGGAGGAAGTAAACTTAGTCATTTTCAAGGAATGGCCAGAGGAGCTATTCCAGCGTGTGAAATTGGAGCCCGGAATCCTCTGAGGGACCCGAAAGTGGTGAACTTAGCGGTTTATCTCAGCTCCGGACGTCTGGACAAGGGGTTACGGAGATAAACGAGGGATAGATTCCCAGAATTGCGGACAGTGCTGAAGCTTATGAGGGTGGGGATTTTCAATATATGGTAAATAGGGTGTTTATGTCTACAAGGGTGGGCTCAGTCACTAACACTACTTTTAGTGTGGTAATGGGTGAAATGGATGAGAAGAAGGGTGTTTCGGAGGAACATCAAGACCTCCTCAAAAAACTTCGAGCTGACATTGTGAGAAAGAAGCTATGGGGAGTGGAGATAGCTGTGGGTGAGGGGTGTAATGTAAATATGGTGACAAAGGCCTTGAAGATGGTGTTCTGGGAGACGGGTAAGGATCTGGTCCTCCAGCAACCGGCGAGGAGAGTGAGTGAGGGTGTTAATGAGGCTGTTAAAGATAATAGGCAAACGATGGCAGGAAGAAAGAGAGTCAATGAAGATGCCGTGATAATTAAAAAAGTTTCTGGGAAAACATTTGCTGAGACTGTCAAACATCTGCGGGAGAGAGTAAATGTGGAATAGATGGGCGTTATGGTGAAAACGGTAGGGCAAACTAAAGCTGGGAACCTCATAATGGTAACTGAAAAGGATCAAGCTAATAAGCTAATCCCCAAGCTGGAGGTTGCAATGGGGAAAGGCAACCTCACAGTCAGGGACCGAGGGAGTAAGCAGGTGGTCATTAGGGGGCTCGATGCGGCGGTCACAGCGGCGGAAGTGAGGGAGTCTTTAAAGGAAATAAAAGGTGTAAGGCAGGAGGAAATTAGCAATATCACTCTGAGTGAGAGTTACGGCGGAAGACAGACAACCACGGTCAGTGTAAATGATGAGGGGGAAAGAAAGCTGCTGAATGAGGGCAGAGTGAAAGTGGCCTTGATAACCTGTCCAGTGAGTAAAAGGGTTTCGAACACCTGGCATCAGAATGTAAGGGAAGGACTGCTGCTACAATTGTGGTCGTAGTCATAAGACCAAAGAGTGTCATACAGCAACGAAATGCCATCTGTGTAGGAAGAGGGTCACAGATGGGACACTGCGGCTTGTAGGGAGTATAGGAGAGCTATGAGCCTGGAAGAAAGAGCTGAAAGAGAAGGAGATAAGAGAAATACATAGGTATGAGTGATGGTTAAGTTCCAACAAGTGAATGTGGGAAGGGCGAGAGCGGCACATGTGTTGGCGATCCAGACCGAATTAAGTAAAAAGGTGGTGATTGGTGAGCCCAATGTTGAGATGACAGCGGCTGGGAATGATTTGTTGAAGGATGAAAGGGTTGATGTAGCGCTCTGGTTCGCAAATAAGACAGTGGGTGTGAGAGGGCACAAGAGTGCAGCCGGATACTTATGGGTAGAGTTCGATGACTTTTGTGACATTACATCTCGCCAAACATGAGAACGGCGGAATACATGAGGAGAGTGGATGAAATAATGGGGGAAAGGAAAGGAGGTGACTGGGTAATACTGGGTGACTTCAACGCCAAATCGGCGTTGTGGGGGTCACCAGTTACGGATGGAAGGGGCATTCACTGGAAAGAGTGGATTGCAAGTAAGGACATGTTGGTGGGGAATGTAGGAGGCAAACCTACTTTCGAAAGAGAGGTCTCCAGATCCTTTATAAACGTAATGATCTACTCTAGGGGTTTGAGTGGGAGGATGAAAGATTGGGAGGTGATGGATAAGGAGTCCTTAAGCCTCCATAAATACATATATTTCGAACTTGGCGGAAACAGTAGCAAGGTAAGGCGTGGGGGCCTCCACCGTTTTGAGGAACCGAATACTCCTGCTGTGCTGGATAGCTATCAAATGCTCAGAGGGAAGCTCTCAAATGCTACGAGGGTAGCTAGAAGGAATTGGACAGGGTGTCCAAAACGCCGGCAAGTCAGAGAGGGGAGGAAATAAAAGAGTGAATGCGTATTGGTGGAATGATGAGTTGGGGAACGTGAGGAAGGAGTCTCTGAAATGTAGGAGACTGCTAACTAGGAGTAGAGCGAGGGGGGCGCAGAACTCATAGAGCTGAGGAGAAGGGAGTACGAAAAGGCAAAAAAGGCCTTGAGTATGGGGATTAAACGAGGAAATAAGGTTGGAAAAGCTAATCGAAGAAGTAGATCGGGATGCATGGGGGCAGGGGTCCTATGCTCCATATGACATGCAGGGTAGAATGGTGGATGAGTTATTCCCGGATGTGAGAGGGGAGACAGATGAGCTCGAGGTAGGAGAAATTGTGGGTGTTAGGGATTTCGATGTTGAAGAGGTGACAAACGCGGTGGGATGATTGAAAAATCGGAAGGCGCCGGGAATGGATGGAGGGAGAACGGGAGTGGTGAATGGTGGCTGAATATGACTCAGAAATGATGGTGAGGGTATACAATGAACTCCTGAGAAAGCAGGTCTTCCTGGCTGAATGGAAGATTGGGAGAACGATCCTTATCCTAAAGGGTGGACCATATGAGGAGGGATTGTTAAAATACAAACATCTAACATTGTTAAATACTACTGGCAAACTGAATGAACATCTGATAAGAGGAAGGTTATTTAAGGAGATGGAGGAGAAGGGATGAATATCGCAGCAACTATACGGCTTTACTCCAGGGAGATCGACTTTGGATGCTCTACAGGAGATCATGCGATTGGTGGGAGAAAGGGAGTTTACATGGGTGGTCCTAATAACCCTAGGCATTAAGAATGCCGTTAACACGGCAGGACGGAGCATCATACTTAGGAGACTACGAGAATTAGGGGTTAGCCGATATCTCCAGAACATTATAACAGATTACTTTAAAAAGAGGACGATCAAAGTGGAAGACAGGGAGGAGTTGATACATGGTGTACACAGGGATCAGTGCTAGGGCCGACCCTATGGAACGTATTATATGATTCGATACTACGTATAACGTTGCCTGATGGGTGTCAGACGCTGGCCTAAGCAGATGATTTGTCAGTGGTTGTGAGAGCAATGAACAAGGAGGAGCTAAGTGAGAAGGGAGAGGAGGCGATTCGTAAGATACTCGGGTGGATGGAGAGCAATCGCCTGAAAGTTGCGGAAGAAAAGACGGTGGCGGTAATCCTGAAAAATCCGAGGGCAGGAGGGGAGATAGAGTTCAATTGTGGACATAGGATGGTTATGCCAGGTAAAGCAGTCAAGTATCTGGGAGTTATTTTAGATGACAAACTGATGTTTAACCATCATGTCAGGTTTGTCACGACGAAAGCCGCAAAAATGCGTGCAGCTCTGGTTAGGCTACGCCCAAACGTGAATAGGTCTCGAACGGCGAAAACGAGGCTTTGTTATGGGGTGGTGAAATCAATCTTGTTGTATGTGAAGACCTATCCCAAACTCATGGAGAAAACTGTTAGACCGATCCTCCTAAGAGTGGCATGTGCATATAGTACAGTAGCGATGGAAGGGTTGTACGTGGTTATGGGGAGGTACCCACTGAGCTTTTGGTTGAAGAGCGAGCGGGATTTCAGGGTGTAGATGGGGAGGGAAGGATGAGAGAGAGAAAGGATCATAGAGTTATGGCAGAGTAGATGAGATGTAATTGTGGATAAAGCTCAGTGGACCAAACTACTGATAGGAAAGATAAAGGAATGGATGAGTTGTAGTTTTAGGGAATTGAATTATGGATTGACTCAGTTTTTAACTGGACATGGGGCGTTTAGATCCTATTTGATGAGAATGAGAGGGGGGGGGATGGTTTGTGTATATATTTCAGAGAGGTCGACACCCCGCAGAATACGGTAATGGAGTGTGAAAGATGGGGCGCCGAGAGAGAAGTACTGATAACAGAGCTAGGGAGGGGAGTAATCATGCCGCAAAATATAGTGGAGATTATAACCGCCTACCGCAAAAGGTGGAAGAAATTTAGTGACTATATGATAAATATCTAACTATTAAAGAACGGGAGGAACGGGTGTACTTGACTGTGGGAGAAGTAATGGGTGAATAGTCACTACGCCGAGGTACCTGAAGATATGTCTACGATGAGTTCCAGGTACCTAGAGGGCGATGGAAGTGTTTTAGTGGGTCGAACCCCACACGGCAGTAGGCAACTGGAAAACACGTACGGCTGTTTGTTCGGTTAGCGAATTTCACCTCCACTGAAAAAAAAAGTGTGGTATAATTCCCACAAAAGCCATACATATAAAGTACAGATGCCACAATTATAATTACATGTGTGTCTGAGATTTTACAATATTAGAATTTTAAGCCTTAATAGTTATTCTCTCAGGTTTTGATTTGATGTTAAAAGATTAAATTTATAAGTTACGAAAGTTCGGTAGCTGAAAAGTTTTTGAGCTCCGTTCAGGTTCTGGACATCCTATTTCATACAAGAATCCTGTTGAACATCAAGATTATTGGATTTGTCCCCATCAATAACGTTTGGTGTATTATGATAAGTCAGATATTCCCCAGCAAATTTGGTTAAAATTTGGCATGCCATAATAAATAAATAATCATGGAGGAGCTATCTTTACATAACAAAATCATATTAAAATAATTAGAACTTCGTGGGGTTGTATTTTTTTGTTTCCATTGAATTCTATTCATTGTTATTTTATTTGTAGATTCGACGCAATTTTATTTGCGTATTAAAGCAAAAAATTGAATTGAAAAACGTATAGCAATCAAAAAGGCCCGGAAAAATAAATTAAAAGACAAACTATCGTATTTTTACTTACACCTACCTACCTGGTAATACATTTCAATACACCTACTTCGCTAACAGATCTGAGAAAGACCTTGACATATTTGGTTCTTCAAAATATAGTGACTATTTTTGCAGTTATGTAAATTATTCCCAAACAATTTTTAAATATAAACTGAAAAATGTCAACGATAATAGACTGTTTACTGCAGAACCCTATCAGTTCTGTTTTAGCCTGAAAGATCAGGAAAATATATAATATATCGCCTTTTTTTAGCAAATGTTAACTTGAATTTTGTCTTGCTTACGACACAGATACGATTTTAAATGAGCCTGTTTCTAAGCAATTAAAACTGAATAATGTTCTTCTGATTCACTTTTATACACATACATTTTAATGTGCATTTTATGTTGTATATTAGTCCGCATGTCAATTAGTAGAGAGCAAACTATTAAAGATATATGTCTTATTGGCCAACTAGAATTAAACCACTCACGAACCTCAATATCACTTCTAGCATTATCTTACTTAGAATTTAATTACTAACATAAATATGTAACCTCCTTTTTTTGCTTAACGGAGCTTCAAGAAGTACACAACTTTTGATGTAACTCCTTTATGCAGATGTCAGAATCGTGAACCAGTATCATGCCGTTCGGTCGTCTAATGGACAAAACACTTCTTCAACCAAGTGTAACAGAAGAACTTTACGGATAAAATCGCAGCGGTTAATAAATTATTATTGTTGCAATGTCATGACTGAAGGTGAATAATCGTAAATAATATCTGCTTAATTTCCGTTCAGGTGGTAAATGGAATCTTTCTGTAATTAAATTAATGACATTATCATTATCGAAAAGTTCCAAGATCATTTAATTCTATTAATGATAGTTTCATTTTTCTATTAATTGAAAACAATTATTTTGAAATTCTTTTACCTTCTTAAAGGTATCTCAAAGTTTTATTGATGATAAACTTGAAATAGCTAAAAATACTACTTTAACTGTGATTTCATTAACTGGTTTGCAAATCATATACCTTGAGGTTCAAGGCTTCAAAGACTAGTATCTATTATTTTAATATCTCAAAAATTAAAAAATTACCATTTTATACATTTACTTGTGCTCTCTCTAGGACCCAGGAAGATAGGTTGTTTTACTGACACTGCAGTTTCATCAAAATTTAGAGAAAACTATAACCAGAAGAATTTAAATAGTCTGAACTTAGAATGTTCATTCAATACTAGAATGATATTTGCAACTCCTAGTTTCGAATTTCCCAGTTTCACAAAACAAGGATTCCCATTAATATCTTTATTAAGAAATAGCTTTTGCCCGGGGCTTAGCTCCCTTAAATAAATATCAAGGTTCATTACATTCCTTTAGAACTGAATCAGTGTGATTCAGTATTTAAAAATTACTACATACAATAAATTTTCAAAAGTGAAAATATGCTTTATTGAAATAATTTACTAGAACAAAACTTAAAGAAGAACAGAGTAAAAATTAAAAGCAGCTATAATAATTAAACTGGCACTTAACCTCAAAAATTGAAATAGTTTTACTATTGCTTATAACTGATAGAACAAAATAACATTAAATAAAGAAAAATTTCAAACAGCTGAAGCTATAGCTATGCTATAGCTATAGCTAAATTAATTTCACCGTCGGTAATAGAGCACCTAGGGTTTGAACTTTATTGGCGTTGAAGTTGCTAGATTTTCAAATTTTTTGAGAATCACGCCTGCCAAAATATTTTTTTACCCTCCGTAAAAGTATCCAATGTCTTTTCTAATACATCTAAGTCTCATGATAATTAGTTGAGTAGTTTTGGCGTGTAAGCGTAACAAACAAACTTCCATTCACATTTATAATATTAGTACGAGGTCTGCCTTTTATATTTCGGGATTGGACAACCTAGTGTTGCAATCTGACAACTGACAGCTCTATCGTAAAGTTTGACATTTTTGAGGTTATACGTACTCAGAACGTTTTGACATACGAGCGCTATGTGTTGTTTACAGTAACTTAAAGGATTCATCTCGGCCAAAAAATGGAATTAAATCGTGAACATTTGTGTGCGATTATTTTTTACAAATTTCGACGTAGATTAAGTCAGCAAGAGTGCATGGATGAACTTAATTTAATTTTTGGCGATGAAACTCCATTAAGGACCACTGTTTATCGATGGTATGGTGAATTCAATCGAGGTCGTAGTTCACTCCAAGACGAATTTCGTGAAGGTCGTCCAAAAACAGTTGTTGTTCCGGAAACCATTGATGCTGCTCGCGAACTGATATGTCATGTGACCTATCGTGAGATTGAGTCAACCTTACACATTAGTGGGACCAGCATACATTCAATATTGCATAAACATTTGAATGTCAAAAAAATTTGTTCGCGTTGGATCCCACACAATTTGTCAATCTTTCAAAAAAAGGCTCGTGTCGATCGGTGGAAAGAAATGCTCAAAAAATACGATCGCTGTGCTTCAAAACACGTTTATGACATAGTGACAGGTGATGAATCGTGGATTTACGCGTATGAGCCCGAAAGTAAACAGCAGTCGACTGTATGGGTGTTTCAAGATGAGCCGAATCCAACAAAAGTTGTTCGTGCACGAAGCACTTCCAAGCAAATGAGCGCCTGTTTTATCGGAAAAACTGGACATGTCGCAACCGTACCACTAGAACAACACGCAGAACGGTCAATTCTGAGTGGTACAAAACCATTTGTTTGCTAGTTGTCTTCCAAGAAATGAGGAAAACCAACCGCTGAAGACGGATCACTCTTCACCAAGACAATGCGAGCTCTCACACATCGGCTCAAACAACTGTATTTTTGACCACTCAAAACATCGATTTGATGAGTCATCCGCCGTATAGTCCTGACTTGTCACCAAATGACTTCTTTTTATTCCCGTACGTAAAAAACAAACTGAGAGGTCAACGTTTTTCGACACCTGAAGAAGCGGTTGCTGCGTTCAGAATGCATGGTTTGGAGATACCTCAATCAGAGTGGAAAAATTGCTTCGACAATTGGTTCAAACGCATGCAAAAGTATATATATCTTCATGGGGAATATTTTGAAAAACAATGAAGCGTATTTCCATAATTAATATTTCTTTTTGTTCTCTAATATCGAAGTATAAAAGGCAGCCTCGTAGGGATGCAATTAGAGAGGTAGGCAATTTTTTTTAAGATAGATGTATTCCGGTCTAAATGATTATTTCGTTCATCCTTGAAAGTATTAATTTAAAATTATATGGCAATGTAGTCTTTTTCATTAAGGAGACTATTACGGATTACCGTGTGTTTCAATTAGACACTGATCGTCCAATTAATAATACAACTTTATTCAACCCTGACAAATTTTAATATAAAAATACATCACAAAACAAAATTTACATTTTGATGTTTACTGTCAGCTATAAGTCTGAACTAAAAAACTTAAAAACACCTAATTTTATACTATTTGATATTAAGAGTTTTCGAGATTGCTATATCTTTAATGTAGAGCCCACACTTCAGCCCACTTGCTGAAGTAATCATCGGAAACAAGGATACCCCTCTTGGTTACTGCGAATAGTCCAGCTTTGCCAATGGCAATTCGTTCAATAGGAATTGCTACTTTGTATTTTTCATCAGAAATCCATCATTTTCGAACTGATGGATTTCTGGACCCCTTACTAGTTGCATGTATGTCGCAAATAATGGACAATTCTCTTGCGCCTTCGTAATAGTTCTCCCAATAAAATCGCTCGAACTTTATCAATGGTTTTATTCAGGTGCAAGTGATCTCCAGAAAACTGACAACAGCAACAACTGACTTTACTTTCCCATATTCTCTTCAAAACTCCATTCTCGACTCCCACTGAACCCACACAAATTCTAGTAATAAGTTTCGATGTGTGGATCTTTTAACTGGTCTGTTCAGCACTGCTCTGTAGTCCAATCGTCATTTACTATGGCCCTACTCTGTCAATTTTTCTACAATGCCCGCAGTATTCAAGGTAGTCTCTCCTTGACAAAGCCCCGTCTTGAAATGATACTTCTGTAGTTTTTCCATCCATCCAGCAAACTGTCTTTCTGGTGTCTTCATGATCAGGAGCCACTTGAGGGCGTCTTGGTCAGTTCTTATGAGAATTTCACGACCGTAAAGAGATTTGTGGAAATGCTCGGATTAATGTCAACAATTGTTTCTAGTAAAGCAGTAATTTTTCTCTGGGTTAGAATCCTCGATTTAATTATTCGGTTGTATTATTCTCCATCCTCTTGAGAAGGCTAGAATAGAGCCCGAACGCTGCTTTTAATCGTCGCACGCCTGGTTCCAACAGAACGACTATTTCTCTGCTATCTGCTTATGCTCTTTGGGAAGAGGCCAATCACGAATAGTTTTCACCTTTCCATCATTTGTTTGAATTCGTGTCACTGATCCGATGTGGCGCAAAAACTCTACTTCCTGATGGAACAGGTAACATTTCTTAAGATTGAGCTGAAGGTTAGAATTTTTAATCCTGCAGAATACTTCCCATACATATTTGAGATGATCATTAAATGTGTGGTCGATAACTAAGATGTCGCCTAAATAAACAAGGAATGTCCTTGTGTCAGGAGCCATGCATAAACCAAAAGGCATGACAATATACTGAATCAGTCCTTTACTCGTGGAGAATGCTGTCTTCTTCATGAACCCCAACTTGCAAATATTCACTTTTTAGGTCCAAGGTTGGAAACCAACTGAATCCCTATAAGGTCGTTAAAATGTCATCTATGCGGGGAAGCGGATAACTGCCTTACTTGGTAACATCATTCAGTTTCCTGTAGTCTGGTGGTACCTACCGTCCTTTTTGTTTACTAGCACTACCGGTGCAGAGCTAATGTACGCCTCAATAATGACATTTTTTATCATAGTGTCTCTATTTTTGTCAACCCCTTGTTGGTGATCTAGTGGTACTCTTCTAGGTGGTAGTCGTATGGGATGGGCATTACCGGTATTGATTCAATATTTCACGGTATTGGCTCAGCCGATAACTCCGTCATAACTATTGAAAATTTCCCAGTTATCTGCAATAAGTTGCTTTGCCATTTTATGTTCGGATGGCGTAAGGTGTTTCCAATTCGTCCAAAATTAACAACATCTTTACCTTATTTTTTGACTTATTTTTGAAACTTCTAGACCTGAAAAAGTTTTGAAGCACATCCTTAACTGAGATAAGATAATTTCCTGGTTGATACAGAACTTTTGTTGTTCCAAGGAAATACGACGAAGTTAAGAACACACTGCATGGTAACTGCTCAATATTGGGATGGTGTAGTTGAAATAATTGAATAAGGATATGAAAAATATTCAGTACAAATACAGGGAATATAAACAGTTGCTGTTCAAATACGAAATATTATTATCAATATTCTCAATTATGTATTTATTTTATAAAGGGGTTAGAGCAATTCTTCCCGTATAACAACGATTACAATTTTGAGATATAAAAACAGATGAGCAATCTTTATTTATATTTTTTAAACATTGCGAATAAAATATCCTTTACCTTTTTCCCAATATTTTGACATTTTTTGTAGAATTAAGCTAGTATTTTTTAATAAATTTGAAAATCATTTATTCAAAAAAACAAATTACAAGGAATTACATAAATAATTCAAGATATTATTGGCTTGTGACAAAACCGACTATTTGTTCCAGTCTGCCATTGCTAGTAATAATATTTGGTGAAATGTTTAGTACTCGTATTAAATATTTAATTGTCATTACTATGAACTTCTACCTGTTATTAGTTCTCTCAAGAAATGAAAGTAGGATATAACTATTCTGTTAATTAATTTTTTAGTGGTGATTAATTGTTATTATATGATGGCTACCAACTTTTGACAATCCATCAAATAATCTTATAATTATAATTCGTTAACCTAATGAACCGTGTCTCAAGTATCATAGAAATTTTCATTTAATTTTTCCATGGCATCATTCTATCTTATCAACCAAATGTTGTATTGTGTAAACGAGACTTGGTTGAAAAGATATATGCTTACCGTTGTTTAAACACTGACCAGAGCGGTTGTATCAACCCAGATAGACTGTGGTGTGTATCGAATCATGACAAAAGCAGAAGTTATACGTTCAATAATTTTTGAACGTCGGCTTTAGCCGTTATTTTATTTATAATTTTCTTACATTATACTTTATTCTGTGCTAATGGCTTGCTAACTTATAATCTTGGGGACAACGAATGACGACCAACTCATTTTCAAGTTCATTGGAACGGAAATGGGGTTTTTGGTTGGCAAGAGAAAGGTAATTTTGCGGAATGAATAAACGATCGAAAGTAAACGCGATTACAAAAATTTACACAAGTAGTTTTTAACCTTGAAGACGATTGAAGACGAATAAAAAGAGGACTCCTGAATGCTCTTCGTAAAATGCTGAAGTATTCGACAGGAAATCTCGTTAGTGCCGCTAGTCTATTGTTCTTTAATGTAAAGGGTACTCATCGCATTATATTGTAATGATTTTCTTTAAGTAATCGAAACTTTAAAACTGTAACGAAGTGACGTATATACTTGACCAACAATAAAGAAAAACAAAACTTCTGCTATAAAGAAAACATATACTTGTGTGCATAGAAATCGGTCAAATGTACGCTTTTCACTGAAGCCATAATAAATGTTAGAAACTATTCAAGCTACGAAAAAACTATATCAGTGCCATATGCTTACAGCGAGTAGACAGTTCTACAGTTGATAATGCATGCTTCTCTCACCATAGAGAAAATGTCAGCTGCATTTCTTTTCTTCCTTTGCTTCAAAATGTCTGTGTTCGGAACCTAAAAAATATTTTGGAAACATTCATATTAAATGTCAATAAATCAACTTCAAGATGAAGGTTCTCAATTGTTTTCTATAAGTGTGCGTATTCCTAAGTTGGAACCAGATTAATATGTAGAGCAAAAATTATTCTTATTCTTCATAAAAATACTTGCATGATCTAAAACGTATATATAATTATTACATATCACCTTTTCAACTGTATGCGAGGTTTGTCAGCAAATATGAATTTTACTTATTTTTGATAATATCTATAATTGTAATTAAGCAGAAGTAATTATAATTAAAAACTGGATCTTATTATACCATATCACGAAAAATTCATGCAACTTAATCAACTATACACTAAGTTAAAAAATATGTATCAATTTTGTTTAAAAGTGAAGTACCTTTATACACATTTAGTTCTGATGACAATACAATTTAATACCGAGATGGCCGCCACTACTATATGCCGGATTACATATTTTTTCACAAATACCTCAATATGGGTATCAAATGAAGCTAGAATAAAGAAATAAATTTCAGTATGAAAAAAAGGAAATATAATATGTTCGCCAACAAAATGGCAGCTTAAGTATATATTTTTTCACACCCTTTCAGTATGGGTATCAAATGAAAGAGCCTTGATTCAAGCATGGATCTCCCACCCAAGTCAAGATTTTGTATCGTGTCGAGGACTGTGTGACGTTAGGGTGGCTAAAAATGAAACACATACCATGAGTTCAGATCGACTTATTCACCATAAAGCCATAAAATTTTTATCAAAGTTCAATTATGGGACGGCTGAAAGAAGGATGTTGCCCTTAATTTTGTCATGGGCTTCCACCGTCCACAAAATGCAAGGCAGCATAGTAGATCACGCAGTTATATATTTAGGATCGAAATTTCTTGGAGAAGGACAGGCATACGTAGCTCTGCGTCGGGTAAAGTCTTTGGAAGGATAATGTATTGAGAATGCAACAAATTGCCAGGGAACAAACCTTGTAATAATGTGCCACTCATGGAAATAAATATAATGACGAGTATAATCTAACAAAATAAAAAACTAAAAACTTGAAAATGAATTTAGTAAAAAAGATTTTTAATTTAAACGGTATTATTTAAAATTTAGACAATATTGATGATAATAATGTACTAAAAGCTAAAAAATAATTCGATGGGTCCTAGGTACCACTCATCACATCACTCTCCTCATCAATTTAGGCCAGTAAACAGACAAAAAAAATAAATTTTTGAGCGTAACGTAACCTGACTAAATACGTAGGTAAATAGCATTTATAATAATATAGCTGTTGACTTGAAAGAAATTTCAGGTGCCCATCGATTTTATTTTTTTGTCTGATACCCTAGATTGATGAGGAGAGTGGTGTGATAAGTGGTACATAGGACCTACCGAATTATTTTTTTGTTTTTAGTACATTATTACCAACAATATTGTCTTACTATTCAACAAAATCGTTTCACATAAAAGTCTTTTTTACTTAATTTATTTTTTATAATAACTCAAATTGTTATCAATAAGAAAGTTTATTGGTATTGAAACCATTTCACTAAAACGTGTATAATGATTTTTTAAATAAAAAACTGATTTATTATACAATTTTGCAGAATGAATGTAACTAGAATTAAATCAATATGACTGATAATTACCAGACCTAAAAAAGTTAAAGATTCTCAAATCGTCTGCAATACAGTGAGTCCACCTAAGTTGGAAAACTATAAATATTTAGAATATAGGTTATTCTATTCTATTCTATAAGTAAAATACCTTATTTTGTTGCAATACCGAGAACGTTAGATTTGAAAACTGCTTTTAATTAAGCCATTACATCACTTAAGATTGAAAAATAAATACACCTAAAAAACACAATAACCGACTTCCAAGAAATTAACTAAAAACCAAAAAATGTTTTTTTTTTGTAACAATTAAATATTATTTCTGAAGTTTGATTGAGTTGTACTCTGCAACTATGCAGTTCAACGTAGCACCGACTTCAGAAAGTTAAGTTTCTTTTTTTGTATGAAGTCGGTTTTTATAATTTGAAGTAGTTTACGTACAGTTCCGGCTCTGTCAGAATTTCTTCATTTTTTGTTGGGAATGTCTTGAAGATTCTAAGCAGTTTAATAATCGTCCATATGTCAAACGGCGTAATGCGATTCACTAATTTTGTTTTCAATTAACATGTTTGAGCTTCGTACTCTCAAGTGTAAAAGTGCTTCTCGTCAACATAAATGTCTCTGAAATTTGACTAAACGTTTTTGTCGTTGCTAATCCGATCTTAATTTCGTCGTCACTAATTTGTAAATATTTAATTGAGCACATTTATTGAGGACAACTAAATAATATTTGTAAGTAAATTTATTGCATTAAAAAAATTATTAAAGGGCTGAATGTTGACTCTGACAATTTACAAATATATGTACTTATCTTTCTTGGACTAACATTTTCATGGCTGCTGTGAGACCACATAAATATATTTATTTATAAAATAAACATTGAGAAGATATTAGATACATTTAACAAAATAATGCAAGTTTATGAAAAAAAGTGAAAGGCCGAATTCCTGCGCTTATTCAAGTAACTGTGGGTAAAACGGGAAAGCTTTCATTGGTTTGGTACTATTAAGAGTCTGTCTAATTTGAAAACTAAGTGATCCGCCTTCTTCTCTCTCAATAAATCAATGAAATTGCCCAATATTGGTCTTTAGGTTCTATACTAACATCTGTTATAGAATCTTCGTCGGTTGATATCGTTTCAGCCAAGATTTATTGATATCGTTAATAATCCCTTTCAATCTTTGAGGTAAGACAGACTGCTTGAAGCTTAGCGGTATACAAAGAAAACAGTATCTATATATGTATCATCATATGGTTATCCGCTCGAAAATGTTTACAGTTTCACATTAATTTTTCACGTTATTTAACGCTATTATTGTAACTATTATGATTAAAATAACTATAGAATATGAGGTGCATAAAAATTGAAAACAAATGTAGGCTTGAAAGAAATCACTTTGATAACATCAATATACAGTGGCGGATCCAGGACTTTTGTTCCCCTTAGCCCCTCCTTGGATCGACCAGTGTCAATACAGTACTATTGGTGTTTCTTGGACTTATTTTTTTCCCATTTAAATTTATATAGAATTAAGTATTTTGGTATAAAATTTGTACTACATATTTTCTCACCATTTTCGACTAGGTTGCGATTATAGCCAAGGGTACTCCGAGAACAATCTAAAGTAACTGGTATAGGGTATAAATGCGACCCCACAGCAGTAGCAAGAGTACTATTTCAGCTGTATGATGTGCTATTAGTCTAAGAAAAGTAGTGTGTTATAAATTGTGAATTTTAGCTTTGGTTTTTGATTTATTTATTACATACAATTTTAATAATTCCAATAAAAATCTTCACAAAAAATTGTTATTTAATTGTGGTAAGCAAATATATTGATAGAACAGGGGCACATCAACAATGAAATGTGTTTCGAAGTCAAGTACCCCTTTCACAGAAGTACCTACTAAACTGTGTTATCTAAAAATATTTCTTCTATTTTCATTGTCTCCATTGGCGTTGTGCTTGTTTTGCTTCAATGATGCCAATAAGCACTCATACTCGGCTCAACTCTGTTTTGGCAATCTAGGTTACTTATCCATTTCAGATTGTCGAATAGAGATATTGAAAAGTTTGATTTTTTTGAAGAAGTAGAAGGCTCCACAAATTAGCTTCTAAAACAACAATAGGTTTGCCTTCGTCTATAATGACTCAGAACTTTCCACTATTTTTATATGCCTAATGCAACATAAAACGACTAACAACTTAGGAAAACATATAAGAAACAATAAAGATAAAATTTACAAAAATAACAACTGGGATGTCTATAATGTTACGAGAATTCATCAATACTTCTGGGGATCCGAAATGTTTTGTCTCTCAACAGGCCGACCGCTGCCGTTACTGGGAATTCCCTTGAAGCTTCCAGAACACATGATATAAGTTTCCCGATAGTTTGTTGACTTGTCAGAATAATTCCGAGAGAAATATATAAATGCGGACACCTGGCGATAGGATTGATTCAGGTTTCGACGGTCGTATTGTATATTTAAGATAAATTGTAAATAGTTTCTGTGAATATAAATTGTGTTAAAGTAGTGGAAATAAATTAGAGTGAATTGGACTGTGATTTTAAATAAATCCAAGAACTGAACAGAAATCGTGCATGAAGATAAAAACATTACAATACGTTAACATGTGGTAGTTTCCCTAGTTTCTACCTCGGTCATACGGGAAGATCATTCAAGACAAGATGGGATGAATATACCAAAGCTTTTGAAAATCCCAATTATAATAAATCAACCTTTGCCGACCATTTATTGAAAGAAAATCAGGTACCTCTGAATACGTTTCAAATATTACATTTGCAACAAAAAAGTATATAGTTATAACTTTTAGAGTCACTAGAAATTAACAAAAACAAAAGAGTTCACCATACCTCTTGAATGATCAAACCGAAACCAATTTATCCCCATTACTTAATCATTTTAATAGAATTATATAAACTCATTATAGACATAATTTATTCCAATTAACCCGTCAATTCCAATATTTTGTTCTTTCTTAATAGTGGTGTTTCCCTCCTACCTACTTAAATATTCCATAATTTCAATTTGCATTCTGAAGAAGCCAATAACCTGGTGAAACAATTTTGTCAATATTAAATAAATAAGTGAAAATGTTTTTACTTTGTATAATACAGGAACATTTGTTGACAAATCCATTGAAACACTTTCTGTCAATAGTCTTGCGAAAAAGTTTATCTACATTAATGACATTAGGTACAAGACGTAGATTTTTTAATTATGTAACTTTTTCAGAAACCACCATGAAGAGTGAAAACCCAAATGAACAATCACAATAGCTATTTATCTCTCAGTCATTTAGAAACTATATAAAATATATTGTTTTTCACAAATCGGTGAAGTACTTATATGAATTTCTAGATTATATATATATATATATATATATATATATATATATATATATATATATATATCAGAAAATAATTTTTGATCAGACAGGGTGTTTGTAACTGTTTTCAGTTTTCAAGGAACAGATAAGCCAGTGTTCAATTCTACTTCTTTAGAGTTCATTTTTTTTAAATAATAAAATTAGACAAGACATTATGTTGAAGGCTATGTGGTGCCTGAAAATTGTCTTAATCCAATTGAAAAGTGTAATTTTAAAACATGTTAAGAATTATAATTTACCTCCATTTTAAGATTCGAAAATGGCATTATTATTTTTCTGGAAGTCGCAATTGTGGATTCTCCTGTTTTGCTGCTTCGAAAAATTAGTGTGCAATTTGGAACATTGGGCAAGTTTGTAAGAAAACTGTATTAAGTATTATTATCTATTAACAGTAAACATTTGTAAATACCTTGTCTTATTTCATTCACAAAAAATGGAAAAATATTAACTAAAAAGTATAAAATAGTTATAATATAGTTTTCTTACTAATGCAATTTCTAGAATTCCTTTAATAAAAAATATTAAATAATTAAGGATAATTTGTTTCAAAATTTTTATTTTAAATAGTAATTACCGTTTTTCTCATCTTCAGAAGATCTATTTAGCATTGGAGGTTAACTTCATTTAGTTGGAAAATATTATCCTTATCAAACCAAACAAGTGCGGGAGCATTGCTTAAAACTGCATTTATGGAAAAACATTTGCTGTTACTACGCTTTTTATGTTGACTGTGCATGATCGTGAATTAAAATCTCAAGTTCGTGAAACATCATAAATTATCTGGCTTTTTACTTTAACCGCAATGACATTGACATTCAAAACTAAATCTACACATAAATCTAGCGAAGTCGTACGTGTACAGGAGAAAACACACTCAAATAATTTCTCGTTTTCTTATTACTACCTTGAGCGAATGCAACATGTAGATTTACGGTAAACGCAATTATTGACATTTATTCCATAAATAAATAACGCATGCTATGCGATTCAGCGTTCAACAGAAGCAATTTCTGGCACAAGATCTTGCCTACAAGAAAGATATTCAAGGAATATTGAAATTAATGCTAATGGGTATAATAAATTATGCAGCACTACTGTAATATCTGTTGGATCCTCGGATAAACATATATTTACAAGGGTATTCGATATGATTTTAAATCAGTGAAAAATAGTAGGTTAAGCACTTTTTATTTACTATTTATTTCTTATGATACAACTCGGCAGTTCAACAAGAATAACAATAAATTAGTAAAAATGGACACAACTAATTTTTGTATCTAATGATTGCTCCTTACGCAGGCGTAGTGTCCACTTGCCTTCAAGAGAACATTTACTATTTGCTTTCTTTCTGAAGAGTGATACACAATTAAAGTTAGTAATATAACGAAGATGTATTTATCCAGTAGTACATATGTTCGTCTCCCTTGGCAATATGTATATCTATATCACTTGCCTTAAACATCGTATGCTACTATTGCTGGCTCCTAATGACTGTCTTCAAATTTTGGACGTTTCGTATTCTGACCACCACTATCGAATTAATATTTTTATGTGTTCTTGGGAACTAACACCAAAATCGAATAAAAAATCTGTATATTCAAGGAAAAACCAAACGTTTCCAGTTCTATTCTGACTTCGTTTTCAGTGGCTTTAAACATTTATTGAAAATATAAAATACAAAATGAAAGTTGAATATATGACATTAAAAAAAAATTCCACCAACACAAGGTATCTCACCAAAACTGTTCACAGCGGCTTTGGAAAGTAGATTTGCTGATGATATTGTCTTAATTGTTAAAAAGTCAGAGAAACTTCAACAACAAATAACTGAACTCAATATGGAAGTATTCGACGAATATATATACCTGAGACATTCAATACATATATCAGCTTCGCTACTATCAGAAATAAACTGAACAATCAAATTTAGATGTATAACATTTGGAAAAATATTCGTCATTATTTCTAGAGTGACAGTCCTTCTAAATAACAATGAATTTTATCAGTGCGTTCTATCTGTACTGACTTTCGGTTATGAAAAAATGTTCCAAAAAGAGAAAATTTTGGGCCACCTCAAGAGTCCGTACTAACAAGGATAGTTCCTAGAGACAAACATGAATTTTTGGTCCCTGTTCATACAACAAGCGTTTCCAAGACTGATTTGCGGCATTTCTACATCGGCGGACCACAGAAAAGAGACCTTTGACGGGAGTCAAGCATAGCAAACTGCAATTAGACGACTGAAAGCAATATTTACGCCACACTTCAATTCTGGCGTTTCCTACACAGTATGACAAATTTGTCCTGGACACATAGACAGACAACAGCGGTTTTTCCTAAATGCAAGATAAGGAGAGGCTCATCGAATACTACAGTTGTGGAATTTCGAAGTGCTAAAGCAATTCCTGCATCGCCAGAAAAGAAATATTTCATAAGAATATCATCCTTTAATTTTTACGCTATTAAAAAGGCAATCCCTCCCGAAATTAATCACCTATAATAAAAACTACTTCCTCGAAATTAGCGACAAGAACATTGTTGAAAAAAGTACTGAATACTTCAGTAAATTCAAGAACGCAATGCCAGGTTAAATAAATATTGGATCATCATCATCATCATCATCATGCTCAACTGAATTCAACCATTATTTTATGATGTAGCCTCTCTTACATATTCGTTTTTCAGTACTTTTCTTGTTGTTCTAATGTTAGCTTTTTGGGACCAGGTTATTCCTGCGGTCTTCATAATGTCCTAGTCCCATCTTATAATAGGGTATTTCCTTGGTATTTTAACACCCCTGGGATTTTTGTTGTCCATCTAGTATCTTTTCGCCATGCCAGATGTCCTGCCCACTGCCATTTCGGGGATTTTATTCTGTGGATTACATCTATTACCTGGGTCTTATTTCGTATCCACTCTATTATTATTTTTCGGTCTTTTCTTGTTATTCCTAGCATACACCTTTCCATAGACCTTTATGTAACTTGAAGTTTATGTGTAATTTCGGATTTCAGAATCCAAGATTCCCAACCGTATGTGAATACTGATAGAACACATTGATCAAACACTTTCTTCTTGAAATTTGAAGATGATTGAACTTCTTCCGTATATCATCCCAGCAACTTTGATTCATCTATTTATTTCTGGTAGTAGCGAACCCGTTGTGTGTATTAATTGACCCAAGTATACATATTCTTCTGCTACTTTCAGGTTGTGTCAGCAATTTTGATATTTTGAGCGTCTACCAATTCATTGTATATTATTTTTGTTTTCTTGATGTTTATTTTAAGGCCTATTTCGTTGCTTGCTGCGTTAAGTTGTGTTATTTGTTCATGCAGTTCCTCTGAGTTGTTGGCAATTAGAACAATATCGTCCATAAAGCTTGGATAATTGAGATATACTCTGTCCTTTGTTATTCTAGTCGAACTTCCGAAAGATGCTTTCTAGAGTCGCTCTGAATAGTTTTGGTGATATTGCGTCGACTTGACTATCTCCTCTGTTAGTGCGGAATTCAGGGCTGCCTTCCTATATTCTAATTTTGGCTTTGGCTTTCCTGTATATGTTGGCTAACGTTTCTGTATGTGGCTTGATTGCCTTCGGATAGATGGTGTCGAACGCTTTCTTGAAGTCACTGATGGCTAAGGCAAGTGGTATTTGATATTCCTGGGTTTGATTGATATTTTCCCTAAGAGTACGTATGTGATGTAGCCACTGTTGAATCCGGTTTGTTCTCATGGTTGAATTTAGTGTACTTTGTATTATGTTCTGTTTGTTAGAGAATACCTTGTACACTATCAGTAAAAGACTTATCGGTCTATAGTTTCAAATGCATTTCTTACTACCTTTCTTATGGATTAAAACTATTACTGTGCTATTCCATTGTTCTGGTATGTGTTTTGTTCTTAGGCGCTGTATATATATTTTTGCCAGGCGTTTCCAAGTTACCCTACAAGCGTATTTTAGCAGTTCATTCGTTATTTCCTCGTTGCCAGCAGCATTGCCATTTTTCATTTTCTTTATTACTGACTCCACTTCTTCCACAAGTACTTCTGATATTTCTTCTTCCGACATTTGTATCTAAAGAGTTTCGGCTGCGTTGTATAGGTCTTTGTAGAATTTGGTGGCGTGAAGTATTCTTTTATTTATTTCATTTATTCGGGTATTGTCATCCTTACTTGTCGTTTTCCGATTATTATTTATCTCTTAGCGTTCTTATAACTTTTCGATTTTCAGTTGCAGATTCTACCAGGTTATCGTTGTACTTCCGGATAACATCTGAAATCTTATTTCTAATTATCTTACACAGTTCGGTATATTCTATACGTTGGATATCTATTGTTCGATTCTATTCTTTTCTATAGCAACGCCTTTGTTTCCAAGCTTAGTTTCTTGTGGTGGTCTCATCGTTGTGTTCCCCCAATTTATTAGCCACAGGTCAGTAGTGTGTTCACTAGTTGGGTGTTATCTTCTTGTTCTTGTAGTTTTCCTTTTATTAATGTCTCTACTGTTCGGATTTTTCGTTTAAATTTTTGTTATTTTAGCTTGAATATCTGCAGTCTGGTATTAAGGACATTTCTTGCTGTTACAAGCCTATGATCGCGAATTTATTTAGTTCATTTATATTTTTAATGCAGTTAATTTTATTTGTGATAACAAAGTCAAGTTCATTTTTGACTGAACTATTTGGGGCTTCCAAGGTTCGTTTTCGGTTGGAGTGTTTATTCAAGAAAGAGTTTGTTATGTACATGTTCTGAGAATGGGCGAATTGTACTAATCTTTCTCCTCTTTTATTGCGTTCAGCAAATCCAAAGTTGACCATTGACTCTTCTTGATCCTGTCTTTTTCCCACTTTCGCGTTAAAATCGCCGATAATTTATTTGAAATGGCTGTTATTGTTGTCTAGTGCCTCTTTAATTTCGTGGTATAGGTGTTCTATCTCTCCGTCAGAATGACTTATTGTTGAAGCCTAAACTAGTATTATTTGAATTCTGTATGTTTTCGAAAGTGTCAGTGACAGACCAGCGACTCGATCAGATGTTCCGGAAATTCCAATGAATTTAGTCGTCCATCTCTTATGGATGTGGAACCCTACTTCGCTAGTCCTTCCAGTTTTTTGTTTTTCCTTCTGACTTCACTTATGAAATATCATTTAATTTTTGACGCCTATTGTTCTAATTCTACATTTCTGCTTGGTTGGAGAGTGTGGCAGTTGTATGTTGCTTGGTGTATTGTTGTCGAATTTGTCCCTCCCCCAGAATCGTTGAGGCAGACCGGTTTCCCGGTGGGGGATGGCTTACCCACTTGGGGTACAATTCCGTTCATTTTGTGATTCGATATGGTTTTTAATGTTGTAAGGCGTACCTTACCAGGCTGCCTCAGTGCGGGTTGGTAAGGAGCAATGTATCTCTTTCTCATGGATTTTTGCCAGTTACCACGACCGTACCCCCGAGTTGATGTAGCGATTTTTTATTTAATTTAAAAAATTGACGTTCTGGGATTCGAAAAATAAAATTGCTACTTATTAACTATTATTAACTCAAATTTTCTTGTCATAATTTAAGGCAGTTTTGTGTAAATTATTGTTTGATCGATAAAACGGTAACAAAGAGTATTCCCACATGTTTTATGGCAGCTTTCTTTCGTTGCAATAACTATAGCAATCAACCTTGAAATATTCTTACTGTATCATTTTTCTCTTTTGGCAATATATTTTTATTTTCTTTAAATGTTAACGGGATGGCTTATTTATGAGTATCTTCTGACTCTAGTGCATTCAACCTTATACAACTGCACTTATACATTTTATGTAATTATCTCATAAATCAATATAGTCGTAATTCTTTGCACAATGTGATCATTCATTCCCATGACCAGCGCAAATGAATTGCGTTCAACATATTGTAAACTTTTATTGGATAGTAAGTTCTTTTAAGTATAATATCACATATAGACGCTGTTCTGTCACTTGACTGGATTTTCAACAAATCAGTATAATATCACATTTGCAACAAATTATTCTGATTTGAGAAATTCGATGGCTGCAACTGTGATCTCATAACTGTGATAACATTCTCAGAATTAAGTATATAACAATAATATGTATGATACAAAATGAAGAATTCTACAATCAAACATATGGTGCCGTACATTGCATACAGTTTTCATATTAAATTATAATTAACCATAAGATACTAATTCCTTCATTCATGTAATATCTCTAACATAGTCCAAAAAACACCCATCTTAAAGAAAACTGCAAGGTGTATAAAACTCTATTTTAAAAACTTTCGACTCATCTTCAGTTAATAAAGTTCACAATATAACACGTGGTTCTGATCAGTTCTTACAAATAATTACGTCAAAAACATAACATTATTAAGGCAAAATGTACAATTGTGTTAATTCTGTGAAACCCCTCTAGTGACAGTCAGTTGTCAGTTTCCTTAAATGGCAAAGGCGGTCTTTGAAAGGTTATAAAAATCTGAAAATATACTTTAATAATACTTAAGGCTTACGAAATTTTCCAAAAGTGAATAATAGTAAAAATGAGTTCCAAATAAAGATTCAGAATTATATTTCAAAAGTTATATGGATTGGTCCCTCAGTGGGTTCCTTGAAAAATATAAATTGGCAGGTTAACCAAAATGAACGAGCATCAGATTGTTTTCTAGTTAAATTGTAAAATACTTTAGTAAAAAATAGGAGAAATTATTTATCCTGAAAATTAGATGACACATTTTTCCAGTCCCACTTGTAGGGTCATATAATTTCGATTTCAAAAACAATTCTTATAAATTGAATTAGCAAGGAGCCACTAACAATTAAATAATTTAACAATATCAATTAAAACAATTTGTTGGTAAGCTCGTATTTGCATTGGCATATTGGTAAATTTTCGATTTTACCATGTACATGTGTAAAATTGTAATTACTTTATAAGAACCGTAAAATAATTTAAGTTTAGTTGATGATATTTCATAGCGAAATGAATTCCGACATCTAAGAATTTCAGGAAAATCTAGCTCACAGAGACTGAGTAGAAACAATATATTGCCTTATGTTCAATGGATTGAAGAATCTCCAAAAGTTAGTATCGTGATTTTTTTGACAGATTTTAGTAAACCTACGATTTTTTCCGTGTGATTTCTATCCTAGGAGCACAGGGGAAACGGCGTTATACACAGTACGATTCCCGATTTGGAGTCTCTGTGAGCTAAATTTTCCTGAAACTCCTGGATGTCGGAATTCATTTCGCGATAAAATATTAAATTCAGTTATATGTAATAAAGACATAAATAATTATTCGAGAATTCAATCAGGTGATGAAGGTTCTCGACTAGAAACAATATATTGCCTTGCGTTCAATGGTTGGAAGAATCTCGAAAACTTAGTATTTTAGTTGATGACTCAATTTAATAATTTCTTATTCATTTATTGCCTGGGTTTCTCAAATATAGAAAAATAGAAGAAAAAACACAGAAGACACAATATTCATCAGAATCATCAGCTAAATATATTTCCTGGTCGCTCATCATCACTATTTTCACTTACTCCATCAAATTCTTATAGATAATTTATTTATATTACATGGTCCCATTCTTAAATCTTAACAAAATATTTGATTTATCGATTGTTATCTTTGATGATTAATTTATTTACTATCTTATTAATACATATTCAAGCTAATTGCTACTAGCGTACAGGTGAGGTCATTATTATGAACTGGGCTATGTTCCAAGTGAGAACCGCGTGTAAATTTATAAAATACTCGACATTTCGACACCCGCTTTTTAGCCATTATTTATTTATTTATTTATTTATTTACTGTTCAAACAGGTTTACACCCAACTACAGAACAGGACAAAAAGCAACTTAAGAGTAACAATAAGTAAATTAAAAATAACAGTTTTAACCATAGTTTACAACAAATATCAACGATATTGAATAATTCAGAACATGTACACAAACTAAAAGTAAAATTGATCTTAGAAACTAAGTAAACAGACAGTTCAGACAGTTATATAATAAATAAGATGAATAGACTATTTCAGTTATCTAAAAAAGCAGGTCTTTATGGCTGAAATAGTACAATTAAAGATGTCAAGCTGGTAATTCACTCATTACACTTCGAACACATTTTATAAAGTGGAGAACGTTTTAGAATATTAGTACGGGAAGTGGGAAGGTAAAACGTGTGATTGTCCTAGATGTGATTCTAGGCACAAAAATATTTAGTTGTTGCAGAAAAATTGAGTCGTTAAGTTTATTATTGATGAGTTTAAACAGAAAAATTACTGAATGACTGTCTCTCCGATGGCTGAGTCTATCTATTTATGTCGGGTAAGAAGTTCAGTGTTTGTGATATCAATTCGCGGATAAGCATGATCTATTCTATATGACAGGAGTTTTAAAAACCGTCTTTGAATTAACTCTAATTTTTGTATGTGAACCATGTAAAATGGACTCCAAATTATATCAGCATACTCATTTTAGACCTCACAAAAGCAAAATATAACATTTTTAATGTCTCTTGTTGCACCAAATCTCGGGAGTTACTGGCAACAAAGCCGTACTCTTGTTGGCAGCAGAGAAAACGGAATCGATATGAGCAGCAAAGGAAAGCCTACAGTCAAATGTAAACCCAGGTCAGTAAAAGTGGGCGGTCGCTCAAGAATAGAATTATTAATTTTATATTGAAAGTCGATAGGATGTTTCTTTAATGTGTACGACATTACTTTACACTTACTTGTATTGAGAGATAAATTATTATTTTGGCACCAAATTTCAATCAGTTTTAGATTTGAGAAAGTCTCTCGCAGTCGGAGATACTTTTGATTTTACAGTAAATCTTCAAATCATCAGCATATAATAAGCAATTTACGTCTAACTTATTAACGATATCATTAATGAAGATATTAAATAAAAGAGGCCCCAAGTTACTGCCCTGGGGGCACCTGAAGTGGCCACGTATTCGACAGACTTAAACCATTAAGACTACCGACTGTTTCCTATCACTCAGATACGACGAAAAAAGTTTAATCAATGAATTCGATAGACCAAACTGAGCTAGTTTAGATAATAGAATTCCATGATCGAGTCGGTCAAACGCCTTCGAAAAGTCCGTGTATACTACATCACACTGTACCCGATCGTCTATACATTCAGCCAGAAATTGAGTCATGTTGACAAGGTTTGTGATAGTGAGCGTCCTTTCATAAATCCATGTGATAACACGTAATAATATTGCTAAGTTGAGAGTACATTCTATTATAAAGTAATGTTTCAAACACTTTACTGAAGTTACACAAAATTGAAATTGGACGAAAGTTGCATATTTCAATTTGTCTCCCTTTTTAAAAACTGGAAATATTTTAGACGTTTTCCAAATAGCAGGTATAGTAGAATTTTAAGGCAAATATTAAGTACGGTAGTTAATGGTGAGGCAAGAATTGTTGCACAATCTTTTAAGATAAAGGCTGGAATGAAATCAGGACCCATCGTCATTTTATTTTTAACCTGCTTGAATACAGACAAAACCTCCTCTTCCCGAAAACCTGATATGGTGAGGTGTTGTGCATTAGTAATCACGTGATCAAATGTGACCATCTGCGAGCTAACGGAAAAAGATTGGGCAAAGAATTCGGCAAAACGTTGAGTATATCAGCAGGATTATGAAGCACTTGACCGTTATACGACATTCGATTCGATATCGCAGTACAACTTGTTTACTATTTATAAAAGCCAGAATTCTTAGGATCCCCCTTCATATTTGCTCCAACCGATCTCACATAATTTTGTAGGACTGACTAATGTCAGATTTTATTATTGCTCTTAAGCGTTTAAATTTGTCACGAGCAGACGGGTCATTATTTTGCTTAAATTGGAGATTAAACTTAGACTTTAGTCGCAATTGTTCAATGATACCAGGAGTAACCAGGGTGGATATTTCCTTTTAAGATTTTGGTCTGCTTTGGAACATACGCATCAAATACAGAGTAGAGCTTACCGTAGAAATATGAACAAGCATCCTCAGGACGGTCAAATGCTTCAAGAAAGTCCAATCAATATCACTAAGACGTTGATACAGTAAAGGAAAGTTGGCCTTTCGAAAATTAAATTCGTTATATGAGGATGTGGGAAAATTTCTCTTTAAGTTGCGAATGAAGTTTAATTTACAAACAATATTTAATGCCGGATGATGTCTATCCTCAGTAACCAAATTTCTAGAGACTTCCCTACCTGGCAACTGTTATTGTACAAAACTAAGTCAAGCATCTTACCGAAATCGTTAAATATAGAGTTTTGTTGAGTAAGGTTAAAAATGGGAAGGAAATCATTCAATTGTAACACCTGTATATTATCAGTATTATTTCTCAAAGAATCAGCGTAAGAAGAAATGTTAAAGTCACCTACAATGAGTAAGTTGTTGCCATGCTAAAATACCAGATTGTTAAGTGACTCGAACAGACTATTATATAACTCATTACTTAAGGAAGGCGGACATATAAGTTAAGTAAAAATATAGAACTTAAATCGGTAAGAATTTTCACCAACACCAGATCCACAGACAGCAACGAAAGAGGAAAAAATCTCTTAATATCGACATTAGATGAAGTAAAGAGATTGTTTACTGCTACAAGAACACCTCCACCTCTTGAGCAGTTGCACTCCTGATAACGCCTGTCACTACGGTAAACCGAAAAATCAGGTGGAAAATAATTGTCCATCTAGAATAGTGTCATTAAGCCAGGTTTCGGTTAGCGCTATGACCTGATGCTCAAACATAGATACGACATTAAGAAAATCTACTGTCTTCGAGCGCAGCCCTCTAGTGTTCTGATAATAGATACTTAAAGATTGGAGCTATTTAATTCTGCGACCTGTCCACTCAAACTGCATCCACTTGAAGCCGAGAATGATTCATGCAGCACAGGAATTGCTATATATAACCAAGTAATCGTTTTTAAATTTTGCTAAGGCAGATTTATATGCAGTACAGTTAGACCGATCCCAAGCAGCATGGTCGTCTGGAATTGTCGTATTTTGTTTTACAGATAGTTTAACGCAATTAGAACATTTTCTTATCCGTGATTTACAGGTTTTACATTATGATCTCCCCCACAAGAGGACAGCTTAATTTATTGGCACAAGATTTGGAAGAGTGGTGAAACTCATTACAATTAAAGCAACGCGATAATTCAATTGCGTCGTACACCTTACAGCTATCCAACTATCAACCTACAAACAAATTACCAGCTTTTAACGCCCATTCATAGACATACTTTTCAACCTGAATGACAGCTTGATAGATTCCTGAGTTTTTTTTTGGTACAGAAAATTCTAATCACTTTACAATCATTTGATTCGGAAAATATGTCCGGGTTACACTTCATAATTAAATCCCGTAATTTAGATTCAGAGTAATTTTCAGTCATCCCCACAATACACAGTCTAGGATTGAAACCCATGACTTCCTTAACCGCATAGGAATCCGACATTTTCTCCTCTACCAGCTTCTTTACTTTTCATTATCTTCCTTGGACTTGCAGCCAATAAGAACACCTCCATCTTTCGTATTTTCACCTTGGACAAACGCAAATTATTATCAGGTGGAAGTATATTCAGCATTAAATCGGATTTCGTTTGATTCACACCCTGACCCATGCGTTTAGGTTGTATGATAACTGCTGGACAAGTTTTGTTTTTGACAACATCTGAGTATTTCACAGGCGCTACATCACACGAAGAATTTTTATTATTTTTCAATACATCCGATTTCAATAAAGACAATTCATTTCTGAACGAGCGAAGCGCCTCGTCGACCTTTAAATCCAACACTCTGTTAATTTCAGCATTATTGATTGACATACAGTCTTTTACACAAGTTACGCATCTCCACATCAATCCGGGAATAGCGTTTAAGACACCCAGTATATCGATAGTAGTTGAAATACTCGACATTTCGACACCTGCTTTTTAGCCATTATCAAGCAACAAAATTAAAAATTAAATTAAATTAACGAAAATCAGGTTCTGGATCAAACTCCTCAAGTCTCATTAAAGGCCTGATTTAGAAGTGCAGATTTTATCTCAAACTCCGGGTCTCAAGCTGCCTACTCCTAGAGTCTGACTAATAAACTGATTTAAAAGACTTTCAGATTCTAGATTAACCTCGAAATCTCAAACTGCCTACTCCTCAAAAAAAGTGAGAAAAGGCAACTATTCTTTTATCCGTTAAAGATAGTTTACTACAGTAAACACCATGTAAATGATTTTTAAGTTGGACCAATTCTCTCTAACTAGACAAAATGATAACTTCTACGGTTTTCAATA
This sequence comes from Octodonta nipae, assembly GCA_034190945.1. Taxonomy (NCBI): domain Eukaryota; kingdom Metazoa; phylum Arthropoda; class Insecta; order Coleoptera; family Chrysomelidae; genus Octodonta; species Octodonta nipae. The sequence goes on from CM067217.1 coordinate 48,675,097, forward strand.
TTTGAATAATGAAAAAATCGCTCTACTACAAACTTGTTGTCGATCATTGAAGTTGACTTTGTAGGGTCCTGCTTGCCATTTTTTTGAATACGGTGCATAACTATTCAGGAATTAATGATTATGATTAAAAATTTTAAGCCAATTTGTTCGTCTCTTTGTTTGAGGCCCCAAAAAAGTTGCAGACATTTTTTTGTTTTTCTTTGTTGGGTTTTTTAATAATCGGCCATTTTCATAATACACTTTATATTCACTTTAGTTCTTTAAACATTTATGATTTTAGTGTTAAAGCCAGGAATCTTAGAGTCTATACTGCTGCAGATATCCTGCAATGCATAAATATCGTGAGAAGACTAAACAAAGAGCGCAATAGAAAGATCAATAGGTTATTTCACTCGATTGGGAACAGCCTCCAATAAAATACGTCCAGTGGGTCATTGACTGTTTCCACCCATCAAGTGAGACAATATGATACTCTTTTTTTTTGTTTCCCTTTCTAGTCTTATCACGATATTTGTCCATTGCAGGCAACCTCCAGTAAATGCTCTAAGTCAGGAATTCCTACACTTTTTAATAACTGTAAACTTGAAATTTAAAATAACAATTAGTTTAACAAGTAATTGCTTTCTTTTTATAATCGGTGATCTGTGGTCTGCTTGTATAATTATACGAATTGTGGATACATCCTACTCAGAATTTTTAATATTTCAGAAATGTGGTCCGAATTTGTTTTTTTTACCGATTCCGTTCAACTATAACCTCTCTGATGTAACTATTAAATCATATTAGTGATAAAAGTCTCAGACAACAAGTAAGTGAGTGACAATAGTATATAATCATTAATTATTCTGACAAAAATAATTCTAAAAGGCAAAACAAAACTTCTTCTTACATTAAGATCCTATGCAACTGCTAATGTTTTATTGACTGTATAAAATCTGAATTTGTTGGGGTTTCTGTAGCTTCAGCATCCAGAGTAATCAAATTAATAAGTGATTAAGACCAGATGTTATTTGAATGTCAGATAATACTAAACTTGACTAAGAGTTGTATGAAATAGCATGTCTTCCTAGATGTTGTGGAGTAACTGATTGCAGCCATCACTATTCTTTACAACTTATTTAGTGTTAGTACCATTTTAGGTGAAAATGAAGCAGAAATTTACCGAAATTGTAGCAAATCCGCCCTGAAAACTCCGAAATATAGTAGCAAGGTGGCCAGGAAAGCTGCCACAATAAACCATTTTTCATATTTCGTATTTAGGTAAATAATATTTTCCCCCATTTGGGATGAATTTTCTATTATCTGATGATAATAACTTAAAATAAGTCAAAGTTAGATCTGGCAACACTAGTGGATCGCAGTAAAAGAGACTTTTATAAAAGTAACAGTCGTCTGAAACTATGAAACATACGTACTTTAAAGTGTTTTTAAAGTTTATAAGTAGTTTTAGTTAAAGTTATATTAACGTAAGTAATTTGAAAGTGGCAGTAGCACAATACATTTGTGAAAGTTTCCAAATATCAAATTAGAAAGTATGTAGAAAACAGCATCCACCTGAAATGTAAGTTAAAGAACCTAATTAAACTAATTAAACGAAATTTAAAGCATTTATCAATCGATACCACAATTGTCCTATCGCAAATTGAAATATTGTTTCAATTAACAATCAGTTGTCTGAAATTGAAACGGCCCATCAGGCGGCATTTTTATAGGTATAATTATCCTCCAGACGGAGAACGGCTTGGGATAATATTTATTAATACAGCATACAATAAAATTCATACAACATCTTCGGTTGTTTTAAAGCCCCATTATGAGATAAGGAATTTTAGTTTTATGTGATGATTTTTGTTGTGAGATACATTGTATTTATAAACGTATGAAGGTAAATGCATTTAAAAAGCTTTACAGTTGATTTAAGACAAAATGTAATTCATTGAACGGCCACGAGATAATATACTTTGTTGCACCTAAAATTATGATGATGGGACGTAAAAAATCACAGCCCTGATGGCATTCCTTCGCATTTTTTAATAAACTGTGTCTACACTCTAGCGCTCCCTCTGAACACAATTTTTAACTTGTCACTTTCATCCGGAAAGTTTCCCAGTTTTTGGAAACATAGCTACCTGAGGCCAATCCACAAAGGTGGATCGATAGAAAATATTGAGAATTACCGAGCTGTATGTATGCAATCGGAGATCCCGAAATTATTGGACTACTTTTTCTCTCAATTCTTATCATGGCAATTTAAACACATTTTTGTTAACGAACAGCATGGATTTCTTCCAGGTAGATCTACTTTAACCAATTTGGCCGTCTATGAGTCATTTTTAGTAACAACTTTGGAGAATACAAGGAATACGGATTTCGAGCTACCATAGTTGAGCTCTAGGATTATACTTTTATTTACAGGATTAAGGTGGGGGTATTATTTCCAGGATTATAAGTGTGTCTTCAGGAGAGTGCTCTCACGCGGGCCATTTCTTTTTAATTTATTTATTAATGACATTGGCAAAATTATTAATCATTGTAATATCTTAATGTATGCTGACGATTTCAAACTGTTTAAAGAAATTGCAACTTGAATTGCTACGTTATCCAATGCGATTTAAACTATTTGCCGTATTAGCCATACTCCAATGACCTGAATATCAATAAATGACTTTTGCAAAAACTTCACACCTATAATCATTTCATACGCTATTAATTCACAAACGATACAGCGAGTAAGGAAATTGTACCTTGGTTAGTTTTCGATAATTCTCTGAGTTTTCGTAGACACATTGATCTAGTTGTTTCCAAGAGTTACAAGGTTTTGGGTTTTATCAATCGTTCATCTAAAACATTTTCTCATAACACGATTCGTTTATTATATTGTTCACTAGTACGATCTATTCTGGAGTACTGTTCTGTTATATGGAACCCCCACTATAACACACATATCGATTATATGGAGAAAGTTCAAAATAAATTTCTGCGTATAGTAGCATTTAAAATGGGTTTGAGCAGGGACAATTACCAATATAATGATATTTTAGTACAATTGCATTTACAATCTTTGCAAAATCGGCGTAAAATAGCTGACATTTGTTTCCTATACAAGTTGTTGTCAGGTGAACTTGACTGCCCTTGCTTACTAGACAGAATATCCTTGAATACGACTTCAGAACTCTTCAAGGTGTCATTTCATAGAACTAACTATGGATTTTCTTCAGCAATGACTAGGCTATTACGTACAGGCAATCAGTACTCCTCACATATCGATATGTTTTACAACTCCATCAGGGTAATCAAGCGATGGTTGTACTTTAATATTTAAGGCTGTCGTTTGTTTTGTTTTTTTTTGAGTTTAAGTAATTATATTTTATTTTGTATTTTGTTTAAACTTACATTTATATGCTTTTTGTGTGTTTTGTGTTTTTAGATTTAGTCTTAGTTTTAATGTTATTTTCTTTAAATTTTTTGTTTTGTACTTTATGTAAATGGGGCTACCCGTAGATGTGAATAAATAAATAAATACTAACATGCCAACTGAATTTATTACTTTCCAGTAAGTTTTTCTTCCCATGTAATAATTACCAAAAAGCTGGGATCGGATATTTGATTTAAATCGCAGACGATATTTATATTAAAATTATGATAGGTTTGGCAATGAAACATTTTTTTTCGATCCTTTGAGGAAATCCACTGGAACACTGAATGAATTTAGAGGACTCGAGTCAACGATTGTTGAAATCATCGACTGCCTTCTAGATTAAGTTGTCCTGCGCATAAATGTACAGTCAAATGGAAATCACAGGATAAAACACAGCACGACTCCTGATTACGATTCTGTCCTGTTTGCAACTTCCATAGCCTAGCATATTTTCTCATTTTTAAAATTAACTCGAAATGGAAAGTTCGTAGAAGAGATACATAGAAGGCCCTGTTTAAAACACCCTGTGCATATGACGTATAAGTTATAAGTTTTAGGTTAATATGTTGCTCCACCGCCAAAGTTAACTTAGGCACTTTATTTAGTTAAATTATTCTAACATTTAAATATTGAAACCGCTTGTATAAAGTATAATAACATCTATTAACATTGAACCTTTTTACTTATATACTTAACTTCCATAAAATTTCAATTATCTGTTTGTTTGTTTGTTTATCCAGGCATCACGTAAAATCAAGTGAACAAATCTTGTTGTTATTTGTTGAATAAATTTTAATTGGACTTAAAATTTTGTATTTACTTTATATCGCTATATTAAGGGAAACTGGAGATATAGCAAAAAACCTCAACAATGTTGGATAACACAAAGATTCTATTGCACGGACCATATGTCACTGCTACTAATGAAGAATGGATTGGGTTGCTATATAATTTTTGTACATGTAGGTATGTTACGTGATATGTTCATTGATTGTGATGGCTTTTAATGATTTTTTTCCTGTAAAACATTACGCTTAGGGTGTTTTGAGGTATATTGCAATGGGCTCGGCAGTTAGGTTAGGTTTAGTTAGGTGGGGTGAGAAATTAAATGGTGTTTAATGTGAGCACTAGTGTGACTTGGTCAGTTTCCTAAAGTTATATGGAATGGTTCAAATAAATGTTAGAAAAATTATAGGATAGGGTGACCTATTAGCATTTTTACAAATACAGTGTAGTTAGAAAATATTTAAATAATATTTATATAAAATTCCACAAGCAGGTTGCATATGTAGGATTGTTGAAATGTAGAGGAGAGTAGAACTACAATTATACAGATAGGTTTAAAAAATGTTATGTTAAAAACTGGATATGCAGGGTTGTTGAAATATAAGCTCGAGTAGAATTATAGTTGTACAGGATGGTTAAAAAAATATTATATAACCAATAAGCAGCAGCATATAAGAGGTTGTTGAAATATACGGTGAAGTAGAGCTATAGTTATGTATGATGGTCCAAAAATGCCTTGAATAAATTTGTTGTATGGGATGTCTCATGAGCAGTTTGGTTGAAATATATAGGAGAGTAGATTTATAGTTATGTAGAGTGGCTCACAAATAAAATTGTGATATATGATAGCACATACGATTCAAAAACAATTCCTTTCTGTAGTTTTCAAAACGTTATCCGACTTCTGTATTAGAATACCAAGTGCAACCAACATAAGGTGGCTTCCCTATTCAAGTATATCCATATAATATTTCATGCCATAAGGGGGTGACTAGTCTAATGATAAAAGTAAATCTATATATAAATAGGTAAAAAAGAAACGGTTCGGTACCATTTTCTCTCTGTCCCTCAACCGATTTACTTTTTTTTGTTTTGTTTAGTAGCTACCGACGACCTTCAGTGCAGAATGCTAAAATTTATGTATAATATTGGTTCATTCACAATTTTCGTCCACACTGCCAATGCCAAACAGTGCCGCCAGATTGCTTGGAGAGAAAATTGTAAGATACTCGTAGATTGACTCGAACAAGAAAAACAAACTAAATTGAACGAAATACTAACAAATTTTGTTTGGTTCTGAAAGTTATTCTACATTATAATGCTATTGAGATCTCACCCACAAAAATTTATATTATATGACAATGACAATTTATTGGGTACTCACACCTTTTTTCTAAATATAGTTTGTCGACTAAAAACAGAAATTTGTATCTTTGTAATATATGTACTGATCAATGTTTTTCCGATAATTTTATATTATTTTAACATTATGCTTTTAATTTATATTGTTTTCATTTTAAAGGCTAATAGTTTCATACAATTTAACTAAGATTACAAAGCCCATGATATAAATACAAATAGTGAAATTGATCTTATATAAATTTTATCACTATTTGATATTTTTCTAACATTACATTTCTACAGCTGAACCTTTCAAGAATTTAAAGTGACAACTGTTGCTTAGGCGATTTTTGGATGGGTAAAAGTTATATGTTCTCATGTTCTAAATTGACTGATATATAAGGCGTTGTAGATTATAATTATACAGGGTGATTCCAGATATCTTAGAAAGTATTTTTTTCTTGGGTGGCCCATAAACAGTTCCACATATAGAGTGTTTAAAATATAGAGTGCAATTATAACTATACAGGGTGGTTTGAAAAAATAAGTATATAGAGTAACCCATTAGCGGTTGAATTTACAGGGTTCTTGAAATAGAGGGCGCAGTAGAATTACAGTTATATAGGGTGGTGCAAAAAATATTATACAGAGGGGCATATGGTAGAGTAGAATTAGAGTTATACAGTGTGGTCTATAAATGTGTGGAATAAAAACATATACATATATAGGATAGATGCAATACATGGTGAGAGGAATTATAGATATAGAGGATGATTATAAAAAATGTTAGAAAAGGAAATGATTTATAGAGTAGCCCACGATGAGTTGCATATATATATATATATATATATATATATATATATATATATAATGATTAAAATATAGGTCAGAGTAGAATTATAGTTAAGAAGATAGTTTAAAAATTTTATAAACAAAAAGAATAAATACGGGGGCTCATAGGCATTCGCATATACAGAATGGTTGGACTGGAATTATAGTTTTACGGGGCGGCTAAAAAATGTTAGAAAATATAGTGCGTGATCCATGAGCAGTTGCATATAGAGGGTGGTTAAAAGAGTAGAATTATAGTTACATAGAGTGGTGAAAAAACTGTTTTGATTTTGGGTAGTCCATTAGCAGTTATATATACAGGGTGGTAGAAATTTATTATGATATGGAATGATTATAATGAGAATTTTAATAAATTTTAGAGAATTGAGTGCAATTATAGTTATATAGGGTAGTTAGAAAAAATAATTTTATAGGGTAGCCCATTATCGGTTGAATTTACAGGGTTCTTGGAATAGAGGGCGCAGTAGAGTTGTAGTTATACAAGGTGTGCACACATATTTGTCATATTAAATTAATAATTACGAATTTGAACACAAAAAAGTTCGATTAATTATATCTAAAAAATAACTTGAATGTCGTTACTTAATGACATAATTGGTCGAATTTCGAGTACTAGGCGACAGCTAGTACATTTAAAAAGCCCTAAACCAGAAGTAGAGTATTTTCGTTGGGGCATCAATTGTTTAAGATGTAGCTAGTCGGTCTGTTTTGAACTGAAGGACCCAATTGCTTTGATTTCATTTAGATTAACAATGAGAAAAAACATTATTTGTCTGAAAGTTGTTTTTAGGGTGACTAGTCAACTAAAGACGTTTTAACTTGAATTGTCAAAAAAAGAAGGTTCAATGAAAATTGATTAACAGTCCTCTCATCTTCCACTTCTTTGAATAAATTCTGTTTTCCTCGTGGTTAAGAATGTTCTGTCTGCGTTTAAGGTGGTGATCGATAATTAGCTTCTCAATTTCGCATAAAAGGCATTTGATTTCCTTTTAAATGGATAAGTTACATGTTTAGATAAGTGTGACATAGAGAACTTTTCAGAAATATGGGGTCAATTTAGTCATCTCTGAATTATATGCTTCTTTGATTTATAGCTTGAGTCATGATTTCGTTGATTTTGTTGGATTGTTGTTTGAATAAAAAGATGACTTCCAACCATGTTAGTTTTAGTTAAATTCTTCGCACAATAAAGTTCTGTTTAAGGATCAAGGTGGAATTTCAATGATTAGGTTAGAATTATATTTTGTGATATATGCGCAGGGGACGTCTTGCTTCTTATTGGGTAGGTCTTTTTATGTCTCCGTTTCGGGTGTGCAGCTTTTCAATCTTCACCAACTTAAATGCACACGATAGAAAATTCTTCACCACGAAGAAAATAGACGATATTCAAAGAAGTAGAAGGTGAGAGGACTGTCTATCAAGTTTCATTTAATCTTAATTTGACAATTCAAATTAAGAGTGAAAATAAAATATAACTTTAGTTAACACTTTACCTTAAACGCCTAAATCAAACATTTTTTAATAATGAATGGTATTTCTCATTGTTATTATACTACTAGTAAATAAAGTTGTTTAACACTAGCGGTTACCTGCGGCCACTCGAGTATAGTAGTATATATGTACAATTTATAGATATACCTAAAATAGGAACTCTCCCCATATTTGTGGCACTATGTTAGTTATTTTTATATGTACTTGGGAACTAACACCACAATCAAAACAAAATTCTGTATATTCAAGAAAGAACCAAATATTTCAAGGTCTATTCTGACCTCGTTTTCAATGGCTATAACATATATTGAAAATATAAAATGCGAAATGAAAGTTTGATATATGACATTAAGTTTACATAAGAATTTTTTTTCTTGTGTCAACTGTGTTTACCAAAATCCTGTATATGTTTCACTCAGTACAATAACTCTCTTTATACCTACATCCTATATGCGCTACTGCATATACTTAATCATATATACCTACTCCATGTATACTTATACATCTGTATACTACCACCCTTTATACTTACAGCCTGTAAACTTATAAGTACTCTGTAGACTCACACTCTGTCTGGTTATTGACTTATAATTACACTCATACCCATTTAAGTAGTAGTCATGTTTATATAATATAACCGTTGGTTATTGCTTTTCCATTGGAAACTGACAAATTCACTGAATATTTTTAAAGAGTGGTTCTTAATATGATGTCATCAGTAACGTTTTCCCTTTACTCTCTACTGTTCCTCAAAGTTTTAAATGATTTTTTATTTGTTCTAAAGCATTTTCCCTACTTTACTTGCGTGATTCGTAACCTACCTAAGTTGGTATTAAAGAACAGCCAGGTTCTATCACCAATCCAGATATACTTACTCAACATCAACTACATGAATAAAGTTCACCAAACATTTTTTAAAGACTGATTAGTTGCTTTTAACTAACTTGTGACCTAATTTCAACAACTTTCACCAAATTTAATTGCTTCAGAATTGTAATTTAATATGCCCAAACGCAAAATAAATATACAAATACAACCATCAAGTATTATTTTATCGGTTATTGCGAACACTAATAGAAAGGCCATAAGCAATAGATGTACATTTTATTTATGTTGATGAACAAAACATAGTATTCGACAGATAATTCGAATAAGAAAAATGCTATTATTTTAATAGCCCTTGGCTTCTGTTAGTTTACACTAACATCATTATTTAATCAAATCTGAAAGATAACGCCTTTAGCAATCTTATTAACTATTTTTATGAGATTGAAAAAGTACTCAAGAATTTCCTTTAGGTGAATAATAGCCTTTCATCCTCTAGAAAACAATGGAATACCTAACTGAAAATGTTAAGTATATATTACACCTAATGAAAGGAGACGACTTATTATACGTATTTATTTAGTGGCATGAGACTATGAGACGTACCTGAAAATTTCTAACGATATATTAAACACTTTTGATGGCTGAATATAAATATAAAACTAACAAATAATGTATAAATATCAATTATGTAGTTTTTATATTGTTCCACGACGACGTTTAATTTTTTTATAGTCTTTCATAATTGAAAACCATATTTTTTTCACTATATATGTTCAATCCAAAAAATAATGTCGTACCTATATACCTGTTGCATAATCAACTTTAACTTGTAGTTTTGTAACTTTATTATTAACTAATATTAGTATCTGAATACTAATATTTTGGATTTTACAAAGTTGTAATTTGTAAATTAATTTTGTTGAATTACGTAACGAAATTCTACGAGTTATAAAACTACAAATTACAAGTTCATTATGAAGTTTCAGTTATACAGACTTTAATTAAGTTTTTATTTAATTCGCTACAGTTTAAAATTTGTAATTCATTTTTTCAAAATTTGCTTGCATTCGGCGCATCTGATGATTAATATTACCTCTTATCACTTTTAAGTTATAAAGGGTTAAATAACCAGATATCAAAAACACTTCACTGCTACCTTTCGTTTTTTCTTAAATACCATATTTTTTAAAACGTCATAAAAGCACTAAAAGATTTATTCATAAAAATAATCGTCAGTTTATGAAATATTTTAACACGTAGCTAATTCTACTCTAAAGTATGTAGGATGAAAAATTCTATCCTACTAATATGGAAAACCTGAAATATGGGGCGTAGCAAAATTATAATTATTTAGTGAGTTTTAACACAATGTTAGACAAAGTTGCATATAAAGGGTAGTTAAAATATAGGGTAAAGAGAAATTATACTTTAGAAGGTTGTTCAAAAATTATCAGAACTAATTGTTATACGGTGTATACCATAAGGAAGGAGGATTCCAAAAATGTTGAATAAAACTGTTATATAGGATTAGATAAGCACCCGCAGTTTGAGTTAAATAAATTCGGGATTTGTGGATTTATAGTTATGTATGGTGGTTCGAAAAAGTTGTTCTATAGAATAGCCCATATGTTTCATAAGGTATTTCTTTTTCGAAAGAATTTTACATTTCATACGCGGGTGAAAACGCCGGTAAGGGTAGATGTATATAAGTCATGTATAAATGTTATATTATGGCGTCAGTGAATTGATCTAAGGATAGAGCAGGAAGGAGTCCATACGAACTTAAAAAAAAATAAAAAAATGTAATCCCATTGAGTCTGGTCTGTTTCAGGCAACCTATAATTTACAACAAAAAAGTAAATCTAACAAAACTCTTAAAAAATCTTTTCAAACCAAACTTTCGTTTATAAATTATTGAAACAAAATGTAAAAATAGTATTTAGTGATGTGTAAGTAAATTTTAAATCTCTACATATTTAATTAGACTAACGTAAACAGAATGTTTAAAAAGGCACTGCTGTTCATTTTTGAAAATCGTATATTAACAACAAAAAAGAAAACCTCATTTGAAACAGAGGTTTATACGAAACGACTCATACTATCAGACAGGTCAATTCCAATTACTATCACACAAATACGATAACGAAAAAACTATTTTGTTGACAAAGAAAAAGTATATATAAAACAGTGTTTTTTCTGGAAACAATAACCCTGCAAAATTCATAAAAAATCAACATCAAAGTAACACTGGATCTCACGATGACTACATTACCGTTACAACTATACCATATATACAGGCTCTATCAGAAATATTGAAGAGTGTAGGTAACTGATTTAATGTCAAAACAACTTTCAGGACTAGAAATACATAAAAATGAATTGTATGGGAAACAAAACCAAAAAGCACAACTTGAATCTCAACAAAATTTGTTTTTCTAAATTCCTTGCGAATTGGATAAATTTTACCTTGTAAAAACTTCTGGACCTAGGCCATGAATGAAATACAATTGGACAACTCAATAATATTACCCAAAGAAGAACACAAAACAAAATGAAAATTAAAAGAGTCTGCCTTAATTCTGTTAAATGAGGATGATTGCTTCTACTTCCATAGAAGTGAATCTGGTTGCCGATAATTAAGTATATTGAATAAGGTTTTTCTTAGGTTTTCCTTTATAATGTTAAAGAGTTCAACAGAATTCTTTATTAGCATTTTTGGCGAATAAACTACTTTACAATAAAGTTACCTCTAGGACAACTCTTTTAAGTTCTTCCAACTTGAAAGCAGCTTAACTATTATATATCATTTTTGGATTTTTTGTGCTACCCTGTATATCTGAAAAACAAAACAAAATTCCATAGTTATGTTATGTTAAATTGTCAAAAAATCTAGCTGTCAATTTTTAATTAACACTTTTTTCAATTTTCAATGCCATTAATGAAATCAGACTTTGAAACATTTGGATTTTTTTAATATACAGCTTTTTTTTGAACTGAGGTGTTATTTCCCGATCAATCCATAAAAAGGAAATAAAAGATGGTACAAGTAAACTGCAGAAAACTAGCGCCTGGGTAGTTATTGTTCTGAAACAGCTCAACCGATTTCTATGAAATTTTATATGTACTTATATATATATATATATATATATATATATATATATATATATATATATATTTGATAGGTATGAGAATAGGTCGTAAAGAATATTTCATACCGCTAGGTGATTATGTTGTCCCTATCCAGAAAATAATAGTTATTAATAAAATAACACATATGTTGTATGAGTGAATAAATAGTTGAATTAAATAGATACGCCAAACCCAGAATCCAAGTCCTGAGAAAAGAAAAAAGGGTCATCAAAAGGTAAGGAAACAAAATTTTAAACATTATTTAATAAATTCTTAATTATAAACTTAAATGTAAAATCTTACACAAAATATAATGTTATAATATATATCTAACGTATAAAAATGTCGTGTCACGATATTTGTGGTCGAACTCCTACGAAACGGCTCCACCGATTTTTATGCACTTTTTTATTATATTTGTTAGATATGAGAATAGATCATAAAGTATATTTCATACCGCTAGGTGATTAGAGTATCCTATCCTCAAACAAATTTATATTTTAAATGTTTAAAAAATTTCTCAGAAACAAAATATGGAATTTGATATATTTTTCCACTCCCCTAACAAATAATAACATTTTGCAAAAATTTAATCAACCCATGGGGAACATGTGGGGAATTGTTTAAAAAAATACTATTTTTCAGGAACCTAAAGTACTATAGTGGTAAGAATTAAGAAGTTTTCAAATAATACGTAACTTGTCATTTTGTCAAAAGGAAAATATTAAATGGGGGAAATGGGGTTTACTATTGTTTTAAAAAGAATTTAAATATACGAAATAGAAAGTAATACGGGTGTGAATCTTGATATACACACGTTTCTAAAATAAATAAAAGCAGGTTTGCGAAAATTCAGTTATCCGATAGCAAATGGGGTAGTTTTTAAGAAAAAATCACTATTTCTCGGAAATCGAAAATGAGAATTATAATATTAATTATTTAGATGAATAGAGATTTGATGTGATATTTTACAAAAATTCTGCTATTGAATGGGGAGGATGCTGTCAGTAATTTTAAGGGAAAAAAAAGCTGCAGGCAGTTGGTATACATGCTCTTCTCCTGAAATGACTAGAACTGAATTTAATCACTTAGCAATCATAACATAGCCGATAAATGTTATGTGGAGTATTTATTCATTGCATTCGAATTGTTAAATTGATTCTGTTCTTTAAATGAATAGAGACAATACTCGCCATTTTGCCAGTACTGAAGGGGTGGAGTGTGCAAAAGGCTCCATATCAGATTTATCTAGAAGTTGGAAATTTTTAGATTTATAAAATTAAAATAAATTCCAAAAACATCGAATTGTTAAGAATATTAAATACACCACAAAAATGTAAATTTATTCAAAATTGTATAATTTAATCTGTCAAAAACCTAAAACGTAAAGAATATACAAAAATCTAAATGTACAAAACGCCAAAAATGTCAAATCTAACAGAAACAACCAAAAATGTCACCGTAAATGTAAACAGTAAAAAAGTCAAAAACCGCCAAATATGTCAAAAGTCAGAAATATCAAAAATGTCTGAAATGTCAAATATATCAAACCTGTCAAAAACGCCAAAAAATTTAAAAATTACAAAAACATCAAAAACGTCAAAAATAGCAATGAAACGAAAAAAACCTGAAATGAAAACAGGGAAACCAAAATATCAAATGTGAACATCTCAAACACATCAAATATATGAGCTATATATATTAAATCCGAAAAGGGTTGATGCCATATAATTTTCGCCAATAAATGATGTTAAAATGATTTTCAGAAACAATATAAAAATGTTCGGGATGTGAAAATTACTAAATTTTAAAAAATGTTCAAGATAAATATGTCAAATAAGCCGATTCGTATAGCCCGTACGAAGCCGGGACGGATCAGCTAGTTTTATACTAAAATCTATGAACATTGCATTATAATTATGAGCCAAATACTTATTAACCAATATTTATTATAAATACATGTTTTGTGAGCATATGGTTGCTAAACATAAATGAATATATATGAACGATTTGCTTAGCATAGAGAGGTCCTACATATAGGTTATTAGGAAAATAAACCAAGTATTTTTTTTATAACTACTGCGCACGTGACACTGAGATATTTGACTCTATAATGTATATACAGTATACAAAAATATACTTATTAGACTTCACAAATATTCAAATAAGATACCTATCTACAGTGGAATAAGACAAGATGATACCAGAAGGAGTCTTCAAGGAATTGAACGGGACAAATGTGCGTGTTAAGATCAACGGAGAAAGGCTTTACAATTTAAGAATCGCAGATGATGTGGTTCTAATCGAAGAAAAAGAGGATCAAACACAAATGTTACCAGAACTAGAAAATTCGTCGAAAAATATAAGAATAAAAATAAATACAGGTAAAAGGAAAATAATAAGCTCTAAAAAGATACAGTTTATAACAAATGAAAAACAGATAGAAAATCTTCAGCCATATGTACAGTTACGACAACAGATACTAACTTGTAAACCCAACAGGGACAAGGAAATTGAAAGACGAAGACGATGAAGATATGCTACATTCAGAAGACTCTCGCGCATTAAAAATAAAAAATAACATAACTTCTTAGAAGCAAAATATTTGATCAATTCATATTCCCTGTCATTATGTATGAAGCACAAACATTGACCCTCACACAAGTAAGGTATCGACTAAATGGAAAGATCGATTTTGGGTATATTACTGAGAGATCAACATCGTAGTGATTGAACGAGACAAAAAACCAAAGGCACCCACATAATTGCGGGAATTACCAACCTTAAGTTGAGCTACATTGGTCACATTGCGAGAACTAAAGATGGCTGATAGAACAGTTGAATTATCATATGAAAACCGAGAGAAAGAAAAAAGCAAGAGGAAAAATGAGATGGTATGATGATATTGTTATATACTCCGTTACAATATCAAAAAAGTAACAGGACGGAGGTAAGGCGAATAAGCAAAGAACAGAGATAGCTAAAGACAGATTGAGGCATATGCTCAATACTGAGCGATAAAAGGCTCATAAAAATCGTTATAGGTTTTTTTCCATTTGTGAAGTATCCGCAATGATCGAGGAGAACATTAAGAATATAATTATTTTACATATTGCGTATGACCTCATAGTAATAATGTTTCGTAAAGAAAATTAATTTATAAACATTTTAGGATAAGTAAATTAACAGTAGTAGAGGGGTAAAACTTAATTATCTACTGATCAGTTCCCAAATGTGATATCCCTCAAAAATTATATGTCATATTGAAGAACGTCAAATTAAAATTCCTAGTAAATACGAAAAATACTAAAACAGTAGAAATTCATTACTTTTATGTTATTTGAAAAAATGAATGGCATTACTTTTAAACAACTTTGACCATTCCAAATCTCTCTTACAAGTCTTGCAGGTATCCTTTTATTATTTCTTTGTTGTACACTAATAGCAATTTCACCACATATCTAAATGAGATTATCTAATGACGCAAGTCTTAATATGGAACCTATCTTCCTAGGTTACATTGCAGTTTTTACCAAAACAAATCGTTCTATCACATGGTTAAATTATATTTCTTCAAATAATAAAAAAGTGTGTCAAATTATTTAATATAATGGATTTAGTTATGCTTTCACTTCCTCAGGAAATCGCTCTGTTTACTGTTAAATGTATTACCACCGAATAATAATGTAAGTAATTTCGTTTCTTTTTGGTAACGATTTTATTATTTTGGAGTGAGATGAAATAAAATTAAAATCCGTATATTATGAAGAATCATTTTTTAAGTTTTAAGTTCATTTCGGCAAGCATCCGTTGTAAAAATTAAATGTTTTATATTCAATAATGTAAATTTTATAAGTTTTATAACTATAGTAGTTTCAGATATGCAATTTTATGATGAACATTCCCCCGACATAGAATCTGTTTAAGACAATCTTTTTGCGGCATATAATAATTCATACAAAAATAATTGTAAGATCGAACAAGGAGGGAAATTTTGGGAAGTAAACAGTTAATTTCAATACGTCTTTTGTACTCGTAACTATCAAGAGACTGTCCAAATAGTGTAATTTGCCTTCACCAAACTCGTGTTTAGTTAAATGTGCCGGCAAAATGAATAACACATAGACAGTAAAATGTTAAATTTTAAAGAAGTAACCTTCTGAAATTTGCTTGAATTAATTTTCAATATGATATATGACTATTTAACATACAGAATAAAAGAGAAAACAGGTTCAAAAACTGACTGTACTAAGTAAATGAAATCGTATATATTTTTTAGAATGAACTCGAATGAAATTCAAAACATTAAGTAATTTTCATAATCATTTTGTATATTTGTGACGAGTTTTGAATAAATAAAGTTATTAGTGTTTGGAGTTTTTGAAATTAAAATTCGAAATTTCAAAAACTCCAAACACTAATAACTTTAACTTTCCATATCTCACATACCATATATATATATATATATATATATATATATATATATATATTAGGTGGTTTCCGGGAATTCATCCGCGTAGTTGATAACTGATCCCTGCCGGGATCGATGGTAAAATGACGACGTTTCGGCAGAGTCACATGTGCCCTCTTCTACTAAGATTTTCAGGAGCGCTCGCGCTGTTATATAGTCGCGGCTCGCGCCTATTGGTTGGCACCGTGAACGGCTGCGTATGATTGGCCCTGGGCGCTCAGTGGGCACGCCTCCCGCCAGCTGATTTATTATTTCCGGTTGAGTTATTATCGGACGGGTCCGGGCCGGTACGGTGTTTAATAGAATTTTCCAACAATTCGATAAGTTCTGAATTTCATTGCGTGCGTTTAGACTGTGAGGCCTCTTCGCTATTTCAATTGCCTCTCTTACGAGTCTTGATTTCGGGTGTTCTATATTTGCCAGTACTCTGATGTTCTCAAAGTCTATTCGGTGTGACATCGTGGTGGCGTGTTCCGCAATGGATGTTGTTTTTTCCTGCTTTCTTAGAAGCGTTCTGGTGTTCATCACATCTAACTTGAATTCTTCTATTAGTTTGCCCCACATAGGTTTTATGACAGTCTGCACATGGAATCTCGTACACTCCCTGTTTTTCTAAAGGGATCCTCGTCTTCGGAGTCCTCAACACCGTGCTTATTTTTCTGTCTGTATTGAAAATAGTATCGATATTGTGTCTCCGTAGAATTCTTGCAATACTGTCCGTGGTACCCTTGACATACGGTAAATAAGCCTTGGTTATTGGTGTCTCATGCTCCTCGTCTGTTCGTCTCGGTTTTGACTTTAGGCCTCTTTGAATATTTCGGTCTGTAAATCCGTTTTGTCTCAGAGCTGTTTTTAAACTGTCCATTTCCTGTTTGATGTGGGTCCTGGTCAGCTAGTCTTTGTGATCTGGTTACTAAAGTCTTGAGGACGGCTTGTAGTTAGGCTGGGTGGTGATGAGAATTAGCATGAAGGTATCTGTTGGTGTGAGTTGCTTTCCTATATACTGTATGGCCAAGGGTTCCATCTTCCTTCCCATTTATGAGAACGTCAAGGAACGGCAGTTGATTGTTGGCTTCAACCTCCATGGTAAATTTTATTTCGTGATGGATGCCATTAAGGTGGTCTAAAAAAGTATTGAGGTGTTCCCTTCCATGAGACCAAATCACAAATGTATCATCGACATATCGCAACCATAAACTGGGTTTAAGAGTTGTTGTTCTTAGTGCCAACTCCTTACAGTTCTCCATAAAAAGGTTCGCTATAACTGGTGAGAGTGGCGATCCAATTGGAGCTCCTTCCACTTGTTTCTATCGTTGGTTCTCGTAAACAAAATAGGTGTTCATCAAACAAAATTCAAACATTGCTGCAAGATATAAGCATATAAACAAATTACTACTGAACCAACAACTTATTTGGAGAAATCAACCAAGGCCAAAATCCAAGCAAGTAGGATCGACAAAAATCTCCAACTGCAACTCATTCCGCGTGAAAAGTCATCGAGATGGCCGAAATTCTATTAGTTGCCAAAAGTACATAAAGAAGGTGCACCTTTTGAGGCCAATAGTAAGCTCAATTGGATCCCCAACACAACACCTAGCCAAATACCTAGCCCAACAACTTTAACCGTTTGCAGAGGAGGCAGACTCATATGTGAAAAAGTCGACACATTTCATCGAAATATTTGGAAAAACGGTCTTACAACCAGAGTGTCTTCTTGTAAGTTTTGACGTAGTGTCCCTTTTCACCAACATCCCTATCGACGAAGCCTTGGATATCATAATAGAAAAATACAAACCACCTCAACACCTTGTAGACTTAACAAGGCACTGTCTGATGAACACCTATTTTGTTTACGAGAACCAACGATACAAACAAGTGGAAGGAGCTCCAATGGGATCGCCACTCTCACCAGTTATAGCGAACCTTTTTATGGAGAACTTTGAGGAGTTGGCACTTAGAACAACAACTCTTAAACCCAGTTTATGGTTGCGATATGTGGATGATACTTTTGTGATTTGGCCTCATGGGAGGGAACACCTCAACACATTTTTAGACCACCTTAATGGCATCCATCACAAAATAAAATTCACCATGGAGGTTGAAGCCAACAATCAACTGTCATTCCTTGATGTTCTCATAAATAGGAAGGAAGATGGAACCTGGAACCCTTGGCCATACAGTATATAGGAAAGCAACTCACACCAACAGATACCTTCATGCTAATTCTCATCACCACCCAGCCCAACTACAAGCTGTCGTCAAAACTTTAGTAACCAGATCACAAAGACTAGCTGACCAGGACAACATCAAACAGGAAATGGACAGTTTAAAAACAGCTCTGAGACAAAACGGATTTACAGACCGAAATATTCAAAGAGCCCTAAAGTCAAAACCGAGACGAACAGACGAGGAGCATGAGACACCAATAACCAAGGCTTATTTACCGTATGTCAAGGGTACCACGGACAGTATTGCAAGAATTCTACGGAGACACAATATCGATACTATTTTCAATACAGACAGAAAAATAAGCACGGTGTTGAGGACTCCGAAGACGAGGATCCCTTTAGAACAACAGGGAGTGTACGAGATTCCATGTGCAGACTGTCATAAAACCTTTGTGGGGCAAACTAACAGAAGAATTCAAGCTAGACGTGATGAACACCAGAATGCTATAAGAAAGCAGGAAAAAACAAAATCCATTGCGGAACATGCCACCACGATGTCACACCGAATAGACTTTGAGAACACCAGAGTACTGGCAAATATAGAACATCCGAAATCAAGACTCGTAAGAGAGGCAATTGAAATAGCGAAGAGGCCTCACAGTCTAAACGCACGCAATGAAATCCAGAACTTATCGAATTGTTGGAAAATTCTATTAAACACCGTACCGGCCCGGACCCGTCCAATAACAACTCAACCGGAAATAACAAATCAGCAGGCGGGAGGCGTGCCCACTGAGCGCCCAGGGCCAATCACACGCAGCCGTTCACGGTGCCAACCAATAGGCGCCGAGCCGCGACTATATAACACCGTGCGCGCTCCTGAAAATATCAGTATTCGAGTAACTAGAAGCGAAAGCAGAAGGCTACGAGAATTATGCGAACCGACCTGAAGAGGGCAGATGTGACTCTGCCGAAACGTCGTCATTTTACCATCGATCCCGGCAGGGATCAGTTATCAACTACGCCGATGAATTCCCGGAAACCACCTAAAACATTTAGTGCCCGCCGCGAAAACTTAAAAACAAATATATATATATATATATATATATATATATATATATATATATATATATATACCTATTTTATCCTCTTTCGATTTGTATAAATCTAAATAAATGCCAACTCAGATTTAATTAGTTTATTTTGCGCTTATAGATAATTCAAAAAAGTTATTGATAGAACATAGGGTAGGATTATTTACCTGAACCCAACTTGGTTCTTTTGAATTGGCTAAAAAGATCTAAGTGAAATTTGGTTCTTCCAAATCAATCTTTAACATATGATTGTGCTAACAACCACGAAGTGAATGTACCGGTATTTTTATGCTATATAATTCACAGACTTCCAGCACTTGAAAATCATGGAAGATCTTTAAACAAAGTAAAACAACAAAACCCAGGTAGTTTCATCAACAAAAAAAGGGAAAAGTCAAACTAATTTATACAAAACCATTTAAATCAAAAAATACCACCGTATCATGTTGAATCTTGTGTATTTTTTCTCAATAATCTTTATACTTTTTGTTTTGGAGTATGTCAAGGCATCATGAAGTATTCAGTCGTTGTCTAGCAAACAACAAGTGTTCAAATACAATGTATATAGTTGTGTGAATTTAAATTAGCGGAAATTTACTGTAGTAAGGTCGAGTAGATAAATAAACCCAAGAACCCAGAGTGTAAAATAAAATCATTACAGTATTGTACGGCTGTCGAATACTGAATAAATGCTATCGCCAGCTGTCCATATTTATATATTTCGCTCGGAATTGTCTGGTAATCAACGAACCATCGGGAAACTTCTTTCATGTGTTCTGGAAGCTTCAAGGGAATTCGACGATATCCTATTAACGGCAGCCCCCATCCTCGGGTTGAGAGACAAAACATTTCGGATTCCCAGAAGCATCGGAAGAAAATCGCTTCCACGAATTGGTTGATGGCTGGTTGCATTAGCTATCGGATGAATTCCCGTATCTGTATTAATCATTATACACCATATATTTTACAAACTAATCTTGAACATAAGTTAACATTAAAAGCTACTCCATTATAATCAGTTTGTTCCCAATGAAAAATATGAATGTATATTAAAACTTCAATCTCAGATCATATTGGAGAACTTTTTATTTAATAAAGTCAATAATCACGGTTATAATAAGCGCCATTAATTAAAATTATGCAGATAACTGCATTTGCAATAGCCACGTAAGAGTTATATTCAAAATTTCTAACTCATTATTGCGTCTAATTAAAGGATTTAAATTAGTAAATGCGTTAAAAATTCGAAATTGGTAAATGGAATTCAGCAGATTATGTATTCTCTTTAAATCTTATGAAGAGAAAGTGTGAGTTTGATACTTTATTTTTAAGGAAGATATCAGGATATTGTCCGAATTATATAAATTATTTTCACAATTGGAAGTTAATACATTTGATCTTGTAGAAAGTACTGGATTCTTTGAAAATAATTTTATTTTAGGATATTTAAGAAACTGCATTTATTTACTTGCAATAGTGTAAACTCTGACAGCTTGTGGCAACTTCTAACT
The DNA here is from genome assembly GCA_034190945.1 of Octodonta nipae. Taxonomy (NCBI): domain Eukaryota; kingdom Metazoa; phylum Arthropoda; class Insecta; order Coleoptera; family Chrysomelidae; genus Octodonta; species Octodonta nipae. The sequence goes on from CM067217.1 coordinate 48,696,186, forward strand.
AGCCTTGCCACCATATTATAATATATTGTTATAACATTGATTGATGATAAATAAAAAATAGGAACTTGCGAATAAATGACTTGAGTGATTGCGGAAGCAGAAATTATAAACGATTAACGTGCTAGAACGTGGCGTTCAGTTGGATCGACGATAGTAATATTGTCACTGTTGTTTTGTAAATTAGTGAGTTTACTTTGGTCAAATAAAGACGTTTATAGTGAGAGTAAAGTGTTTATGGTTGAACCCAAAGTAAATAATTTGGTCAACTGAGAGTTGGATTCGGATACTAAGGGTTCCGTACCACCTTCAAGACTCTAATACTCCAGTTTCAGACAAGCAAGGAATGAGTGTATTTTCTTACATTTGCCCTAATATATTTTAAAGGAAGCATTTTAAATTTATAAAAAATATATACTTTCATTTTCCACATATAAACTGTTTATTTTATCTGCTTCAGGATTCGCTTGATTTCTATAAGATTACATATGTATTTAATTTTCTAATTTGGCCCCCAAACATTAACATTAGAGTTTTATTTTACTAATAAACGTTCAGGGAAGCCTTTTATAATCTACTGTCTCAATTTTGAGGCTCTGTAGATTGGAAGATAAAGACCAAAATAGGTCAAGTTTTAAACTATAAATTATTAAATATATTATTCAAATTATTTAAAAATACAAATAAAATATATATTTCAAAATTTAAATAGTGTAGTTTCTAAAGTGGGAATTAAGTCGATGTTTAATATTTTTGTTAATATCTCTTAAACAAATGATTTAAAAATATGATATATTTGTAATTCACATAATGAGCCTTTTGAAAATTAAATTTTTATTTTCCACTTAATTGCATAATTTGTCCCTAAAAATACTATGGGGGTTTTCTAATAATTTTTCTTATAAATTTCAAGTAAGCACCAGTACACCTAATTATTTTCAAAATTTTAGGTAGTATAGTTTCGGAAATAAAGCGAGAAATGAGAATTTTTTATATCTTTATGTTAATATCTTGTAAACAATTAATTTAAAAAATATGAAAAATATGTTTTTGTATTCCTCATAATAAACCCGTTCATTTAATGTATTGCATGATGCTTTAAAAAATATTTTTTTTATTTTCCGTTTAATTCTATAATTTAACCCCCAATATTAATATTTTTCGTCGTAATGAGCCTTTTCATTTGATATATAACATGATGGGTTAGAAACAATTTTAATTTTATATTTTCCATTTAATTCTGTAATTTGCCCCACAAAATTAAAAGTAGAGGTTTCTCCTTATTTTTCCAGTAAACTTCAGGTCAAACCCTATACCTCTATTTTTTCAAAACTTTACGTTTTATAGTTTCGGGGATAAGGGGGGTGGGAATGGGTAAATTTTGGTATATTTTCGTTAATATGTTTTTGATTAATTTTTTTAATATGAAAAAAAATTGTGTTCCTCAGAATGGGACCTTTCATTTGATATATTACATGATGCCTTTGAAAAAATTTTTATTTTTAAATTTTCAGTTAATTCTATAATTTGCCCCCAAAATTAATATTAATGGTTTTTCCTTATTTTTCCTGTAAAGTTCGCGCAACGATCTATATTTCCTATTTATTTTTCCCCCCAGAAGTACCCCTAAAATCAAAATTTCTTTATTTGATATGTACTCCTGATCGGGTCACCAAACTATACATTGATACCAAATTTCAACCTCTTCCGTCCAGTAGTATAATGTTTCCTTAGATACGAAACTGCAAAAATGTTGGAGTTATTCCATTTTCTTTTTCTGTTAAGTGTCTAGTTCATTATACAGGGTCTAAATAGTATGAGTGCAATTATTTTAGGTGCCGATAGTAAACACCAAATAAAACAAAAAACTCTTACAACACTATGGTCTATAGGCCTTAACAAGCAAGAAAATTTGAAATACATGTTAAGTAAATTATTGTCAATATAGCAACGTCGCGCAAAAATCAGATTCACTTGTAGTGTGAATAATAAAGGAATGAGTGACCACAAAAATGAACACCTGTTATTTTTTTTGATAATTACATAGTTTCGAGTGCCGGTAAATTTATTTAGGTAAATAAAATTTTATGAAATATTATTTTCAAATAATATCTATGTATTAAAATGAATATTTATATTTGGCGATTTATTTTTTGCATCAAGTTGAAGAAGGGAGGATACAAACTTGTTTACATTATGATACAAAAATAATTCGATACAAAATAAATTAAACAAAACATTTCTTATATAAAGTTCTTTAATGTGTTAAATTCTTCGAAAAATAATTGTTACTCATAAAATTAATATTACTTATGTTAGACAAATTCTTTAAAGTAAATATTTAAAATTCAACATTCTTGCTATTACATATGCTTTCCCCACAAATTAATAGCATGTCAGGTCTTCACCTAATTGTCACTATTTGTCCCAAACTAATGCACTCGAACTCACAATTCACAACAGATTTTAGTTATTTCTCCCACTTATTTTTTAAAACGAAAATCAAATCACGAACCCTACGTCGAATGTCACGCAAAAATCACTTTCACTTTCTTACAAGAACCAATCAGAAAAAAAAGCAATCGTGGCAGCGGTCAGGTGTAGTACTGAGCAAGGCATATTATATGCTATGTTGCCACATCTGTTCGGAGAAACGTAGGGAAATTATAACAGAATATTTAGAGTTTAAAGATTAATTTTCTCGGTTCATACAGATACTAAATATGTGTAAACTATTGAATATTTACATATTTAGCTTAACATAAATTTTGAAGCCGGAAATAGTCTATTATTCACTGTAATAAAGGCTACGTAACTTCTAACTTCTTGGCAAATCTATAGTTTATTTCTGAAAATGTTATAAAGCTTTTTGATTTGTTTTGACCTAAAGTATTGATCCTTAAAATCTTTGTACTCAAACCGTTTACACCCTGTATTTTCCACATTGCATGTTCTTCTTATTCCGTCACTCCTTATTCCAGGTTATTCTTCTTAATATTCTTATTTATGCGGATTCCAATATTCCTCCTGTCCGAGATGTGTCAGGTCTTGTTTCGGTTTTCTACGACAATATTGTGGTCTTAAAGTTGCTTTATACCTTTGTTTCCTTTTTAATGCACTTTTTAAATATCTTGCTCCTTGGTTTGTTGCTGGATCTGAGCTTTGATTTTTTTTTCAAATTCTCCTTAGCTGGACATTTTAATCCCCAAATAATTGAATTCCATAGTTTGCTCTGTACTGTACCGTCGATTTCCATCTTACATCTAATGGGATTGTTGCTAATTACTATTAATTTGTTTTTTTTTGTATCAATCTTTGTAAGTTATCTTCACTTTAAGCTATCAGTTATTCTCCATTCTATATCCTCTACCTTCGATGACATTTCTTATTATTACTTGTACATTATGAGGTTGAATAATAAGCGACTCAGCGAGTCCCCTTGTCTGATACTCGTTGAGTTAGGGTCTGTTAGTCTTCCATCTATTATAGTTTTTATGTTATTATATAACATAATAACACCTCTATGGCTGTCACTCAATCGAATGTTTTTCAAATCGATTGAATCTAAAGAAACGGCATTCTTTAGATTCAATGCATGATCTTCCGCTGGGGAATCCATTGTACATCTGCCACCGATATTTATTCGTTCTGCCAGTTATTTTGTTCCCATTTTTAATGTGGGGCTCTACAGGTTCAATCCTCGGAAATTTTCCGGTTCTTTTTTGACGCGTTTCTTAAACAGTAGTATTACTGTGCTTGTTTTACATTTCTCTGGTACCGTATTATGTTTTAGAATCTTGTTAATTAGTGTTGATATTTGGTCCGTCAATTGCTTTTCATCATATTTTAGCACTTCATTTGCAATTCCATCTTTTACTGTAGCCCAAAAGTTTTTCCTTTTCAGTGCTACCTCTACTTGATGCGATAATTATAGTTTCTTCTTCGTTTCTAATAATTTCCTCTGTTTCTGGTTCTCAGAGCGTGAGTCGTTCCTCTGCATATATTTTTAACGAGTCTATCCAGGTATTACTCTATGTGTTTTATATCTATCCAGTATCTTCGTTTCTACTTTGTGTCCTCATATAAACTGTCATATTTCTTTTCACCATGAAAGTCATGTTTCATGTCTTTTGAAAATCATTCCCAATGCTCTTTTTTAATTTCTCATCAGTTAGTGTTTTCCATTTCTTACAAGTTTGCTTAGTCTTATTTGATAGGTACTCTAAATATGTCTTATTCCTATCGTTACATTTTTGTTTGACATTGTTATGGAACAGGGCTATTTTTGTGAGTTTTTTTGTTTATTTCTGTTGCTCAAAGAGATTCTTTTAGTGAGTTAAACATGTTGGGTCTAATTTTTATCCAGCCTTCTTCTACTCCATCGGTTTCCTTTCTTCAGTTATTTTTTATGCACTTAGATCAGTGAAGGGTAGCATTGGCAGATCTAAGGGGGCGATCGGGGCAATCGCCCCCACCGTTAGCAAATTTAATATTGAAACGACGTAATCTTAACTCCAAGAGCCTACAAGAAAGTCACTTATATGGGTTTAAACCACATTACGGCTGTTTTTAATATAATAGTCCAAGAAATATGGGTTTAAACTTATATTTTGGTAAATTTAGTACAGGATCGCGCCCCCTGATGCATGAAATCGCCCCTGGAAGGTAGTTTTATGTTCGAGTACTATCGTAGCGTTTCTCGAGAAAGTCTTTCCTCCACAAAGACGCCAGCAACACATACCCAAGATAAAGAAGAACGGGTGTTAAAGTATAACAGCTATTAGTTCAATAAGCCAGAAGAGTACTACTTATCAGTAAGTAACTACTATCAATAACCTGTAAATTCTAAAATGGCTTTTGGAATAAACACATCCGAAGTACAAGTAACTAGATAGTAGTAAATAGTATAATACTGTGATTTCAAGATCGAGCATCTATTCTGGCTGTCAACATGCTTTACTTAGAAGCCCTTGTGGAGTAAATACCGTTCATTCTAGCAAAATTTAACAACCAGAGAGTATTTTAACCCGACAAATCAGCGCCACGTTGGACGAAAATTGGTACACAAGGCAGTGCGAATCTGACTCAGTCATAAAGCGAATATTGATAAAGAAGAAATAGGGGCCCAGACCTGTTGAAAAGGATCTAGCCAAGCAAGTGTTAAATAATAATAGGTTCAGATAGTTAATATTATCGCAGAGAAGGCTCATTGGTAATTTTGGAAAATGCCGATGAAAAGATACCACATCACATTTGGACAAGATACAACAACGCCACCAAATATGATATTTATGTAGCTATATGAGAACAAAGTTTAATGCAAAAGAGTTAACACTACCACGTGACTTGGGCTTTGGCACACTTACTTAAGGGAACGTAGGGCAATAAACTATTTGGAGATGAACTACCTCAAAGCACGTTCTCAATTCGTAACTGTCAAAAGCGCCTATACTAGCTGCAAGCGATATACTGAAAACTAATAATTACTTGAAAACAAATTCTACTACTTCCTATGAAGTAATGACAACTCACTGAAATTTACAGGAAATGAGTAAGAGGATCAACAATGTTATGTACCGCTCAGTTAAACACAAGGTCTAAAATGAAGGTGTGTCTGATCGGGAATAAAAGCATTGGCAGTGCTATAAATCCAGCTTAGTTCGACTGTGGCAGCGGTAGTGTAACTCTAAACAACTTGAGATTACAAAACAAGGCTTATTGGGTTGTGATTAGCAAACTCTATTCGCTCTTAAAAGTATTATTAAAGTGTTTTTGAGTAATAAAATGTATTATAGTAGTTAAATGATCAATTAAATATATTTTACACAGTCTGTAAAAATATTAAATAATCATTTACCTACTATAATACATTTTATTACTTAAAAAAAACTTTTAAGCGCGAATAGAACTTACTGATCCATCATAAGTCTCATGATCCCATTATCCCCGATTTTTTGCCACTTTAAACGTATACAGTAATTAATTTATAGCATATAATAATTCATTGATTCAATACTGTCAAGTTTTCTAAACGTCGTGATAAATCTCTAGTTGTGAATAATATCTCGTATCGCACCATCTTCTTTACGGTATTGTAGTCAATTTTTGCCTGTAGGTTGGTTTCTTCTTTATCATTTTTACCTTCAATTATCAGCATTGCAGCTCTTTCAAAGTGTTATTAATGATTTCTAATAACAAATCATCACGTTGTAGAACCAATCCATGTCGAATATCTTTCATTGAATCGGATATAAGGCCATTAATTCAATTGATTCGAGTCTCCTTTGCTGTTAATAAATGCACCAAGCGTAGCGAATGGAACGTAGGTATGCTGTGGTATTATATCCGACTTCGAGAACTAATGAACTTTTACTGTTCCAAGGTACGAAGAGCAATGCAGAATGTTGTCATGATTACGCTTTCCGTGTACAAAATGCTGTGAACCATCCCCAAAGGTAATTAAAAGGTCAACTGAAATGTTGAATGAATTATTTTGCAGTGGAATTTTTATGCATGTGAAAAATCTACGGTTGATCTTGTTTTATACAAAAAGAAAAGTTATTATCTTTCAATGTACTATTATGTTAAGTAGTAGGCAGTTGGATAAGTGTTAACAAATAAATAATTACGCGTTTTCCCATGAACCGTCACAAAGAAAATTTGAATTAATTTACTAGACATAATGAAAGTGCATGGGTAGTTGGGATTTCTTAGTAGAGAAGTATCCATTCTTTTTCAATCAAAAATCTTTCCTAAATATAAAGAAAATTACTATCAAAAGAATTTCACTTTCACTCCTTACCAAGAACAGAATATTATGAGAAATATTTTAAGTGTACCAACCAGTACACAACATAATGGGCTGCAAACTGTTAACCGTAGGTTGGGACCATTTAGTCACTAATCATTCTAGTAACAATTTATTTGCACATTCATTTCACTTATTACATATATGAAATTAGATATTATTCTTTGTATTTATGATGTTAAGTATAGGAAGGTCCGTCACGATGATATTAGAACTTGTAATGTTGGCATTGGTAAATTACTAATTTATTTACCAAATATTGTGTTACCACTTGCATGTATTTAATACGATAATTTCAAATTGTGATTTATGAAATTTGTCATTACGAATCCTTTTAATTTTTTTTTTTTTAATTTCTTGTTCATTTGTGTTAATACCATTGAAAACGGGGCCTGATTTAGACCTTGAAACGTTTAGACATTTTTTAAATACACACTTTCAAGTTTATGTGTGTTATTCCCAAAGAACTCCGAAAAAACAAAAACTAGAGATGCCAGAATGTCAAGTTGTGATTTACGAAATTTGTCATTACAAACCCTTTTAATTTTTTAACATGTTTAATTTCTTGTTCATTAGTGTTAATACCATTGAAAACGGAGTCTGATTTAGAACTTGAAACGTTTGGACTTTTTTTAAATATACAGACTTTCAAGTTAATGTGGTGTTATTCCTAAAGAACTCCGAAAAATAAAAACAATAAATATTGGTATTTAAAAAAAAATCTTTTAAGTACTTTCAGTTTTTATTTAGTAATATCGAAAGTTAAGAAAATAAATGATTAAAAGTTTTGTTTTTATTGATTGTAATAAAATAATAATCATTAAAGCAATATATTTAAAATATAATACATAAATTAACAAGATTAGTTTTTATTTAAGATGATTAATTTCTGGGAGGGTTCCTATTTTGGCAACGCAAAAATAAAATGTTATAACAATATTTTTTTAGGGGTGCAGAGAGCATAAACAAAGTTAGGCTCTCTGCTGTATCTGTTCTCTCCATTCCAGAATGATGCTCTTATATTTCTATTCGTCTTTTGTTAATGTTTTAATAATACTATGCCAAATTGTTCATATTGGAAGGATTGTTCCCTCAAACGGCTATTATTTGCTTAGTATCTTTATTTGGAAATCTGTGTTATTTTATATTCATTTTTCATAATTATTTTTTTGTGGTATGTCTATCTCTATATTACTCGGATTAACTTATCAAAACTTGTTACTTATTATTTCCTTTAACTGATAGTCTAATGTTGTTTCCAACTTTTGAGAGAAATTTTTTCACGAATTTAATATCAATTACAGACTTTTTTCTGTTTTAATATTTGCCATTCTATTATTTCTTCTCTGCAATCAGCTTTTAGTTTTCGATTTCAAGATCCACTCTGTCATTAATTACCTCTGATATTCATTTTCCGTAAACATAAATTTATTTATTATTCATTAATTATTCGGTCAAAACCAAGCCTTATTAGGGTGGATTCTCACAGCTTCTTGCTCGGCTCGTCAAGCCACCCAAGTTGATTTTGTACTCTTCCTTGAAATGCAAGAAAATCCCAGATGGTGTTTGTTTATTACTGCTTATATCTCTGATACTGACACAAATTTCAATTGATGAGTAATATCGTTAACCAATTTGTACGACAGAAAAATCCTAATGTCAGGGGCTCACAAGGGAGAATTTATTTTTATAGGGATGCGACAGGTAGATTCGCTCGGCGCATCGAAACCAAAAAATGTCGGTCTGGATCAAAGACTCGTCGGGCTGCTTAGTGCAGTACTTGTGTCAATAAAATATCAACAATTTTGGGAAACAATACATTCCACATCTCTTGACATAAAAATTATGGAGGTAATTTTAACTCTCGAGAAAGGGTACAAAGTCAATTGACGAGCCAAGCTCCCAGCGGTGAGAATCCACCCTTATATGAAGTTATAGCATTATATGAATATCTGTACTACAACCCGATTCGCCTCCTCAATTTGCTATCAGTCAGCAAAATTGGAGTTTGTTCTTATGGGACGAATCGTGTTAGAGGGGTCCTGATTCTGGAAACTGTGAGAACGACCGATCACTAGAATGAAAACTGAGATGAAATTTAATAGTACTCTCGAAGATTATCATAAGATCAAAATAATGCGACGTTTTGCGATTTATGGGAAAGTAAACAAACTAATGAGTTAACTTCAGATATATTATTTTATGATGGTTGTCGACCAAAATACTTATTAAATTTAAAATTTATATTTTAACAGTTTTAACTTACTGATTAAATGTTGATATTAAGGAAGTTTTGATGGTTTGTCAAGTTTTAAAACTTCAGAACAAAGTGAAATTTGATATAAAACTCGAAAGAAAGTTACCTATGTACAAAACTTAATGAGATATATTTTACTTACTGGGCTTTTACATTATGAATAGTCGATCTTAAATACTATCATAAATACTTAAATAACATTTGCTTTGCTTGCAACGGTCAGTTTTGAAAAATCGTAATTACTGCATATTAAACCAAATTTAGTAGGTAATTATAGAGGGAAAGGATTATGATGGAAATTCCTTGCTTTGAAAAATTCTTTTAAAATTCCTTAGATATTCATAATTTTCGAGTTATTCGACAAAAACTAAACTACTGGTTTTTGTATCTCAATTTATTAATAAATATTGCATTTTGTTATCTCACTACGAATCCGTGGAATCTTCAATCAAATTTCAACTAGCACATTCATGATTAACACTATTTTCAACTTCTGATTTAAACTCGAGTTTATTGTGGAGGGCATACTATTTTTTTCTATTAGACATTTATCTATGATTGAAACGCTTTTTAGTCAGTCAAGAAATTGCTTAATTATGGTATGAGTTTGCCAGTGCTATACATACCTAATGAAGTATACTAGGTCACTCTTTAGTAAACAGCAGATCTTACTTATTCTTGGAAACGGTCGACAACATGCCATGAATATTAAACAAATCGAGATAACCAGAGTGAGCACGAGATTTCGGAATGGATAAGCATCTGATAAGATAGCGGTGGAAAATATTCAGTGAATCGCTAGTAGCAGATGCAGACTAAAGAAATCTGTCAAGAATTTTAAGAATAATTGGCGATATATGTAACAATGATTACCGGAAATACTTTTTAACTAGATTAATCGTTGTTTATTTCGAACTTGGCGTGACGAACATAATATTTTAGTTAGAAATGGAATAAAAAAGTGTATAAAAAACTTACAAAAAAGATATCGAGTTGACCGTTACTTGGTGAAAGTGATATCCATGACCCATTATTAACTACACCTATTTTGAACTGATTTAACAATAAATAAATATTATTTGTCGAAATACAAATAACACATTTTACTTTATTTTAGGAGTTTTCTTTGAAAAACTAGAAATTGATGTAGCTATATACACATATAAAGTTAATTTGGATAACTTTTCTCAATTTTTTCGCAGATTTGACGCAAAACCATTCTTAACAAATTCGCCATAATTGTTTTAGAAGAAACTTCAACTATATAGCTATTAATAACAACTTTTTAACCGACTTCCAAAAAGGAGGAGGTTATCAATTTATCGGCACGTTTTTTTATGTATGCTGATTGATTATTCAAAAACGGTTTGGGTAATTTTCATGGTCTATTGTATTAAGGAATGTTACTGAAAGGTACCATATAACTTTCTATAACGTGAAATACACGGTTTTCCAGAAAATAAAAAAAAATGTAATCATAGGACTACACTGAATTTCAATGTATCTACACTGTTTTCTCTAAAACGGCTCAATCAATATGAATATTTTAAATTGTATTCTACAAAGAGATGTTCCAAGTTGATTTCGTATAATTTTCTATAACGTAAAACATACCGTTTTTCTGAAAATATGTGCAAAAAACCGTAAACGTCAAATTTTCATCATAAATGTCAAGATGTACTATGAAAGTGTATCGTACAGGGTGTTTTCATTTCACGGGGCTTGTAGTCGTGTGAAATGGCACAAAATATTCTATTAGTGTAACGAAAAGAAGAATTGTTATGTGAGCGATCTTTTGTGTAAGATATACGGTGGTGGGTGTGTGTATGTGTGCGTGCATTGAAAGTCAAGCCGCAAGCAATGTGCGCAGTTGAAATATAGGGCGAAGTAAATTACAATGTTCCAGGTGGATTCAAAAAATCTTACAAAGCACATCTTGTTATTGCTACAGATTGGTCATATGTAATAAGAAATATAATTATTTTACATACTTTACTAAATCAAAACAGTCACTAACCATCCTCCAGCTCTAAGGAGTCCCATTTAATTCAAATTTTGAAAATAACCGTACAATTTAATTTTGCTTTCACTTTTTATGATAACGATAAGGTTTAGTTGCTTTTCATCTATGTCAGCGACAAGGTTCTGCTCTTCATATTTCATAATGGTAATCAGAGTTTGTTATAGTATTTACAAAGTTCTTTAATTTCTCACTAAAAATTGCCATTAAACTTTGTTGCATTTCTAAACGAATTTGCGTCCTTGCTTTTGTCACGTTTTCCCAATTTATTGGTAACTCGTTTGAAACTATCCTAACTGGTCCCATCCATCATAACTAATTTCTACAAATCTAACTTCTGATCACCAACTATTAAAAATCTTCTGTGGGTTCACAAAAAACACCGACAACAAAACCTTCCAATTTACACACCAACAATTCGCAATTAATAACACACTACTTTGCATCCGCTGTTCCAGTGCAGAACTGCTCTTGTTTTGCGGCTTCATTTAAATCCTGTCATAGGAACTCCGTTTGTTCTCACAGTATCCTTACTTGTCTACCGTATAGGATGACTAGCTCTCAAAAGAAATGGCATTTTCGATACTTTTTTATATCCTCAATGACAAATGGTGATAAATTTCGAAAGAATTTCTATATTAATAATGTCAAAATAAAGGTTGTAACAAGATTATTAAAAATTCTTTCCTTCCTTTGTGCCAAGAGTTATCTCCCCAGATCGCTATTTTTAATCTGCTCGTACTAATCTCTCAAGTTGTGACACAGCTGGTCATTTATTTTAGGGCCAAGTAAGTATTAATGATACAAATAAAACATAGTTACCAAAATTTGGTTTGACTGATCTTATACTAATCTTCCAGCTGAAACTGATATCTTTCTCACTGGCGGTTCGAAATTTGAATCTGAATAGAGAAATCGGGTTTCTCGTTCTCCTGGCTGTGACACCTGGCCTACGAATTGAGTAATATTTTCGAACCTCTTTATTGGTTACCCTGTCTCAGATTTGTCAGATTCAAATGAAAGATGCAAGTAGTATTTCCTTCTTCTTCTACCTGTTGGAGCTATGGCCTTTTTTGTTGCTGAAATAATTCTTTTGGAAATGGCTTTCGAATCAGTTGTTTGCCTACCTGACACTTATCAATACTCAGGTTTATTTCCATAATCAGTAACAACCAGAACCAAGATTTCAAGGATATCTTTTTCTTCATTTATTGTGCTTATTTATCTAAATACATTTTACTATGTATTTATCGCATTGGAACTTCTGTGGCAGGCTATAAACTTTTCTCTTTATTTTTCTTCACATTTCACATTTTTGTATAAATCACTTGATTTCTTATTAAAAGCTTTTATTTAGTTTCACCTGTCTGATGGAATCGGAAGGTGGCCATAGTAACTCGGTAGTTAAACGACACAAAATCAATTCTTGCAAGATAAATTTGATACACTTCCCGGTTACCGCTTGAGCTGAAATTTTGCATGCATTTTGGATGACAATGTAAAGCTGTTGTGACGTGGAGCTGACTTGATAATCGAACCGGTAAGGTGGCCATAGGAACTCTAGTTTGGACTCATTTGATCAGTCCTGACGAGTACTTTGGTGCTAGCTGGTTACCAGAGTCTGATGATGGAGCTGGAAGATAGCTATACAAACTCGGTAATTTAACAACACAACCCCATCGAGTTTGAGCTCGTATGATTCGTCTTGACGAGTCCTTTGGTGCTACATGGTAACTAGAATCTGATGATGGAGCTGGAAAATGGCAATAGGAATTCTGTATTTAAACGATATAACTCCATCGAATTTGGGCTCGTTTGATTCCTCTTAACTGTTTTTGGTGCTAGATGGTAACCAGGGTCTGATGTTGGAGCTGTGGTACAACAGCGTCGAGATTGATTCGTTTTGATTGGTGGATCGTTTTTGATCGGTTGCGAGTGGCGGTTGTTTGGTGGACGTTTGTTATGAATGTAGATTCTGTCTTCGATTAGATGGATTAGATTTTTAATCAAATGCCAAGGTAAGAACATGCCGAGGGCTGAATGGGCCTCTGTTCCTACTACAGGCGATTTCTTGAGGGATTTGTCACCATTGCCACGCCTCTACATCGGCAGGCCACTGAGAAAGAGACCTTCCGTTGGAATCAGGATTGCGAAACATCATTCAGACGACTGAAGGCAGCACTATGTTCCAGCCCAATCCTAGCCTTTCCTACACAGTCCGGCAAATTAATTTTAGACACCGACGCCAGTAACACAGGTTTGGGGGCCGTCCTATCCCAGGTGCAAGATGGTGAAGAGAGGGTGATCGAGTACTACAGCCGTGGATTCTCGAAACCGGAAAGAAAATATTGCGTCACCAGAAAATAACTTCTTGCAATAATAAGAGCTGTAGACCATTTCCACAAATACCTCTATGGTCGTCATTTTTTAATCTTCTTATGGGTCCAATGGGACTCTCTAAGAGTAGAGAAGGGAATGCTCAAGCGAGTTTGGGAAAGCACCGATGGCCAGAGAAACTAAGTCCCAACTGGTAGTTCCTAAGAAAAAGATACCAGCCATCCTGGCCGAAGTACATGATGGGATTACCGGGGACCATCTGGGCATGAACAAAACTCTAGACAAAGTTCGCCAGCGATACTACTGGGTAAATTACTTTGAAGACGTCAGAGCTTGGCGGCGGAAATGTGACACCTGTGCAACCAGTAAGGGCTCGAATACCCGGACCAAGGGCAGAATGCAGCAGTACAATGTGGGCGTCCCATTTGAAGAATTGGCATCGATGTCGCCGCTCCGTTTTCCGAGTCTGAGAGGGGGAACAAATACATTCTGGTCGCAATGGATTATTCAGGAAATGGCCTGAGGCATATGCGATACCCAACCATGAGGCAACCACGGTAGCGACGGTGCTAGTAGAACAACTATTCAGCAGGTTTGGCGTCCCGATGGAACTATATTCAGACCAAGGGCGTAACTTCGAATCCAATATATTCCATAAGGTCCATTGCACCCACAGTCAAACGGAATGGTGGAAAAATTCAAAAGGAGCTTGGAGCAACACCTATCCAAGGTCGTCAGCAATAACCAGCGTGATTCGGATGAGCACATTCCCCTATTCCTGTTGGCATATCGCTCTGCCGTACATAATAGTACGGGCCTGACTCCAGCCAGGGTCCTACTTGGAAAGGAGCTGCGATTACGATTTGGCTTTTGGCTCCCCCGAAGAACCTTCCCAAGACATCGACGCATTAGCCCGAACGCAAATGTTGGCCACCAGTGACCGAATGAAAACGCGATACGACCTCAAGACCAGTTCAGTCGGGTTCCAAGAGAGGGACAAAGTCTGACTGTACAACTCCCAACGGAGCAAGGGTATCCCCAAAGCTCACACCCGCCTGGGATGGTCCATACGAGGTGGTCAAGAGGCTTAATGACGTCGTCTACCGGATCCGTCGAAACCCCAGGGCTAAGTTGAAGGTGGTCCATTTAGATCGACTCGCTCCCTACCATGGAGAGGATGTTTCTCACCGGGACGATCAGAATAAAAGGGGGGGCGGTGTAACGAATTTTCCTTAAGTCGGCCCTAGTTTCATTCCAGTACGACACCGATCGCTTTTAGGACAAATCGGCTCGGCAGCTGTCGAATTGATGATTGATTGTACGAGAGTTTTCGATGCAGTTTTTAAAAGGACCGATCCATAATCGCGGCAGTTAGTTCAATTCAGCTGTTCTGTATAATTTGATGTAAATAAAAGTTCTAGAAAAATGAAAGTGAATATTAGTGTTATAATTTTAATTTAACCCACGGACTATATAACACTATAGTCCTTTTGCAAATTACGGTAATATTACGAACGCTGAGTCATTAAAGCCTTGTCTTGTTTCAATACAATGTGCACGAAGTGACTACATTATTGTCACCAACTTTGAGTTGGACAGCTTTGGTGAATCAATGTTAGCACTGCTCACGTCCATGTATCATATTTTTTAAGTATTATATCCAATATTATTTTTACAAGAGGCTTTTATACCTTCATGTTCTCTGAATAATATGTGTATTTGCTTAGGTTTAAATTTGGCATTACCGATTATGAGATAATTCCGTACACAAATCTATTATTTCCCATCTTATAATCAGGCTCTGCACATTTGTTTGATATCCGAACACTATATATTTTTCAAACCCAGAAAGACACTAATTATATTTAGCTATATACTAGCTCATATCCTAGGTAGACATAATTTGTATTGTATTTTTCAACATTTGGAGTTTATGAAATTTTCTTGTGGTAGGGACACTTCATTTCTGAATATAATAAATACTACATATTCGTGGATTTCTAGCATTTGTTTTTGGTTTTTCACTCCTTACCATGGTTTCTGAAAAATATAGATAAATTAAAGTAAATGCTATCAAATATTGTTATTAATTATAAGTTAAATTCCAATGCTTTCAACATTAATTCGACTTTCACTTTCAGCCATTTAGGAACTAGCTAAAGTCATAACAGCAAGAAATGCATTGTTTGAATCAAAAGAATTTTTAATTATCTATAATTATAACAAAATTTTATAATTGTGGGCGGCATTTCATTATAGATCATTATACATTTAACTTGCGTTACTGTTTTCACGATAAATCTTGTGATAAAAATGATTTACGATAGATACTATTCATTAGAGTGCAAGTCCGCCCAATGAAAAAAAATTACTCGAAGCAATATTTTATATCAGCATCACGACCAACATGTTCGTGTATACCTATTATAGGGATCACCGAAAATATAATAGTCTAAGGAAATTGGAAGAATTGTGTTCTATTTGACACTTATTTCTAGAAGTTACTTTATTATAGCTTATCATACTAATGAAATAAAAACTAGTTTCTTGCGTTTTCAGAAACTGATAACAAAAATAATAATCTGCATTAATGAAGAGGAGGCTGCATTTCACAACTGTGGTACCATGCAGCACCAACCATTTACAACGGAAGACACATCCAACATAATGAAGCACCTTCATAACAGGAAAGCACCTGGACCAGATGGTGTACAAATTTACTGGATACAGAAACTGTACGCAACCACGAAACACTAACAGTCCTTATAAATGACGTAATTACCCACCCGTACAAGATGCTTATGTTCCTTACGCATGGTGCTACACACCTCTTACCAAAGGACAACCTATGTACACAGGACCCCGCAAAGTACCGACCAATCACTAGCCTTCCAACCTTATACAAACTCATAACATCGTGCATTAATCTTCGCATTTTCAAACATTGTGAGCTGAACAACATTATTACTCAACAACAAAAGAGATGCGCGAAAAATTCGATGGGATGCAAAGAACAACTGATAATTGATTCCGTTGTCTGCAGATCAAGCCCACGCCAAACAACGAAATCTCTTCATGGCATATGTGGACTACAAAAAGGCCATTGATTCATATCCACATGATTGGCTCATTAAGGCACTGAAACTCTATAAAGTGAATAATTGTATTATTAACTTTTTAGAATATGCCGTGTCCACCTGTCAAAATCTCACTAAATGAAGCCAACTGTTCGATACAAACTGTCTCCATTCCAATCAGAAGGGGTATATTTCAGGGAGACTCTCTTAGCCCGCTGTAGTTCTGCCTTGCCATGAACCCTCTCTCAAACAAACTGAACTCGATTAATTTTATCATTAAAGATAAATCATTTGTTATACATGGACGACTTAAAGTTGATGGCAGCTACGAAACAACAGCTACATGATATGCTCGAAATAGTAGAAGGGTTCTCTAGTGACATCCATATGAAATTTGGCCTAGACAAATGTCGAATTATTAATATAGTAAAAGACAAGGTACAGCATGGGCACTACGAAATGAAAGACAGCACCTCAATTGAATCTATGGGAGAAGGTCATACTTACAAATACCTTGAAATCAAGCAGAGTTTTATAGAAGGGTAAGACGTGTTCAGTTACTCTTTCGGTATAGTTAATTGGTGCAAAACTGACATTGAACAATTACAACGAAAAGTTTTACTAACAAAAGCTGAAAATCACCATCCAAAGAGCTCTGTCGAACGTACAACTTTGCCACGGTATAAATGTGGAAGAGTTTTCTGATCTACACAGAGTCATGTGCCAGGTTGATGACTCAACACCACTACGACTGTCACAACAACACGTTCAATTACACCACGAGACCGCTGATCAGAAACTGCTGAAATGGAAAGAGAAGCCCCTTCATGGGAGACATATAAATTACGTCAACCAAGATTATGTCGACAGTGCAGCGTCGAACTACTAGTTGATCTCTGGTCATATGTTTTCTGAAACGGAAGGCTTTAAATTGGCAATCCAAGATCAAGTAATTCCAACTAAGAACTATCTAAAGTACATCGTTAATGACCTTGTTATTAACAACGTGAGATGCAGGTACGGGTGCCAAACATCTGAATCTATCCAGCATATAACAGGAGGTTGTCAAGCGTTCGCTGCAACTGAATACAAAGAACGACAAGATGGTGTGGCAAAAATACTGCACCCGGGACTAGCACTGAAACTTGAACTATCACAGTCGGAGAGATTACCATCTATAAATATAAACCAGAATCTGTTTTAAAAAATAACATCTACAAGCTGTACTGGGACTTCGTGCTACTGACTGATCGGACTGTTGCTCACAATAGACCAGATATAGTTTTGGTAGATAAAGTCTCTCGGAAAACAACTTTAATTGACATAGCAATTCCTAACAACAATAATATAAATATCAAGCAGGCTGAGAAAATAACCAAATATAGAGATTTGGAATTTCAAATAAAGACCCAGTGGGACATGAAAAACATACGAACTGTACCAATTGTTATGTCAACGACAGAACTAGTCCCAAAACATCTATTAAACAATTTAAAATACCTCGGTCTAGCGGACGGTCAGGAAATTCACGGGAAACTGCCGCCACGACTCCAACCGTGGACCCGAAAACCTGGCAAGGGCTCCCACAAGCCTTAGAGGGAGTGTGCTGCCATACATTGTATGGTCAAGTCGGGATAACAATAAATTTTATTGAAATACAGTTTCAAAATACAGCTAAAATTCCCTACCTAATTACAGCTTAATTTTTGGGATACAACTCAATAAGTAAAAAAAGTCCAAAAAAATATTTAAAAACTTGTCTATGAGCTTCATAATGTACGTATATAACTTATATGGTTGCCATTAAAATATATAACTAAAAATTATATATGTATACATATATATACATATATACACAAAAATATATACACATACACATATACACACACATACACACATATATGCACATATAAATATGCAATTTACTAATAGAATGATAAATAAAATGTTGTAATATACCTTAACAGTACTTAGACATAATAGCACAAGGGTAAAATGAATTATTTGAAATAATACTAGTAGAGAGGAAATTTTTGAGAGAGAGTTATGTTTGATAAAGGAAGTTTTTGAACAAAACGAATACCCAAGAAATTTCATAAACTAAACAATTTACCAAATCGAGAAAAAACAAAGAAACCAACAAAGGACACAATCAAAACACAGTACTTCCAATTTAAATAACAAATCACAAACTGATATTTACTGTATAGTTATACGTTATTCCTTATGTTTCCGGAAAAAAATTAAACGTATTGGCGACAAATACCAGGTAAAACGATGTTTAAAACAAATAATACATTAAGATCAAATTTGCCAAAAACAACACCGGAAAACGCTACTCAAAGTTCCAAAAGTGTGTATACGGTGTACCTTGTGCCTGCGACAAAACATATACCGGTGAAACATCAAGACCTCTTCAAATTAGAACAAAAGAGCAACAATACAACGTCTGAAGAAGACATAGACAGATCAAGATTGGCAAACCATGTACTCACGGATAATGGACAAATTGAGACACTCTCTGTAGAGATACCGGTTGCATGGAACAGCTCCTGGCAAATGAACATCAAAAAGAAAACTTCAAAGTCAATTAATCAATCAATTGACATTGCCAAAAAAAGTTAAGCTACGAATATAGTGCAAATCATTTCAAACAAACCTTGTTCGACAACGATTCCTGATAAGGAATTGAAACGTCACATAAAACAGATAAATGCAACACAAAATACATCCCAACATATTATACAGGAATACTAGTTGACAAATCTGTAGACCTACTTTCTCACAGTTAATCCTGCAAGAGAGTTTTTTCTATAAGAAGGCAACTAGTGTTCCCGGCAGTTTCCACAAACTGCTCTTAGTTACAACACCTTTATATTCAACTAGCCGTTACCCGCGGTTTCACCCGCGTACGGAATGTAAAATTCTGCGCAAAAAGAAATAACTTATGAAGCATATGGGCTATCCTAAATAACAACTTTTACTAACTTCTGTGAACCACCCTACATAACAATAAATCCACCAATCCCGAATATATTTCACCCAAACTGCAAGTGCTTATGGACCATCCTATATAACAGTTTTATTCAACATTTTTTTGAACAATCTTGTATAAATGTAACTCTACTTCACCCTATAGTGCAACCATCCTGTATATGCTGCTTTTTATTTGTCATCCAATATAACAATTTTTAAACACCTAACTATACCTTTACTCCACCCTATATTTCAGCTATGTAAATGGTTATGGTCTACTCTATACAACAATTATTTCTGAAACATTTTGAGCCACCTTGTAAAGTATAATTTCTCTCCACCGTGTATTTTAACCACCCTTTATATGCAACTTTTTCTAACATCGTGTTAAATTCACTGTGTAATTATAATTTTGCTTCGCCCATATTTTAGGTATTCCACATAGTATGATGCAACTGTTCATGGTCTATCCTATATAACAAATTTTTATTAACCTTTTTAGATCCACGCTGTAAAACTATTCCATTTTGCTCTTGATCTCAATCACCTTGTAGATACAACTACCCAATATAACATTTTTTGTACCACTCTGTATAACTATAAATCCACCAATCCCCAACAAATTTCTCCTAAATTGCAACTACTTATTGGCCACCCTATATAACATGTTATTCAACTTTTTTTGAATGACCTTGTACAATTATAACTGTACCACCCAGTATACTTAGAACTCTACTCCGCACTATACAACTCTCCTGTATATGAAACAGCTTATAGATCATAACATTTCTTTGTAAAAAAATTTTAACCCACCTGTATAACTGTAATTATACTCCGCCACATATCCTATATATAAGCAACTACTTGTGGATATTAAATAATTTTGTCAAGCACCCTATAAACTATAATTCCACTCCAACTTAAATTTCAACAGCACTTTATAAACAACTGCTTCTAACATTTTTTCAACTTGTTTCATAACTATAATATAATATCCTAATTACTTACGTAATACATTTTTCTAAGATTTTTATAAATATAATTCTTTTTACCCTATTTCAACCACATTTTATATGCAACTATTTATTGAGCCAAAGAATATAACATTTTGTTATCCACCCTGTATAAATATAATTTTTTTCTCCGTCCTTTTTTCAACTACCTGGTATATGCAACTATTTATGGCCCACCCAGTTCATCTCATATGCTTATGCTTTGTAGATGCAACTGTTTATGGTCTACTCTATATAACTTATTTTTTTAACTTTTTTAATCCATCCTAACGGAAATGAGGTTGAACCACTTGCGAGTCAATATAAAAACACAGTTTTGCACCCTAACACCAAACTTTTATTTAAACCCTCACCCAAACTGCAACTGCTTATTGGCCACCCTATATAACAATTTTATTCAAAAATATTTTCAACCGCTTTGTATAACTAACTCTACTTCCATCTACATTAAAACCATCCTATATACACCGCTGCCAATTTGTCAAACATTACAACTTATTTTTGAACCACCCTGTATAACCACAATTTTACTATACAAAATATTTCAAACATCCTGTATGTGCATTTGCTTAGGGGCAACCAAATATAAAATTTTTAAACAGTCTAATTACACTGTATGAACTATAGTTTTACTTCGATCCATGTTTCAGATATTGCATATATGCGACAGCTCATGTTCTATCCTACAAAAAAAAGATCCAACCTGTTTGACTATAAATCTACTTCACCCGCTATTTCGACCACCTTGTATTTGCAACTACTTATCGGCCACCCAGTATAACATTTTTTCTACCACCCTGTATAACTATAAATCCCTCAATGCCAAATATATTTCACCAAAACCGTAACTGCTTATAGGGCACCGAAAATAACAATTTTGTTCAACATGTTTTTGAATCATCATGTATGTATTACAACTACCCTGTATATGCTACTACTTATCGGTCAACCAATATAACATTTTTTAAATAATTATTATAACACTTCTTCACCCTACGTTTCAACTATTCTATATTTGCAACTTATTATGAACTACGCTATTTCACATTTTTTCCTTATATTTTTTCAAGATATATTAAAGTATAATTTCTCTCCACACTTCATTTGCAACTTTTTCTAACCTTGTTTGAATTACACTGTATAACTATAACTTTACTGTGCACCATACTTCAGGTACTCTATATATGCAAGTGCTATATAACAAAATTTTTCTAGCATTTTTTACCCACCCTGTATAATTCTAACTGTAAGCCACCCTATATTTCAACAACCTTTTGTATGCAACTGCTTATTTGCCACCAAATATAACAATTTTGTTCGACCCTGTATCCTTAGAATCCTACGCCACCCTATATTTTCAACCATCCGGTAAATGGAACAGCTTGTAGATCATACAATTACTTTACAATATTTTTAAATCCACCTGTATAGCTGTAATTATACTCCGCTACATATTTCAACCATCCTATATATGTAACTACTTGTGAATATAAAACAAGTTTTTAACCCAACATAAACTATAATTCCACTCCATCTTATATTTCAAACACCCAGTATAAACAACTGCATCTAACATATCTTTAACCCATTTCATAACTATAGTATCTTATGAACATAATTCAGATATCCTAACTGCTTACCTAACACATATTTTTAAATTTTTTTATTCAACCACTGGGTATATGGAATTGTTTATGGCCCACTCAGTATAACTTTTTTGGATCACCCCGTATAACTAATTCCACTCTTCCACTCCCCCTTATTTCCACCACATCGTATATATCCAGCTCCTTATAGGACACCAAATATAACTTTTTTTAGATTTTTTAAATCCATGTAATTCTACTCCGCTCTAAGTTTCCTATATACAGAACAACCTGTAAAATTATGCTTGATATATGTTGATTTTTGTTAAATCGAAACATGTTACATTTGCTCATTCCGAATTTTGAATAAAAGCTAAGCTGATGCCTGTATCTAATACGTTGTGCGTGCGGTGGAACTAATTGAGTAATTGAATTAACCAACATGGTAGAAGTTTTTTCGCTATATCTATCGTTTCTGTCAAATTATAGAGATAAAATGTCTACCAGATTTTAAGTCAAACTATAGGCTTCGCAAAAAAAAACAGATTCAGCAAAATCAGTTAAGTACTTCTTACGTGATATCCGAACAAATAAACAAACAAACAAACAGATTAACTTACAATTTTATAATAGTATTATTTCAAACACCCTGTATAAACAACTACTTCTAACATTTCTTCAACCCATTTCATAACTATGAACTATCTTATGAACATAATTCAAAGATCCTAACTGCTTACCTAACACATTTTTTTAAAGGTTTTTTTATTCACTGTATAAACATTCTACCCTTTTACAACCACTTGGTATATGGAACTGTTTATGGCCCACTCAGTATATCTTTTTTGGACCACCCCGTATAACTAATTCCACTCCACATCGTATATATCCAGCTCCTTATAGGACACCAAATATAACTTTTTTAGATTTTTTAAATCCATGTAATTCTACTCCGCTCTAAGTTTCCTATATACAGAACACCCTGAAAAATTACGCTTGATATATGTTGATTTTTGTTAAATCGAAACATGTTACATTTGCACATTTCGAATTTTGAATAAAAGCTAAGCTGATGCCAGTATCTAATACTTTGTGCGTGCGGTGGAACCAATTGTGTAGTTGAATTACTCAACATAGAAGTCTTTTCGCTATATCTACCGTTTCTGTCAATTTAGAGAGATAAAATGTCTACCACATTTTAAGTCAAACTTCGCAACAAAAAAAGATTCAGCAAAATCAGTTAAGTAGTTCTTACGTGATGCCCGAACAAACAAACAAACAAACAGACAAACTTACAATTTTATAATAGTATAGATTACTTAACTTATCTGTATTTTTCAGAAACCCCCATTGCGAGATGGCGAGGAGTGAAAATTCTCAAATGTACATTCAAAATAATACTAGTAGACATTAAATATTTGGAGGTTGTCACGGATTTGGAAAACTCACACAATTTCACGTTCAGATATGAACTTAAATTAATCCAAATACAAAGTCATTTCAAGGTCAAATTTAAGGTAGTCATTACATCGCGACGAAAATATTCTGGTACTTATTTTCCTATTCCATACTATAACTTTGTTTGTTATCGACATGTCATTGAAAAATTCATTCTGTTACAAGAAACAAGTGAATCAATAGTATATATTAAATAAGGAGTAGTATAATTATACGTTACGGAAAATCGCATCTTATGGACTTTTTTTCTTTTTTCATCTTATGTTTTAATATGTTTTGAAACACCCTGTGTGTTAAACCTACTGAGACTTGATCAGTATATTAATAGTTGAGCGAATTAGACCGAGAGAGAGGAATTTGCGGGATACCTTTCCAAACCTTTGTCTAATCATTAACAAAAAAAGGGTATTTTTATTGAGTATACAAATATGCCCTTGCCCTTTCTGTACAGTGCATCCCATTTTGGTTGAGATTGCCAGGTTACTCGGTTGTTATTGAAGATAGAGTCTTGCGGTTTTCACATACCTGTTCCACTTTTTGTGAAACTCAGGATGGCCATATCAGATTTTGCATAAGTGTTTCCATTTATAAGATACAGGGTGATTTTGATAATTTATACTTTTTGGACCCCTTCTATATCTACGAAGTTATTAGAAATACTCTTGCGCTAAGAACTACGTCTAATAGAAAATTTTGAATAGAATCCAGTGGAGTACTCAATTTTTTTTCCGAGTATGTTTTTGAAGATACTACACAACATTATATATTTTTAAATGGAACACCCTGTATTTTATTATTTCATTGAATTCGTTATTTTTTTCCCTTTAAAATAATGTATAATACAATACACTTGGTATTATTAGAAATGCTAAAAAACACTAAAAAGCTGAGTTTTTTGCTGGTAGGCCATGTATTTTCCATTTAAAAGGAGAATCAAACAAATAATTGCATTTGAGATTTTTTATAGGAGTTTATCAGCAAAAAAAATAATGTTAACAATAATTCAATAACATGAAACACGAAATTTAGGTACCTAAAAGCAACTAATAAATAGTTATACATAGTTCATTATGTATAACAAACAGAACAAGTATTACAAATCAAATATCTATCTTAAAATTAATTTTGGACATTATTTATTACCTTATTGATTTAACTGTTCAAATTGTTGTCCATTTTCCCTAACACATAATTGGCAAACCTTTCCATCTCGCATGAATCCATTTAAAATTATTATAGAATTCCGCCTTTCGGAACAATATTTTGTCTAGTGAGCGCTGGAGATAAAAACGCAAATCTGATCAAGCTGTCATTGTTAGTAAACTAGCATAAATATTAAAACGCAATTACTAATGTAGAATTTTTTATGTATTTTTAAAAAAATATTGAACGTAGAGATCTTTAAAATAAAAATGGTACTTAAGTGTTAATGCTCAAAATCGTGAAAGTGTATATCTATAAATTGAAGATATCTCAGCAGATTCAATTACTTCAGTGTCGTCTACCTCATTTGTAAACAAAGTCATAGTTAATAAAAATAACTAATTGTCCTGAACTATAAAAGCCCAAAATTGTTCAAAATTCTTCAAGTGATGGGCACGTTCACCGTTATCTCTACATCTTTCTCAACTGCATCCATATATGCAAATATTTCCGCTGATATTATGATGGCAATAAATACCCGATGACCAACTTTCTTTATGATATATTCTACTTTACACTACTTCATACAATAACAAAGTGCATGATAAAAATTTAAAGAAGGATGTTTGAATCATTAATCTCCTAGAAATAGTATGATAATTCTTAATTGC
Source organism: Octodonta nipae (assembly GCA_034190945.1). Classification (NCBI taxonomy): domain Eukaryota; kingdom Metazoa; phylum Arthropoda; class Insecta; order Coleoptera; family Chrysomelidae; genus Octodonta; species Octodonta nipae. The sequence goes on from CM067217.1 coordinate 48,721,529, forward strand.
TTTGTAATACTTAATGTTGAGACTAATTATTCGGTTGTCGTGTAAACGTAACTTAAGCGAATTGAACCGGAAATTTTATTTTGACATGATACGGTTTCGTTCAAATTAGTATTGACTGCATAGGTGAAAACATAATAAGAATAAAAATATAATTGAAGGAGAAACTATACTCATACAAATTATGGTTGACAAACTATATTAATGTTCAATCCAACCAAAACATGCAATAACTGCGTTTGCAACACGTGCTCCGCTTCTTGCTATCTACAAATATTCTATGCTGATTATTTAAACCTGGTTTCCCAGTTCTATAATTTTATCCATATTTATAATTTATCAAAACAAACAAGTTCGAGAGATGATATTTTTCCAGAACGTCAATTTACGTAACCTTTTACTAATCACATGTTCGAGAGATGTTCCAGAATAATTTATTTTTTATTGACCATTTGTGCATGGTATATAACTTATATAAGTCATTTCGGTTTACAAACATATATTTTGTTAATAACTTGCTTAACGCTCCTCCTATTCGAGATGTTAAGCCATAGATAGCGCTACTTGACGGATTCTGGGTGAAACCAAAGCATGCAGAATAGTGATGTAACGAATATCGGATTTTCGATATTCGCGAATACGAATGTGAATTTTCTCTTCCAATATTCGCGAATACGAATGCGAATACGAATATCAGATTTTTAAATATGCTGCCAAAAGTAAGCAATCATAAACACACATTGTGATCACCAATTTAGGAACGTTCACTTTAAAACAGAAACCTAATTAATATTACTTTTTTGGTTTTATCGAAAACCTAACTTGTGCTTCGTAATTATTATATAAAGCAGTTTCTTCTATTTTTTAACCGACTTCAAAAAGAAGGAGGTTCTCAATTCGTCTGTATCTATGTTTTTTATGTTTATTCAGCGATTACTCGCAAACGGCTCAAGGAATTTCGACCGTTTATACTCGATCCTATTCCGGGGGATCGCGAAGTGATCCCATATTTTTTTTAATAACATAGCTTATACCGTTTCTTAGAAAATAAGAAAAACTTTTTTACCGACTTATAGAGTAAGCTTTGGTGCTTTGGTGGAGTAGCTGGTATTAAAAATAATGATTTGTTTCTATTCGGACATGGGATAAATTCAGAAAAAATTGGATTCGTTTCGGAATATCCCGAATTGATCCCATATTTTTTTAATTAACATAGGGGAAAACTTTTTTACCAACTTTCTTATACGGTAAACTTTGGTGGAGTTGCTGGTATTGAAAATATGGAACAGAAGTTCGGAACATGATATATAATAAAATAAAAAGAAATTGGATTAGTTCCGGGGATCCCGAAGTGCTCCCATTTTTTTTTTTCAATAACATAGCTTGTACCTTTTTTTAGAAAATCGGGAAAAAAACATTTTAAACGACTTTCTTATACAGTAAGCTTTGAAATAATCAAAATATATGTCAGATAATCAACTTCAAAGTCAAGATTTTTTATTAACCTGTATATACAGTGTGTATTCATAAATTAAACGATTTCTTTTATTAATAATTTGTATGGTCTAAAACGTACACTGTAATCATTCCATGTCACTTTTTTAACTGTAAACGAGGTTTGTCATCAAATAGGAATTTTGATTAAAAGTGAAGTATCTTTATTTTTGTTCATATTTAAAATTGTTATAGAAGTAACAACTGCATCTACTTATGTCATCGCACTAAAAATTCTATAATAAGTATTTACGTAACTTTTACAACTATATATCAAAAAATATATTAATTTTGTTTAAAAGTGAGGTACCTTTATTTTTTTATAAGATCTCAGATTGTAATCAAGCAAAATTTATTAGAATTGCATCCAATTGTGATGTATTAATAAAAATTTTAAGAAATTGAAAGTTGATTGGAAATAAATCGAAATAAGTGTCAGTTAATCAACTTCTAGATGGCGGTTCTCAGTTGGTTTCTATATACAGTGTGTCTTCAAAAGTTGGATTCAAACGGAAAACGTTCTTATGAATATTATTTAGAGAAAAAGTTATTGTTCATAAAAATATACGAGTATACGAGGTTTGTCGGCAAATATAAATTTTGCTTAGAAGTAAAATACCTTTATTTTTCATTATATATAAAATTCTTAGCAAACAACTGTTGTCAAAAAACCATATACTTCCGCAGTTTTTTTATTCCAGCTGGAAATCTGCGGTAAATTCGGCTTCACAGCGGGATCCAGCGGGAGATTGAAAAATATATTTATATCTGAAAACAATAAAGCCATTATTGTGATATTTTTAATTTTGTCAAATAAAATATAAATAATTCTTAGTATTTAAAAATCAAGCTGATAATCCATAAATCAACAACAGTAATATATTAATTTTGTTATTGATATATCGATAATTATTATATCTTTATTTACTTAACGTACTTATTGCTGTTAAATTACGAAAATAATGAAATAAAAAACTAATAATAAAAGAGATTGATTTAACCTGCAAGTTAACATTAGGTCAATAGTCATTGGTAACATTTATTTAGACATATTACAAATACTTAACGAACTTATTGTCCTGTATTGTATAGTTTTACGTATAAATAAACATCTAATAAATCAGAAACAACTTCGTATAAAAAAAATGAAATTCAAAAAATCAAAAATCCTGAAAATAAAAGTTACTTTTTGTCCTGGAACTGTGAGCACAGGAAACACATGGTCTCTATTATCTTGTCATTGGTTCACAAATATTTGATTTTAATATTTTCTAACAGTCTTTTCTATGAATAAAATTAATATTGTATTTTAATCTATCACGAATATCAATGATATGGGAATTAACTTGACTATCCCCTACATTGCTTGGATTGTATCCTCTTAAAAATCTATGTATCATACTACTTGGATTTTCTAAATATAATAAATGACATAAGTATAATGATTTTTCCAAATATTAAAAAAACAATACCCTTTAATAACAATTCCTGGGCTACTTTTACACAAGTTTCATCTAAAGCTGGGTACTAAAAAGTCTTTATTCCCCAGATTGTAATTTCCGACATATTAGATCTTAAAAAATCTATGTATGTCTTAAACAAAATACAGTTACAAGGTTGCAAACACGATTTTCTAATATCACAACCATCTCAAACCGATCTAACGATTCACCGCACTTCTATACATCCATATCAACAAAAACTTTCCGACATATGGTTCAAGTATAATGATTTTTAAAAAACGGGTTTGAGGTCGAATTAATAGAAAATATTCTTAGAAATCAAAAAAAAAAAGGCATTAAGAGAAGTTTACCCTGACAGCAAAACCAATATTGATTCATATAATAGTTAACCTATAAGTCCAAAAATTCCTGGTTGCATTCAAAAAAACTAGTCTTGGAAAATTTTCAAAAATTCAAAACGACAAGTTAGTCATCTAAAGCTGGGTACTAAAAAGTCTTTTTGAAACCCGTGACACATTTCCTCCAATGGAACCGTCCCATACATCATCTGGGCATCATCTTTTATTTTTCACCATATCTGCTTTAGAGCTGTACAGGTTGCTATTTCAAGACTAGATTTGTCATTCCTAAAATTAATATATTTCATTAATTTGATTTTGCAAAAATTATATAATAGTCATTTTCACAAGACTTACTTTAATAAATAAACCATCTCTGCAACACAATGTTTGCATTTACTAAAGCACCTGCAGCAGAGTCACCCTTACACTCTTTTTCAAATCTTTTTGTATAAGAATTTTAATGTTAATTTCATGAGAAGTACCTGATCAATAACTTGATTGTAAAAAAGAAAAAAAAAGATTTATTGCCTTGTTAGTTTCTTTGGTTATAGCATTGAACATAAGATGATTTCCATTATATACTTGCTCTCGAATCTGCTTGGAGCATAACTGTGAACCATCGTCTCAACAAAACAAATATATTGGTAAAGATGTTCAGAAGTTACACGATAAACAACAGATATATATATTCGAAGATTTTCTTTGCAGTTGTTTTACAAAATATCCCCGTTGCATTAGGAGACATTTTTTTGTGTTCTTTGGGAATACACCACATAAACTTGAATGTCTGTATATTTTGAAAAGTCTAAACGTTTCATGGTCTAAATTAGACCCGTTTTCAATGGTATTAACACAAATGAACAAGAAATTAAAACATTAAAAGGATTCGTAATGTAAAATTTTCATTAATGTCAAATTCTGATTTATTTTAATTTATTTTTTGGACTTTTTGAACCTTGAAACATTTGGATTTTTTTAAATATTACAGACTTTCAAGTTTATGTGGTGTTATTACCAAAGAACTCAGAAAAAAATAAAAACCAGAGATGCCACAACTATCGTTCAGAAAATAATTAGCAGTCGTGCTATACGCAAAGATTATCCTTCCTCTCTGGATCTGCCGTATAGAATAAATGAACAATTTAAACTTCCGCTCTTTCCCTTCATGGTGAAATATCTCACATATTGTTCGAAGGTGCTGTATAGAGCACTGCTAGCACATAGGTAAAATCTCAACACTTAGAATAAACGTTGGAATTAAATGAATTGTAACTGATATCTACCAAAGCAATCAGCGTCCATTATGTAGTACAAGTTACCCGGTACATCCAGTGAAATTCTCTGGAGAAGTCCTAATGCCGGGCCTCTTAAGGAAATAATAAAAGAGCTAAACTTTTCATTATTATCCCATTCATTAGCTACGGCCACTGCTTTAGGTTGTCGTTTGTACAAAGACAGTGATCAAATGCCATCAAAGGTGGGTGGTTTTGAAAAAACCTTTGATACTTACGGTGTTCTGATTTCCCTCTCTTGTTGGATTTTTTAATTACCATTTGTATATTTTGAATGTAACAGTTTAAACTTCCGCTCTTTCCCTTCATGGTGAAATATCTCATATATTGTTCGAAGGTGCTGTATAGAAAACTGCCAGCACATAGGTAAAATCTTAACACTTTCGTAGAATAAAAGTTGGAATTAAATGGATGGTAACTGATATCTACCAAATCAATCAGCGTCCTTTATGTAGTACAAGTTAGCCGGTTCGTCCAGTGAAATGCTCTGGAGAAGTCCTAATGCTGGCCTCTTAAAGAAATAATAAAAGAGAGCTAGACTTTTCTATCCATTCATTAGCTATGGCGACTGTTTTAGGTTGTCGTTTGTTGTTCAAAGGTGGGTGGTTTTGAAAAAACCTTTGATACTTACTGTGTTCTGATTTCCCTCTCTTGTTGAATTGGATACAAATGGTGATTTAAAAAATCACCATTTGTACATTTTGAATGTAACTTTTTACTGCGTTTTGGGTTAAACTGCTTTTTCTTATACATTTTTTGAGTAGAATCGATATCATGTACTATATGTTCGACAGTATTTATTGCTTTCATTTCAACATTTATCTCCTTTATGTATGAATCCACAGCCTGTATTTTCTGGTTAACTATTTCATGACTTTGTGTTACTAAATGCATTAGTTGGTCATCTTGTTCTTTTTAATTTTTAAGGCTCTCCTTTTTATATGAATTCAAATGTTTTGAGTTCACTTGTCATTTTAATTCAAATTTTTCAACTCAACAAATTGTTTTGTTCACTTTTTTTGTTAGTGGCAAGAACTTGTTGATCATTCCCCACAGTTGTTAAAAGAACTTGTTCATTTTCATCTATTGCAGTTACAAGATTCTCTGATCCAATTTCACGTTTCTGATCAAAAGAACTTTGTGTCATTTCTGCTTATTCTCCAGTATTTTATTTAGTTTTTAGCTAGCTTATTGGTAATCCTTTTGAAAATTGTCTTCTCTCTTCTATCGAATATTCTGCACTTCCCGTTGTCGCTTAATTAAATTTAAATGTCAAAATTCACTTTTGTCACCACTTACTGAGAATCTCGTAGGATAATAACAACAATCTCGTAGAAAGAACAGAATGATTAACCCCAAATATAAATATTCTTTATTTTCTCACACAAATTCACAAACGTATATTTTACTACTAATATTTTCGTTCTGGTTGTAGTCGGTCACAATTCTGGAAGTATCACGTTGATTTCTCAGAATCGCTGTATGTTTTTTATAGTGGCGTAAAATAAAAACTTTATAACAGTATTAATTGACGAGAAGCAATACAGTATCGGAAGCCGAATATTATTGAAGCTATACAGACCTCATGTTAGAATTATTTTGTCGTAGGCCTACCGTCAGCCACTTAACATATAATATTTAATAATTTACTTCAAATTTTAAGAAAATATAGGTATTAGTTAATTATATGTATTATTTTATTTGTTGTAATTGTTAGAGCTAAATTGCTTAGAGGTTTTTGCTACACCTAAGACACCGAATCAAATAAATAAATAATATGCATTATTTGAATTAATAGCGCACTTCACTTCTATTATATTAATTTTTTGTGAATATGTTCATGGCAAATCAATAGTTAATCGCTTTTTAATATAAAAGATACTCTCAGGCCAAATTTGCCCTCATTTATTAATTTCCAATACAATAAAGTTCCTTGACAGTTTTGTGTAATAAATTGAGAAATTCACCTTCTCAGGTCATAGGCACAGATAACATGTATCTGGGACAATAGTTTTTATTTCATAGAGTTAGGTTAATTAATATCTAATTCAGTTTATGTTTAGCACATTTTAAACAATTCATTAGGGTATTAATAAAATGAAAATGTCGAAAATGAGTGTGAAGTAAATATATTACTTTTTTAATGAAAAATTGAACAGCTTTTCCTAGAAAATGTTTGCAGATATTCTGATAGATAATAGAATTGATCAATGTAATAAAACTGTTTTATGTAACATACGAAAAAAAGTTTATGATTTACGAGGAAATTGTCAACTAAAGTAAGCACTTGAGTGCATATTTAATCATATGTTTGCAAATGAACAACAAATTTATCGACTGAACACAACATTAAAAAAATCTCTTCCATACCCATTAAAGAAAAAGACGTTTAAGTCAATTTTATAAAAAAAATAACAGAGTGAAATGAAACAGAAAACATAGCAACATTGGATAAGTAAACAGTGCATAGTAGGTCGTACATTGCAAAACGTTATGCTACTTGTTTGATGTGTTTTGGCTTAACCAAGAAAAATAGTTATCTACATTTTAATATTAAGCCGAACTTTTTTTTGTTGGTGTGTGACGTGATACTATGTGATGGAATAATTCAGGAATACCAGAATATATTCTTAATGTAGGTATGTGTTTAGATCTCCTTTCATATTATGATTTTTCGTGGAAGCATGCAAGATTCTTGTTTTACAATACTTTTTCGTTGTCCATTTAGAAAAAGTTCACTTTTTAGCGTAGTAGGTATTTTCGTCCCGTACATGTACAAGATTGCCAGATGTATTGAAATTTCAAAAAATTTAATAGATTTTTAAATATATAAGACAGATACGTAATTGTTAGGACTTCTTAGTTCATATTGACCAGTACTATCACCTGCCAAAATATCTGCATTGCATTATGTTACACCCTGTATAAAGATCATGCCGCACTAATTTACTGGGATTTTGATTTATATCAATATATCTCAGTCTAGGAGTTAAATATTTATAAATATTTTGAAATTGCATTATGTAATAATTTAAAAAATGTGCTTGGAGCAAATGTGTTAATTTGTATGGTCTAACAAACACCAAGATGTTCAATAATAAGTAATATCTCAAAAGAGTAGTCATGGATCTCGCATTTATGTGATTCAATGGCCTTTTACTAACCTTGCAACAACAATCTCACAAGCATATCATACAAACAGGGTCTTCCAAAAAGACAAAAAAGAGTATACTACAGATTTAGTATTTATTTCAAACCATAAATACACTAAAACAAATTTTATCAAAAACAAAACTAAAAACATAAGTCAAAACTCACAACCTTGCTAACATTGCGTGCGATTCTTTAAAACTGGATAAACTTTAGCTCTCAAAATATACATTTCTTCATAAAAAAGTTAGGATGAAATTTTAAATTCAGTTATATGTCTTGATAATATATATTAATTATTCAAGACTTCAATTAGTTAAGGGAAGTGCAACTGATGAACGGTCTCGACTAGAAACAATATATTGTTTTCGGTTCAGTGGATTGTAAAATCTCAAAAAGAATAATAACATCATAATTTGCAGAGCAAAATGTGAATATAATTGAACATACCTAGTACATAATTACAATTTATTAAATAAAGAAGAACATAAATCAAAACACATATTTTAAAAAATCGACTCTAATTCTATTAAATGAAACAATTATTTATACCCCCATAGAATTCTTGGTAATCACTAAAAACAAAATTATTGATGGTCATGTCATTCTAACCAATCATATATCGGAAAGGTCATAAGTTTTTCCTTTCGACTTTACTATTTAATCACAGTTTGTCATAAATTCGCACCCTGGAGCGCTACATGTCCTTCTGATAACTTTTTCAATTTTGTCTATCTAGAAATAAACTCCAGTATTTATTAGTATGGTTTTTATAATTTTCATGTGCTACCCTGTATATGTCAAGTACAAAGCTCAATCATCAACCATATTAATTTCTAATTTTACATATTCGTATAATTGCCACTGAAAACGGGGTTAGACTAGATCCTGATATTTTTGGAGCCTTTGAAATAAACAGCTTGTGTGGTCAAAATTATTTTTGACCAAACAAGCTGTTTATTTCAACTTAAAAATCATGTTTCTACACCTGGAGAATTTTCAGTTCCAAACGTTTTAGTATTGCAAGGATTTGTAAGAGTTTATTTCATTTCATATTATTACGTGCAAGAAGGTTATTGACTTGATGCTATTATTTAATCACGGTTTCTGTTTAATAAATCATTCTTGATGTTAAATTCATTATGTTTATTGTATGTACGACGAGTATAAAGGATATGTTTAATCTAATATTGTTCAGTTGGAAAAGAAGAAGCAAGCGAACTACCACACGAAAATTTCCTTTCTGTTTTATTTTTGGCTTAAAGGACTTCATATAACTTTCTTTAAACACTCATATGAAAATATAATATTCAATAGTATTAGAAGCGGCTGGGTTTTTAAATAATGTTTGTTTGTTTGGTCAATTTCAGTACTTAAAATGTTTTTTATTATTGTGTCATACTATGAGGCCGTAAAATCTATTTTTCCTATGGTCAGAGTTTTCATCGTGACTGTAATTTAGAAGAACTTACTAAGACAACGTATTAATTCATAACACCTTCTGTTAAAAATACCTATTTCTTAATAACTCTAGATGTACCTATACAAACTGATAAAACTCATTCTAGCTCTTGAGGTGTTCACATATATTTTTTACCTATTTTCTCCACTAGTGCGAATGAAATAAAAAATGTCAATAAAGAAAACTAAAAATATTGAGGTATAATTTTGAACAAAACCTAACCTAACCTACAATACGTCTAAAAATAACGAAAAGAGCATTTCATCTTGAAAACTTAGTTCTCTTCTAAACTACTTAAATCACTTCTAAGAGTGAAATTCCCTAGATGTTTTGTCTGGCAGTAAGGGCAAGTTTTTAGACTACAGATAACAACTGCCTCTTTGTATGACTGTTTTTTTTGTATATGTTTTATTATTCAGGAGTTCATTTTATTAGTCATGCATAGAATGAAGTCGTACATAAATAAAGAGGATTTTGTGATTAAAAGACAAGTAAAGCCGAAGTAAACAATTTGGACCAATTGATATACACTTTATCAGCTGTCGGTTTTACAACTTGACACATCGGCTTTGCATGTTTGAACAGAAAATCTCTGCAAGACATTTCTTAATAATTAAATAATAATTTTTGTCCTTATGGTATTCAAAATTATTTCAAAATTTAATCCAATAGAGGTTTCACATGAATATTTTAGTTATAGGTTCATACATAGCACAAGTATACTTACTAGGCCAATTACTCTGGAATGGAGAAAAATCTTAAATTTCTAAAAAACTGACAAGCATCTCTCACAATAAAAATCGTTACTTGATTACTTCTCAACAATATTTCTAGTTTTGATTGGCGAGTTTTTTAAAATTTGTGGGAAAGTGTAAAAAATAGTTGATGATTAAAATCTCTGGTTTATTCTGTAGTACGTTACAACAGTTTTCAGTCATTTTGAAATCCAAAAAAAAAACTTTATTTCATCGTCGATCAATTTTGTATAAAATGTGATAAATTTTCCTTATTTTACTCTTTTCTATATCTTAGGTTGTTTCCCCTCTTCATTCAAACTTAATACTATAAAAGAGAAGCAATTCTCTGAAAACACCAACATTAATATATAATAAGTACACTTGAATGCACAAACAATGAACGATATTTTGACTGTGAGATGACGGTGCTAATTCGAGACAGTGACGTGACCGATGTGTGTAAGTACACTGTAACTTCTCTCATCTGCTTTAGACCGTTTTCTGATAGGGTTGCATGGCTGTAAGGCGTTTGATAATGGTCCACTAAATTATACCAAATTTAGTCAAGAAGCACTGGTAAGTCATAAAAATTGGAAATCTTAATGCAAAGGTCGGGAAAAAGAGGAAAAGATAACATAGTAGGGGTACATGGTCTTAGCGAAAGAAATATCTTTTTCAAACTAGATAATGGCGGCAAGTATCGGTTCTAAAAGAGAACGGGAGGTGCTAACAACATCAATCAACCTAAACTGTAAAAAATTATGGAAAAAAAATCATACGAATAACAAAAGAAAAATGGATGCATGAAAAATGCCAGGAAATAGAACTACGGAAGCAAAAAGAAAATTTTACAAACTTGCAAAGAAAAATTATTTAAAGCACAAAGCAGATTACACAGAAATGAATCTACAAAATTGCAATCCTGAATAGTTCGGACTGCTAGAAAAGACAAATAACATTAATAACTCGAGAGCATTAATTTAATCAGTGTGTGGTTAAATTAATTTTACTAAAACTCGCACAAAATCATTTTATTGAAACTCTTAGATAACAGTTTAAGGTTAATCAATGTAAAGAGGGTTACATGATTTTCAGTTAACTGTACAATTGACGTTCTCTATAATGATAATTACAAAAGCAATCGTATAGCTTTGGGCAAATGTGTCGGAACACCTTAATTTTGGTCAAAGTAATGTTGAAAAATAACCTTGATACCAGCAAGAAAAAGTTCAGCCACATAATAAAGTTAACTTGCGTCAATACCTAAATAAAATTTTCCACCGCGATGGATACGCCAAGGAGGGCAAATTGAATCGCCAACCCAATCGCCCTGTTTGAGACATTTTTGAGACATTTTTCTTAGAGGATATTTAAAATCCGTTGTGTCACCCCATCTATAGAAGATTTAGAATATTGAATTGGGATAGCCGTGCAAGAAATTTCACTGGATAACATTAAAAACTCAATACGGTTCTTGTTGAAAAAATTTATTTTTAAAAATGTTTGGAATACTAATGTACCACAAACTACAATAAAAATACTACTAAAAAATGTGTTAGTCATATTTAAATAGAACTGGTACTTTAACCAGATATGAGGTGGTCCAAAACATTTGCCCAACCCTGTATATATTTTGAATTGCTATTCAGGTATCATAATTATATCCAACACTAAACATTAACGTTTGTTTTAAATCATATGTGATCATAATAAATTAATGAAGTCGTCAGCTAGTTAGTCGCTACCAAAAATGGGAAATGGTAAATGAGACGTTCGATAACTTCAAGTTTAATTGTACGTTAAAATAACCACATTCCATTACAGACTGCAAACGTTAAAAAAAAGCGAAAAAATGCGCGACGAATTGATAACCTCCTCCTTTTTGGAAGTCGGTTAAAAATAGGAAATGTTACCGGTAAACTCAAAAAACATATTGTGTCCAACGTATTACAATGGAATTTCCGTAGTTATTCAATTACCTGTTAATCGGAATTTTGTAAAATTAGATAACAAATTTAAAGTGCAGTTGAAATTAAAGTCAGTTAAATAATAAAATAATTTGGTCAAGTGAAAGTTGGAGTCGCATACTAAGGGTTCCGTAGCTCTTTCAAGACTCCAATATTCCAGTTTTAGACAAGAAGGGAATGAAAGCAGTTTCTTATATGTACCCTAATGTCTTTTAAAGGAAGCGTTTTAAATTTATAAAAACTATAAAATTTATTTTGCATACATAGACTTTTTATTTTATCTGCTACATAATCCGCTTGATTGTTATAGAAATATGTATTTAATTTTCGATTTTGGCCCCCAAAATTAACATTAGAGTTTTATTTTACTAATAAACTTCCAGGGAAGCCTTTTATAATCTACTGTCTGAATTTTAGGCTCTGTAGATTGGAAGATAAAGGGGAAAATAGGTCAAGTTTTAAATAATAAATTATTAAATCGGTCTATCAGACAAATTATTTAAAAATACAAATAAAATATATTTTTAAAAATTTTTGATAGTGTAGTTTCTAAAGTGGGAATTAAGTCGATGTTTAATATTTTTGTGAATAAATCTTTTAAACAAATGATTTAAAAATATGATATATATTTGTAATTCACATAATAATCCTTTTATTTGATATACTACATGATGCGTTTGAAAATTAAATTTTTATTTTCCATTTAATTCTATAATTTGTCCCCAAAATTAATATTGGGGTTCTCTACTAATTTTTCTTATAAATTTCAAGTGAGCCCCAGTACTCTTCATTATTTTCAAAATTTTAGGTAGTATGGTTTCGGAAATAAAGCAGGAAATGAGAGTTTTAAAAAATATGAAACATATATATTTGTAATCCTCATAATGAGCCATTTCATTTGATGTATTGCATGATGCGTTAAAAAATTATTTTTTTATTTTCCTTTTAATTCTATAATCTGGCCCCCAATATTAATATTAGAGGTTTCTTCGTATTTTTACTGTAAACAAAAAATTGTAGGTATTATAGTTTGGGAAATAAAGGGGTAATGGGTATTTTTTATATTTTTGTTCATATATTTTAAAATATTCATTTTAAGTATAAAAAATATATATTTGCATTCGTCATAATGCCCTTTGATTTGATATATTACATGATGCCTAAGAAATAATTTTAATTTTATGTTTTCCATTTAATGCTATAATGAGCCCTTCCATTTGATATATTACATGATCTCTTAGCACCAATTTAAATTTTATATTTTTCATTTAATTCTGTAATTTGCCTCCAAAATTAATAGTAGAGTTTTCTCCTTATTTTTTCGGTAAAATTCAGATAACGACCAATATCTCTAATTTTTTTCAAATTTTAACTTCTTATAGTTTAGGAGATCACGGGGAACGATCGATTTTTTTAGTCTTTCCCCTCATAAGTACTCCTAAAATCAAAATTTCTTTATTTACGATATGTACTCCTCATTGGGTCACTAAACTATACACTGATACGAAATTTCAACCTTTTCCGTCCAGTAGTTTAGGAGAAAATTGCTGTGATATGAGAGAGGGAGAAATCCGGAGTGATATTATAAAATGAGCATGTCATTTGAGACTGAACATTGGTAGGCAAAGCTTCTTACGAAATGTAGTTCAAATCTCAAGTCATCTTCCTGTTTCTGTTTCTCGTCGTTGTGTCATTCTTAGTAATGAACATAAATTTCAGAGAAATTAAAATAATTGTTGTTTTTTTTACAATTTAAGTATTAATCCTAATATGTAGTTTAGTTTTTTATTTAAATATTGACTTATAAGTTAATTTTAGCTTACTTTAATTATAACACACTAAAATTATGGTAACATTATTTAAATAGATATATTTTTTAAATATCAAAGTGTATTCAAACTATTCTTCAAAATAGCTGTTTTAATGTAGTTTAATCTCATCTATATATAAAATAGACAAAGACAAAACAGTGCAGTACCTTTTCTACGATTTTATTTATTTTATTTAGTTAACTGGTAATATGGGATCATACATTAAGTAAAATTAAATAAAAAAATCATTATTTACGTCTATATTGCCAATTTCAAATATACACTAGTCACAGTGCAGCCAGATTGCTTGGACCGAAAATCCTAATTCCAAGAGCCTAGAAGAAGGTATCTTCTATGGATTTAAACTTCAGAACGACTATGTTTAATGCAATAACCCAAGAAATCTGGCTTTAAAATTTTATTTAGGTGAATTTATTACAGGATCGCCATCCTGAAGCATGAAACTGACATAGAAAATTTACATTGCATAATAATCGCCATTGCAGTCTAAATATGGTTTGTCAACTAAAATCAGAATGAGGTTTCAACTTATCAATTTATTTCTGATATTGGGTATGTATCAATTTCAATATTATACACTTACTTTAGATTCTTTTATTTTCACCTGATACATTTTATAGAATTTGATTAAGATTTCAAAAATCGTGAAACTATGCACAGATCGTAAGATACAAGATAAATAGATAGATCTGGCAGCCCTGATATCCATGGAAATCGTGGTTGTAGCGACTTCGATTTAAATTTTGGCATTTTAAAATATTTTTCGTAGTTAGATTATTGCACGGTGGTAAAGGTACAGGTAAATGTAAAGTTTCCAATTCAATCAGTAAAATGGTCAATTTATTATGTTCAAGATTTCAATTGAGACAAGTTTTGTCCAAATATAGGTATTACTTAACACTAATTAACAGCAGGTGCATTGTATTTCTTTATGTTAGTCTGAAGTTGGCAGACAATGTAACTCGTTCCTCGAAGTTTCCTTGGACTTCCATCGTCTTGAAGTGGTTGATCTCACAACGTTTCAATAGCTGTGTATCTGCTACCGTCATCAGGTGAATGATACTCTGAATTTCCTATCATTCACCTGATGACGGTAGCAGATACACAGCTATTGAAACGTTGTGAGATCAACCACTTCAAGACGATGGAAATCCAAGGAAACTTCGAGTATTTCTTTATATTTAGATTTTCTATACAAAATATAAAGTCATTGCTTAATTAGATGAGTTGGACTGTTTCATTTAAATTAATCCAAGAACTGATTATGAACCCGATTGAAAATAAAAACATTACAGATATGTTGTTTACGGTGCATTAATATGGACTTATGGTTTGTAGTTATTTGTAATGTAATAGTATTGCAGCTTCATACAAACTTTTGAGTTGGTTGCTTGCATTTCCTGCTTGCTTCCTGCTTGCGAGTTGAAATCGTTAACTGCCAAATGTCACAATGAAGATTATAATTTCGTTTTATTACTCACTTTATGATTATTGAAATTATTCAGAAAAAATGTAGGTGTTAACTATTGTTTAAAATAATATATTTAATATTAATTTATTATTTAATATAATTTTAATATGTCTAATGGTACTTGAAATATTTTATATTGAAAATATTAACAACCTATCCAAATATATTTAAAGGCCGAATCTCTCATTTAATTCATTGTACATCACATGGCCCATTTCTGCAAACTCATTGCAATTATTACCAAGTGACTTTTAGCTAAAATAAAATACGTGTATTAAAAATATAAAGAAATTCAGTGCATCTGCTGATTTTCTATGATAAAAGCTATAAGGATCTACATTCATTCTAGAATAAAATATATTTTTATTTGACATATTTTCCTATCTAATGTAACAATGTTTTGAACTCAAGTCGGTCTACTGCAACAATAATATGTGGTCCAACCATTGAATCATTATACATAGAGGGAGCCTTAGATGCACTTAAATTGGTTGTCAGTGACATTGTAACGCTCTTTGATAGCCCAGCATCTAGCATTGTTTATTCTTCAATAGTAAAATAGTCAATATTGTTGTAGATCATTATTGATTTTTCGGCAAGTAGCAGTAAGTTTCGTATTAATTATTCTGTAAGATATGTTGTGAATATGATTATTTTGTTAATATATTATTATCACACTCTTCTGAAAGTGTTGTGTAAAAATGGTCAATCATCGGATTACATATTAAAGATTTGAGTTTTCATAATGTTGTTGGTCATTTCTTTTTTTAATATTTATGACGGAAACTTTTAGGTTATAAAGAATAATTCTCCAATTATTATATCGAACATATTCCTAGAAGCGGGTACAGCCAGAAATTTGGAATACCTATTACCTATATTTGATTAAATTCTTACAATTTTTTATGTTAAAAGATCTGTTAGTAGGAGTTGTACGATTTTGTCGTGACTCCTACTTTTCACATTTCGCCTTAATTTTATTACCTATAGAAATATACTTCTCAAAAAATAATCTCAATAATGTTTCAACCACTGGGCGATCACTATCTGTTTTAGAACAAACTTGAATAACCTGGACGAAAAAGCGTTGTCTTGGAATTCGAAATTTCATCAAGTTAGCTATATGTAAAAGTATAAAAGGAACAATCCTTTTCACCTTCTCACTTACCTAACAGAAAATAATTTAATTCCTATAAAATATTTGTCATAATTGTGGTAATAAGTGTGTAAATTCACAAAGTTTCTAAACATGATTTCATAAATAATAAAATTGGACACACGCAGAGACAAACCAGGAAAGAAAAACTGTTTGTTAGGTTTCAAATTCCCAAATTAGTTTTTAACAAGTTCCGAATACCCCAAAACAACGATAATAGTTGTGTTTATTATACGCTACCTCAGGAAGTGTATGATGTTCAGAAATGTTCATGTACAATGTTTACGTTATGATATGAACTTGGTCAGCACACAAATATAAAGACAACATGGTAACTCGTAACCACCCCTTGCCCTTTTTTGTGGTGTTTTTATGTATTTCTCACGTTCGTCAAGTCTAATTAAAAATAAGGCAAAGAAGTAGAAAGTGCGTTAGAACGAAAAGCAATTGTGTCCTGGTTTTGTATATTATTTGGAAGTTGTATTTATTTATTTACTACAATTTATTATTTATTATCATTTTACTCCGTTCAATAATGACCAATAAATTTAAAACCTATTATTTAGTTAAAAAAAGTTCAAACAGCTTAAATAAGTTCATTATAACCAAAGGTAGATACATCGTACATCTAGGCATAGACTTTCCAAAGTCAATTGTAATTGTAATTTTTTAAGTGAGTTTGGAATTCTGATGCAGTTTTGATGATTTAAACTGCATTTTGTTAATGAATATGACGAAAAGGTACCATATAATTTTTTATAACGTGATATTTATAGTTTTTCAAAAATCAGAAAAAGGTTTCTCGAAAAAGGCTCAAGCAATTTAAATATTTTGAATTGTATTCAACGAATATATATTCCCTCCAATTCTCTATAACGTGAAACAACGTTTTCATTACGATTCATTTGATGTCAGTTCATTTTTAAAAATTAATTTTAAATTATAATATTTTAAGGTGAAATCTGGAAAATAAAAGCAAAAATCCATAAAATAAATGAATTTCCAAATTTAAATGTTAAGATATGTCAGAAAATAGTTATTGACTGCGCAGGATATTTTGATTTTTTTCATTTAGATCGATTTGAAGTCGGTGATTTTAAATTTAAAGTATAAATATTCATTTTCGTTTGTTTTCTAATATTTATCAATCTATTAATATCATTTCAGACATTTCGTTTATTAAAAAGAAAAGCGTCATAAATATAATTAACAAATTTTACCCTACGAACGTTCAAAATTATGTGATTTTTGTGAAATAATTGTAATAACGACTAAAATTAATAAATTTGAACATACCCGGTTGAATTATAATCGGCGCAATAGGTGGATGGTTTAGCTTTCAAGACTTATTTTCTTTTTCAATTTCGTTTGGAGTCCCGCAAATCAGTACACTGGATATCGTTAATTCCTTGTCTTATCTATCATATCTACAGGTTTTTCACCCAATGAGAGTAATTTACTAAGAATAGAGTTTAAATAGTCATACAGGTATATTAACTATAAAGATTATTGAAATTTAGAGTAATCCTAATTTATCGTGTATTTCAAAATACCCAAAATTCACCTCTTCATTATTCCACCTTTTGGTTTAACAATAAATTATACGTTTATATATTGTATATTTTAAAGAAACGGTCCAATAAATGATCAGACATAACTGTTTAAAAAAATAGAGGCAGAGGAAAAAGAAGAAGGAATTTAAATCCATTTACATATAAATTAAATTAACATTTAATACTAATCGCTCATGTGGTGGATCGATAACTAGCCGAGTAGAGATGGATAAGTGAGCTGGGCCAAAAAACAGCATGTGAATCTAGAAACAAAACGCAGTGAATTCTGAATTTTTTTAATATGTCCGATATGACTATTTCCACAAACAAAAGTATATGAACCAATCCTAAAGAATAACCCATAGAGCAAATTAAAGTCATCAATAGAAGGAGTGAAGATTTTTTTGTGTGTAGCATTTACAGTAACATATTTCCATATATACAGCATCATTCCCAGTTTATTTCACAATACTTAAAACTAATAGTTTCTTTCCTTAAATGTTTTGGTATTGTTTCTAAACATATATTTCAATGGAGTAACACTATTCTCTGATACATGTCGTTTAAATACATAACCTCTATTATCCATCAAGACTCTTAATGAATAGAATGATAAATTACTGTGACAGTTCGGAGTCTCGATAAGAAACATAGTAGGAGCGAATGATTATATATCATCGCTACATCTCGAAAGATACAGAGCGATAATGCGATGCAACGATTACCTACAAGCAAGTATAACTGAATTAAAATTTATATCAAATACATACGTTTTAAATAAGAATAGAAGTATATTAATACTAAATTGTTTAACGTCATGTAGTCTTAAATTGCTCACATAATATCAATTGTCATACCAGTAAAAATATTGTAAGCAATTTATAGGGTTCCGTATATACAATATACTGATACCCTTATAATATCACTTCGGATTTCTGCCTATGTCACATCACAGCAATTTTCTGCTAAACTACTGGACGGAAGAGGTTGAAATTTAGTATCAATGTATAGTTTGGTGACCCGATCAGGAGTACATATCGTAAAAGAAGAAATTTTGATTTTAGGGGTACTTCTGGGGGGAAAAACTAAAAAAATCGACCGTTCCCCCCCCTGATCTCCGAAACTACTAAGCCTAAAATTTGGAAAAAAAATAGGAAATATAGAACGTTGCCCGAACTTTACAGGAAAAATAAGGAGAAACCATTAATATTAATTTTGGGGGGCAAATTACAGAATTAAATGAAAATTTAAAAATAAAAAAAATTTCAAACGCATCATGTAATACATCAAATAAAGGTCCCATTCTGAGGAACACAAATATATTTTTTTCATATTTAAAAAAAATAGTTAAAAATTATAAAACGAAAATATACCAAAATTTACCCAATCCCCCCCCTTATCTCCAAAACTATAAAACGTAAAGTTTTGAAAAAAAATAGAGGTATAGGGTCTGACCTGAAGTTTACTGGAAAAATAAGGAGAAACCTCTACTTTTAATTTTGGGGGCAAATACAGAGTTAAATGGAAAATATAAAATTAAAATTGTTTCTAACCCATCATGTTATAAGTCACATGCAAGGGCTCATTATGACGAAAATAAATATGTTTTTTCATATTTTGAAAATAAATTAATTAAAAGATATTAACAAAAATATAAAAAAATTACTCATCCCACCCCCTCTTATCTACGAGACCATAAGCTGGAAAATTTTGAAAAAAAAATGCAGGTATAGCCCCTCACCTGAACTTTACTGGAAAAATAAGGAGAAACCCCTTATATTCATTTTGGGGGGCAAATTATAGAATTAAATGGAAAATATAAAATTAAAATTGTTTCTAACTCATCATGTTATATATCAAATGAAAGGGCTCATTATGAAGAAAACAAATATATTTTTTTCATATTTTTTAAATAAATTACTTAAAAGATATTAACAAAAATATAAAAAAATTTACCCATTCCCCTCCCCTCTTATCTCCGAAACCATAAGCTGGAAAATTTTGAAAAAAAAATTGAGGTATAGCCCCTCACCTGAACTTTACTGGAAAAATAAGGAAAAACCCCTAATATTCGTTTTGGGGGGCAAATTATAGAATTAAATGGAAAATAAAAAATTATAATTGTTTCTAACGGATCATGTAATATATCAAATCACAGGGCTGATTATGACGAATACAAATATGTTTTTTTAAAATGAATATTTTAAAATATATTAAAAAAATATTTCAAAATATTACCCATTACCCCCGTTATTCCCCAAACTATAAGACCTAGATTTTTTTGTTTACAGGAAAAATATGAAGAAATCCCATGCAATACATCAAATGAAAGGGCTCATTATGAGGAATACAAATACATATTTTTCATATTTTTAAAATTAATTGTTTTCAAGATATTAACATAAAGATATAAAAAAAATCATTTCTCGCTTTATTTCCGAAACCATACGACCTAAAATTTTGAAAATAATAAGGAGTACTGTGGCTCACTTGAAATGTTTAAGAAAAATTATTAGAAACCCCCCATAGTAATTTTAGGGACAAATTATACAATTAAATGGAAAATAAAAATTCAATTTGCAAACGCATCATGTAATATATCAGATAAAAGACTCATTATGTGAATTACAAATATATCACATTTTTAAATCATTTGTTTAACAGATATTAACAAAAATATTAAACATCGACTTAATTCCCACTTTAGAAACTACACAATATAAATTTTGAAAAATATATTTTATTTGTATTTTTAAATAATTTGAATAACAGATTTAATAATTTATAATTTAAAACTTGACCTATTTTGGCCTGTATCTTCCACTCTACAGAGGCTCAAAACTCAGACAGAAGATTATAAAAGGCTTCTCTGAAAGTTTATTAGTAAAATAAAACTCTAATGTTAATTTTTGGGTGCCAAATTAGAAAATTAAATACATATGTATTGTGATAAAAATCAAGCGAATCCTGAAGCAGATAAAATAAAGAGTCTATGTGTAGAAAATCAAAGTGTATATTTTTTATAAATTTAAAACGCTTCCTTCAAAAGATTTTAGGGTAAATATAAGAAAATGCATTCATTCCCTGATTGTCTGAAACTGGAATATTAGAATCTTGAAGGTGATACGGTATGCGAGTCCAACTCGCACTTGACCAAATTATTTACAAAATGAATACCAGAGCTGTTTTTTGCACAAATAGATTCTGCTATAAACGGATAAACGGTGAGATATCAGATTTTCTTCGGTTTTTACTCTTAATGAAAGTCTTGAGAAACCACAAAATACAATTTTTGAAGTTACTCAAATTTCTGGAAAAATGTTAATATTTGGAAAAAATATAACTTTTTGTAAGTTAAAAACACACCCTCCTGTCTGTTTTGAATTTGAAATAATAGAGGAAAATGTATGTGCATATAAAGGTAGAATAATGATATCATGTATAATGGTCAATATGGATTTTTTAAATATTAGTGTGCTTTGATTTCATGAATATGAACTATTTCTCATCAACAGAATAATATGAAAATATTTGAAAGTTTATGCCTTTGAAGGCTTGTGATCCACGAGTTTATAACTATTAAATGGCAAATTATCAAAAAAACAGCTGAAAGTCGAAAGCCATTCGCTACATCTTGTATGGGGCAAAAAAGTCAACTTTAGGGGGCTGTATATAGAATAAAAGAGACTTTCTGAGTTTATGCCCATGAAGACATATGATCCACAAGTTCAGAATTATCAATTAAAATAAAATAGCATAAAGTCACTTTTTTGTTATGCTAAGGGTTTAAAAAAAACAACCGAAAATAAGCGACCTCCAGATTTTATTCCCTAGGGACTTATGATCCACTAGTTTAGTATTATCAAATAGCAAATTTTGAAAACAATTAACCGCCAGCCATTTTTCTTTAGAATAGTGCAGAGTCCTTTTTAATGCTCATCTTCATTTGAAAACTCCATATCCGAATACTTCATTACGCTTTTCATAGGTTTTCCCGTGAGATTATTGAGTTCACTGAAACAATAGAATTGGTTGATCGCATTTTTGGTCAGTTGTCTCTAGGAGATGCATATATCTACTCTGAAGACAACTCTTTCAAGTTAACCCAACTTGAAAACAGCTTGACTATTTATTATATATGATTTTTTAAATTCATTTTCCTTAGTTACCTATTTTTAAAATAATCAAACATTTTTTTATATTTTTGATTGATTATAATTATAATCATATCATAATTCCAATGACAACGAGATCAGACTGAAACCTCCATAAAAAATAAAGATAAAGACACGAAAAAAATATTTCTAAAACAACCAGTTATTAACTCTGACTCTAAGATTGTAAATATAAAACGTTGAAATAAATCAGTTGATAAGATTTTAACGATACTAAAAGCTATACAGGGTGGCACAAAGATATGGGAACCCCTGAATATCTCAGGTGGAATGTATTTTTAGAAAAATGTTACATACAAATATTTTAGGATTTTCCCCTTGCTATTCAATTCTGGACTGAGGTTTTACTTTGACCGTGACCTTTAAGGTCATAACAAGGTCAAATGCAGTAAAATTGCAGCAGTACAGTTGAAATTGGTTTTAACCAATTTTTGGGGTTTTTGCGATAGCTGATTTCGAATCTGATTCAGTATTTGAGAATTCGTAAGCCAAGATGGCAGATCCAGGTCAGGTTTTTAAAAAAACATTTTTCCAAAAAAATGCATTTCTGATGAGGTATTGAGAGGTTTCAATACTTTTGTGCCACCCTGTATATGGTGTGTTCTTACAATTAGTTTATTACAATTTCATTTTACCTATATAAAATACTTCAGAGATACTAGATCGAAATTCACAGTTCTGCAGTAATTATTTATTAACTGCTGCAAAATTATTTAAAATTGCATAACTTGTTTATTAACTCGCAAAAATAAGTTTAATTTTGTTACTATGCGTTCCTCTTAAACTTTTTTATCCAAAACTATGATTTCCTAAACCGTCGGTTAAACTAATTTAGCCTAGAAAGTCAAAATAAGATTGTAAATTGCGTTTGCTTCGTTGAGTTGTAGAAAGTTGGTGAATATAATTAGCTGCATTATTAGCTATTAGTCCAATAAGAATTAATAACAAACTGTGGTAATTGTAAATAACAATTCATCAATAAACTAATGGGAAACACACCTTCATTTTCGAATAGTACTCTCGTTTCTTAACCACATCATTAAGGAAATAATATTTCTTTAAACTGAAACATAATCGCTAGTAAATGTAGGAACACTGCAAGAAGGGTTTCGTATAAATTACCTTCCTGATTACTCTTATTAAAAACGCTTGGGGTGTGTGCATACAATGGGGAGTAAAACAATCCTTTACAACCCTTTAGAGAATTAAGTTACACCTATGTATACTTATTTAGTATCTTGAATACGCATGTAGCATAGAAGCTTTTCTCCTAATCCTTTGCTAAGAGCGGTTTCTAATGACCTTAGAAAGCTTTACAGATGACAATGTGTCCAAGAAAAGATAAATGGAAACCATAGGAATAATAACTTTGGTTAAATACGGATAATTTGCATAATTTCAATACATTTTGAAGAGGCAAAAAACATGTAATTCTAAAATATAAACAAACAATTATTGTATTATCTGGTGTAATCGTTTGAAGTGGTTTGGAAATGATCTTGATGTGCACAGTAGATGATGTACTACCGCAGGAATCACATTCCATGATCGTGTTCGCCAGAAACCACCAAAGTGGGTACCTGCCCATTTAGCAAAAATCTATTTGATAAATAAACTTGAACAATTCTAAAATTATGAGCGAGGGCACATATATTATTGAACCAAAATGACTGACCAGAGGTTTTATACACTAGCCGAATTTTTATGGCCCAGTATAGAATATTTCTTCTGTTACAAATTCCGTAGTTAATTAAATTACTGTGATCACAAAATAAAATTTTATTGCAAAAATGTGCATGGTTTTGATATTGCCAGGTATACCATTCACGAAATGCCCTTCGACTTACGTCGTT
The DNA here is from genome assembly GCA_034190945.1 of Octodonta nipae. Lineage (NCBI taxonomy): Eukaryota > Metazoa > Arthropoda > Insecta > Coleoptera > Chrysomelidae > Octodonta > Octodonta nipae. The sequence goes on from CM067217.1 coordinate 48,745,472, forward strand.
TCCCGTTCTTAGTCTTTAGGAATTTTGAAAGTTGTAGGCTAAATATATTTTACTGTAGATTTTTGGAATTCTACAATTGTTCAATGTTTCTTTTTGAACTTGTAGAGTCTGTCTATTACAAGTAGTAATAACAGATCGATTAAATGATCCATACTTCAATAAATAAATTATTATTTAAATAACACTTTAACATAATTAAAGTTTCTCTCAAAAAAGCAGTGCCTAAACATTTTTAAACGGATTAAAAGACAACGTACATAACTAGATTTTGTTTTGTGACTGAAAAAAATTGTCAATAAAAACTTCTGCTTTTTAAAAACCCTCTAATGTTTCTTGTATGATTGGATGTTTTACATTGTCATGAGGAATGCATTTTGTTAAATTTTTTATTAGTTTTGAGTTAAGGAGCGCCTTTCTCAAATATTGATAATTTCAAGAGAAACCTAAAAAAGAACCTTTAAAAGTTATATGTTCAAAGTCCTGTAGTAAATTCAGTAGGTTCAGATGCACAAATATTCGCACTCACTTTAAACGTGCTTATTTTGTCAAAACAAACTCACTCTTTACAAAGTGACTCATGCTATGAAGCTGATATGCTACACGCTGCTTTCAACTAAAACTGCAACCCATAAAGCAATCGAGTCTTTTATAGATTCCATTCAGTTCAAGAATTTTGTCATTTCAGGTCTGCCAGTGTATGTGAAAATCGATTCCGGAATCACGTTGACTGAAGTGTTCGGGACGTCTGTTGTTGTTGCTCTTTTATATTCGGCCAGTTTTTATCAATAGCAAGTTGATTTTTATTTAGTGATTACTTTCTGGAAGACGTTATAATTGTTTTCGACAGCTAAAATAAATGTTACTACCCCCCAATAATTCAGATCGTCCCAATCAGATTCGCCCTCTCCATGATAGGGAGCCAAACGATCTAAATGAACCACATTCATTTTAGCTCTCGGATTCCGAAAAATATGACAAACAACATCATTGATCCTTTTGACCATCTCGTATGGAACTTCCCAGGGTGGTGTCAACTTTGACGATTGGGGGTTCTATAACCAAACTTTGTTTCATTATTGGAACCTAACTGAATTTGCCTTGAGATCATGGCGTGTCTTCATCCGATCAGTGGTGGTCAGCATCTGCGTTCGGGCTTGTTCGTAAATTCCCAGCATGTTCATTCGGAGTTCGTCGGCATAAAAGTTAACCTCTTAGGACGGTACTTCTAGTGAGCCTAAATGCCAAATCATAAGGTAATCTTAGGTCCTTTCCGAATAGTACTCTGGCTGGAGTCAGTCCTGTGCCTTTGTTGGCTGTTGCCGAAAACCTTGGATAGTGTTGTTGCAAAGTCATGTTGAATATTTCCACCATTGTGGATGCAACGGTGTGGTTCTCGTTTCCTTGATACCCAACAATACGTTGTATTCAAAGATACACCCTTGGTATGAATGTAACTCCAACACTGTCGCCACCATGGTTGCCTCCATTGAGCATAGCATATTCCTCATGTCATTTGCTGAAGTAATCTGTTGCGACCTTAATGTATTTGTTCAGCTTCTCAGACTGAAAATGAAACGGCGACGTCAATGGGCCCACATTTTAGTGCTACATTCTGCACTTGGTACAGGTCTTCGGCCCTTACTGGCCGCATAGGTGTCAGATTTCCAGCACCACGCTCTGACGTCTTTTTACCCAGTAGTACATTTTTCTTTGGGACTACCAGTTGGAACTTGGTTTCTCTGCCGTCATTGCTTTCCCACGTTCTCTTTAACATTCCATTGTCTACATTACAGAGTCCCATTGTGCCTATAAAGAGTTCAAGACGCCCGAGTATCTAGCTACCTCGTCCCATCGGGAACTGTATGCCCCTCTCTGCTTGAGTGATAGGATGGGTTGAATTTTGGGTCAGCAATTTGGTCCTGGATGCATTGTTTCGTTGTTCAGTCTTCATTAATCTGTACGCAAATCTGTTGGACGGATATATCTTCTCACTGTTCTGTCTTCAGGCAGTCCCCGCATTCTGATCTACAGGGTCTTCTTGACAAGGCTTTGGGATTATTATTCAAACAGTCGGCACGGTGTTCAACCTTGAAATCTTATTGCTGTAATTTCTCCATCCACCTTTCCAGTTGTCCATCCGGTGTCTTCATATTTGTGGAAATAGTCTACAACCCTGTTTATTGCACGAAGTTCTTTTCTGGTGACACAATAATTCCTTTCCGGTTTCGATCACCCTCTCTTGCACCTGGGATAGGGCCGCGCCCAAACCTGTGTTGCTGGCGTCGGTGTCTAAGATGAACTTGCTACATTTTTATTTTTTTTTTCAAAATTTTATGTCTTATAGTTCCGGGGATAAGGGAAATGGGGAATGGATAGAATTTTTTATGTTTTTGTTAAGATCTTTTAAGTAATTTATTTTAAAAATATGAGCTCTTTAATTTGATATATCACATGATGCTTTACAAACAATTTTAATTTTATATTTTCCATTTAATTTTGTAATTCGCCCCCTAAAATAATATTAGGTGTTCCTCCTTATTTTTCCTTTAAAGTTCAAGTGGGCCTTTATATTTCTATTTTTTCGAAATTGTTCGTCTTATAGTTTTGGAAATAGGAGGCGGGAAATGAATATTTTGTTATATTTTAAACAATAAATTTTAAAAACATGAAAAAATATGATTGTATGTGTCATAATGAGCCCTTTAATTTAATATATTGCATGATGCGTCATAAACAATTTTAATTTATATTTTCTACTTAATTCTGTAATTTGCACCTCAACATTAATATTAGGGGTCTCACCTTATTTTCCGGAAAAATTCAGGTGAGGCCTTATATCTCTAATTTTTTTTTTTCAAAATTCTAGGTCTTATAGTTTTGGAGATAAGGGGGGTGGGCATTTTTTTATATATTTGTTAATTTGTTTTATTCTAATTATTTTTTAAATGTGAAAAAAAATGTATTTGTGTTCCTCAGAATGATCCCTTTCATGTATTAAGTTTGAAATTTTTTTTTAATTAATTATATAATTTGCCCCCTTAAAATGGGGCATTCCTCATTATTTTTCTTGTAAACTTCAAGTAACGTTTTATATTCCCTGTTTTTTTTTTCAAAATTTTAGGCTCAGTTTCGGAGATAAGGCAGGAAGGGTCGATTTTTTAAATTTTTTCCCCCATAAATACCCCTCAAATCACAATTTTTTCACTTACGATATGTATTCCCGATTTGATACACTGGTATCAAATATCAATCTTTTCCATTCAGTAGCTTCGGCGCAAATTGATGTGATGCAAAAGACGAAGAAATCACGAATGATATAAGGGTATCCGAATATTCCGTATATTGTATATTCGGAACCCTAAAAATCATACGGAAGCAATAAGTTAATTGAAACCTATCCACAGATAAGAAAGCCGATGGAAAAAGAAAAAGTACGTCACCGGGAATCAAACGTAACTGGGAACACATTGGCACTGAGATACATTTTAAGATTGTTCAGAATTTTCTTTTCGTTAATTAGAAGTGATTGATTAATTAGATGCAATTTTCTGAGAGTATATTATTAAATGTCCTGCATATTTTTTATATAGGCAGATGATATTAAAAGAACGAAAAGTACAAAAGATGAATAACCCCAAGTTAGCGGGACGCCGGGCAGCTGTCACTGGAACTCAAAATTATTCCATGGACCCCAGCAGTTCGCTGTTTAATCACGCCATGAGAACTTTGAAGTATTGTTTTAACATAATGGTGTGCTATTGAAATTTGAATTAAATATCTAACAAAATGGTATGTATGTAGTTTTAAACGGTGAATGAACTGATAAACGACTTTTATAAAGGAAATATAATTAAGGTTGAACTATGTGAAGTCAAGTCTCTTTTGTTTAATATATTAAAGACACGCGACTCTTTTGTACAGTTTTTATAAAGCAGATAATTGATTATAATCAATAGAACAGAGGTTTTATTTGCCAAACATAATTTGGTATCTTATTATTTAATTTCCAAATCTTTAAAAATTGGCAAAATGCTAAATATAAATTTGAGTAATTACAATACGATTCTTAATAAAACCATTATATTATTTTGTTCATCTATTTTCAGATAACAGTAAGTTATGACAAAAATGATCTTAGTACAAAGTGTACCTAAAGAACATTTTGCAAATATTTCCCAAAGTAATTGTTGTAGAGAAGCTTCCTTGGTCCTAAACTACATGAGTAGATCCAAAATAATTATTTCTGTGAACTATTGAGTTCCAGTTTGACCACATATTTTTCCACTTTGTATATTTTGATGTTATAAGGTGGGATTCGTTTGAAAAACGTTGGAATTTCCTTGACAAGTTTTATTCTATTGACACCGGTGCTGAGTGATAGCAAACACCTCTTCACACTTCATCGTGCCTTGCTATACCAAATGGGTATTATGAGTTTCTGGATGTCTTAGTTTTATCTTCAGGGTTACCAAAAAAAATAATGTAAGGTAGAGTGGGGTAAGTGCATTAACGAGGCATGTGCATAAACGGGCTCTTATTAATATAATATAAGAGAAATGTCGATATCTAATATATATTCATCTACTCAAAGTTAATGTCATCTTATACACGTAGATGTCGCCGAATTTATAAGGGAAATCACCAATTTATGGCAATCAGTTCGAAAGCACCGCATGCAACGAGCACGTCTAGTTGGAGTGTATCAAATATCAGCTGTAGTTTTTAAAAGAAAGTGTGTGTTCAGTGGTATTATTTTTGGTAAGTATAAAAAAAATGTTTATGTTTTACTTTAAATAAATTCCGCTGAATTATTAAAATTTATTAAGTAAACAGTAGTGTGCCATTGCCTCATAAATATTGAGACAAGGGGCAAGTGCATAGCGTGTGGTGGGGTAGGAGCATATGTGCTGTGCACATGCCCCAGAAAATGTCCAGTCTGATTATTTCTTGATTTACATCTCTGAAGAAAATGTAACAATTCTGAAATTACCGCCTCATACCAGTCAAGTTCTACAACCATTGGATTTAAGTGTTTTTAAACCGTTGAAAACGTGTTGGGACGCAAAACTAGTAAAGTGGGAAAGAGAAAATATCGGTGTATGGCTTAAAAAAAAGAATTTTTTAAGATAATTGTAGAAGTTTGGAGTAATTTGGACCCAAACATAATTATGAATCGTCCATTGTCGAGGATTGTTGTGAAATTGTCCTTAAACAATGGAGTGAAGCGAAAACAGCAGAAAAAATACTTCTTCATAAATAGCTAAGAACCCAATGGCAGACGTAATTAAAGAAGCTACTTTGCACCCTCCCATAATATTAAAAATTACTCCTCAAGATTCGGTGATTTTGATGAAATAGAGAACCTGGCTCATCATTGATACCGCAAAAATCCAAAACCTTTGAAGAACTTCTTTTGGATACCATAAAAGCAAATGCGTCCAATCGTGTGCTTAAAAAAAAGAGAGTTGCGAGGGGAGCCGAAATCATCAATTATCTATTGTATGATCTGTGGTCATCACATCAGAAGAGGTGCAGTGCAGACAAGTTGCCAAAAAACAGTACAAGGAACATGATAATACCGTATTCGAAGAAATTGTCACTTCCTCAAAGGATGATAATTCTAATTTATGTTCGATCTGCAAGTGCGATTTTCAGCAATATACTAAGAAGAAAGAATGGATCCAGTGCGTAACTTTTAAACAGTGGGTATGTGGAACATGCAACAAAGATTCCAAAAAACGATAATATGAATGTGAATGTTGTCTGAATTAGGGTTAATACATTTGTTGTTTGCTTAAAAATATATATTTTTCCAAATTTAACCTTGTAGCATGTCTATAAATATATATTTTAGATCTTTTTAAATGAGGTCTTTATTTCACTAATTCCTTTGTATTTATTTATGAACTTTATTTATTTGCTTTACTCCAAAACGAAACAAAATATCTGAATGCGTTAAAAAGCATTTTTAAAGCAAACAGTTCAATAGCTCTTGCCTCGTAGCATATTAGGTTTTAAATCTGTTTTAGCCGTCGATAATGCACTTGCCCCATTTTCGGGATAAGTGCACAGTTCTTGGATTTTTTACAGTTTTCTTAAATAAATAAAATTTACAAGTGAAATGGGCGTTTTTGTCAATGTTAATTAAAGCGTATTAACTCAAGTATTCGTTAATTTCAATAAATGTTATAGTAGTATAAAAAAAATTAAAGATAGATGGGTTGGAAGCCATATCGGTTTTAGTCTGTGTTTTTTAACACCCTCCTATTTATTCTCTTGTTCACCAGTCTTGATTACTTGAAGTGTGCTTCGACTGTATGAATCTGGTATCCATTCCATTCTTCAGCTCCACGTATCGAACCCATGACACTGTTTTTCGTTTGGTACTTTAGAGGAGTTCTATTTCTAGGAAACAGAAGAGTTTACTACTGGTGTTAGTGATGAGTCAGTGAATTTTCATCTTTGTCTCTTATATCTAAAATGAGTCTTTACTTAAAGACTATTTGGCCAGCATGAACTATGATTTGTTTGCCCAAGCCATTTCCTCATGGTCAAGAAATACCTTTTCTTCCCGTTCTTCGATTAAATCAATACGTGACTAGATAGGGTAATTATGTGTTTATTCTGACTATTCATTGGTACATGTGGAGTTCGAAAGCTTCGTGGCGCTTTCAGTGAGTAACTATGTTTCAACACCATGGAGAAGAACCAATAACAGAATTCTTTACACTCAGAGCTTTAAATTAAGACACTACCACAGAACACTTTTCCATTAGTTTTAATAAATTTCTTATTATTTCAATTCGGACTACTTCATCTTTTGAATATTCCGAGTTAACGCTACGTAAGTGTCTTAAGCACCACCACTCGGTCAAGGACAAGTTGAAGATCTCTATCGTTACGTTTCATTAAGACCATATTTTCTTCTTATCGAAATCTGTTGGTTTCAGCTCGATTATTTTAAATATAGCTTCGGAAGACGAATACTTCTAATACGGATTCAGTTGTGGTATTTTCTGTTTGTGGGTTAAATAGTTTGTCGTAAGTGCCAATTTGTAAGAAAATGGCGATCTTTTTTACACAAGTTCATTGCTTTTACAATATAAATAACATTGTTGTTGACATCCCTATATCTCTGTTCCCAAAAGGTATTAGTGTCCAATCTTTTGCGAAATCCATATAGAATATTTTTGACTTGATCTCCAATTACCTCTGGTATACCGTAGCACAAGGATAAGGCTTTTTCTTCTTCTTCATGCGCTTTGCCAGTATCATCTGACGTTAGAGATCACCATAACAAAGACTTCTTCCTTGTGTAAAAGTTATCCTGCATCTCGTATCCCAATTCAATCTATGTGTTTTTTCTTACCCCTCTTCGACTTTCAATTTTTGCATTAAAAATGAGCTTCAAGATCCTATGACAACTTCCTTTCAACACATTCTTCTGTACAATAGTCCTTATAAGTTCCCTATTCTTGTTGATTCTTCTTAGCACTTCTTCGTTGATTATTTGTGCCGTCCAAGGTATTCTAAGTATTTGTCTACATCCCCATTCCTAATGTTTCAGTGGAATTCCGTTCAATTGAAGTCTAATACCTATCTACTGTTGCAGATTAAAAATTTAGTTTTATCGATGTTTATTTTGATGACAGGAATAAGTCTTATCAGAGATTTATATGAGTTTTAAAATAGTGGTCTCGCAGTATAAATTAAAATTCAAGTACAATGATGTAATTTTATGAGCTGCCTAAAGTATGAAATGTATATACTCCTATACAGGATGTTCAAGACCACCCGTACAACCCCAATAAGATGCTACCAACCCATTTTTTAAAAAAACTGAGAACATTTCTATAGGTAAAAGGGGTATGCTCTCTCGATTGGACGCAAAAGAAGTTTCCGGTTTAAACCCAAAGTGGCTTAAACATGCATATTTTCATAGCGGATTTGGATTCTATGATAAAAAATAGACATCATTTGTTGAATTTTTTTTTTGATAAATTGCATTTTTAGTTCTCTGATGTACTTTAGAACAGAAGATGCGAATAAAACAGCTCAGCTTTATATGCAAAACAAACAAAATACGACTTTACCCAAGAATATGAAGTCTTCGTTCGGAAATACTTGAAATAAAGCAACAATGACTTCCGGTTCCTTCCAGAGCTGGGAAATATTAACCGGAAGTACGTGTTTCTTCAGCGAGATATTTACATTGGATTGGAGTCTGATGTAGAAGTAAGCTTAGCAAATGAAATTACTCACTTCTGGTACTAATCGAAAGTGGAACATTGGTGTCTGGAGTTCGTTTTCTCAAACTAAAGAAACACGATATTTCGAGACAAAGTATTCTGCCTTACCTAGGTTTTCCCTTTTGACTTTAATGAGATCTCCGGACATCAGAATGTCTTGATCTTATAACAAAGCCGTACCTAGGAGCGCCACATGAAATTCTGAACATAACTCTTTCAAATTCTTCCTATTTGAAAGAAGCTTATTTATTTCACATGATCTTTAGAATTTTTAGTGCTTGTAATTATCAAATTTGGAGTAAATCCCTTAGTTACATCTGTTTGATTGTCAAACATTAATGTCAAATTGTGATTTACTAAATTTGTCATTACGAATCCTTTTAATTTTTAACTTTCTTGTTCATTTGTGTTAACTTAATTACCATTGAAAACGGGGTCTGATTTAGACCTTGGAAAGTTTGTACTATTTGAAATATAAAAACTTTCAAGTTTATGTGGTGTTATTCCCAAAAAAAAAACTCAGAAAAAATAAAATCCAGAGATGTCACAAGTATCTTTCAGAAAACAATTAGAATCTACATAATTCAATGTAACATCTACTTCAACTCGTAACGTTCTAATACTTAGATTTTCAAGAAATATTCAAGAATGTTTTTATAGTGTTATAAAATTCATTTTAACGACGATAAAGAAAAAAAATTAAGAAACCTTCTATTTTAATCATTCTGATAAAAACTACACGTAAACATAAAACCGGCTGACATAAAAAAGCAACACAGTTGTTATCGCGAAATTTCGATGGATGGAAAAAAACGGCCTCGAAAAGGTTCCTGAAAACACTCTAACAACTCGGAAATAATCATGGCAATCGAGTATTTTCGACACTGGATATTTAAGGCGACGGTTGAACAAGATGATTAGTTTAAAATATGCGGTGTATGATGATTCGACAGCAAAAATGAACAGCTGTAGTATGTAGGATTACTCATTGTGTTTGTAAACGGTGAATTTATTTTGTTAAAAATACAGCCGTTGAAAGTGAAAGTGAATACTTTGAATTTTTGAACCCACAGAATCTATTGAATTTGGTAGCAGAAGTGTGGGATTATGTGAAGTTAACAACAAATGGACGAGACTAGCAAATAACAAACAGGTTGTTGATAAACTAGACGAAAAAATAACTCAGATCTTGTAAAAACATGACAAAAATGATAATCAAAATCGAGAAAAAATCCATCAAATTTTAGTGAAACCTTTTGATGAAAAACTTAAAGTTGAGTTAGAGAATCGTGTCACTACTATAGATGAAAAACAACAAAACGTTGTCTCTACAATGAAAAGCAAACAACAAAATTTAATTGAGGGGTTATTCTCGAAATTTGAAGAAAAATAGGAACAATCAAGAAACAAAACTGAACAACTAATGCAGTTAGGAATTCAAGAAGTGAACAGCTATAGTATTACTAATTGTAAAGAGTGAATTTATTTTGGTAAAAATAAAGACGTTGAAAGTGAAAGTGAATATTTGTAAATTTTTTAACCCACAGAATTTATTGCAATATTAATGCATTAAAACCTTTATAAAACACAACAATCAAATTTATCATTAAGTTTTCAATCTTTGTTTATATCTGTTAATATGTCTCAATATAATGAACCTGAAGAAATTGGAACTAATCTCAGAAACGGAGTAACAATTTTTGCATAGATAACTCGTGTGCTGATAAAGGTTACATACGATTACGATATGATCTAAAATAGTATAGCAGTAACTTTTAGTTATTGCTCCTTTTGTTTTTTCGGATAGTGTTTTATTATTGGCATGCACTAGTTTAAAGACGCAGTATTTATTCGAAACAGACAGGTGTAAAGTGTCATGGGACCGGAATCCAAACAACAGTCTACAGGAAGACTACGCATACAGGATTATACCTTCACTACAATTCCAATCACCCATCAGCAACGAAAACTGGCATCATCAAAACACTAATCCATAAAGCCAAAAATATCTGCCGCACACCAAAACCTTTCAAAGCAGAACAAATGAAACTTAGAGAAGACCTTTTGGCGAATGGATATCCGGAAACGATTATTACCAAGGCGTTTGAAGAGCTGGACATACCACCCAGGCAGGAAGAGAACACCACGGTAGCAACTCTACTATTACCGCTTGTCGGAGAAACTTATAAGAATTGCACACAGCTCTGGAATCAGAATGATCTTCAAAAGCAACATCTCCTTGAGGAGCATGATAACAAGAACGAGGCCCGACGCACCTGCAATACCAAATAACTGTATATACAGCATACCTTGTGAATGTGGCAATCTTTACATTGGGGAAACAAAGCGACCGCTGGACATCAGGGTTAAGGAACACCGCTCAGCAACTCAAAGGGTGGAAGTAACGAAGTCTGGGCTAGCTAATCACGCATGGACCGAACACCATAATATCAACTGGGACCAGGCCAAAGCAATTCACAAGAAAGAGCACTGGTACAAAAGAAAATTCATAGAGACAGCATATATAATCTACAAAGACAATATAGTTAGCGAGCCCAGCCTCCAAATTAAAAATATTTGGCCATCTCTTCTTCGGCCTCTGCCGTTACGCATCACATGCAACCAACAGGTAAGACCGGATAAGACCCAATGACCATGACCGGCGACGCATGACCGGTTAAGGGTATAAATACCAGGGATAATCTGAATTTCCCATTATTCACCTGATAATGATAGCAGATACACAGCAACCACTTCAAGACGATGAAAGTCCAAGGAAACTTCAAGGAGCGAGTTACATTGTCTACCAACTTCAGACTACGACAGGTACAAGCCAAGTTTAAGGAGCCCAACGCACAGTTAGTGAATTAATAATCTGTACCTCCAAAATCATTCTGAGCAACATATGTATACCAAAAGGGAAATTCTATTTTTTTAATTACTTCTTTTAAATCAAAGGGTTTAAGTGGAAACTCATTTTACATGCTTCTTGAATTTATAAACATTATCCTAAATTTCAGCTCATTTTGGTTTAACCATATGGTCCACAACTATGAAACTTCATACAAATTACTACATTCATTCGATTTGACATTAACAAGGTTTTTGCAAGGATAATGAATTGTAGTGGTAAATATTTGCAATTAATATTCAATTATTTTGTAACATGATATTTTTACGCTCTTCAATGTTTTTTTAATAATATGCTTGGAGCTTAAAGTTTTCATTGTTTCAGTGATTTGTATTAACATTTTCGAAAGTTTTGTCGTGGGTATGGTGACTAAGACATATGGTACGTTTGGGCTTGTGGGTACATTTCTTTGTGTAATTTAATAAGGAATATATATTTGGTGAGTAAAAGATGTTCATTTCAAAGTATAGCTTAACAACATTTAGTTTATATATAGTGGGAGGTTCTTCTTTTACATAATACTTTATGTTTCTGAAAATGCTCTATTCATTTCTAAATGGGGAATCCACTAATTTTCCTTTCTCTAAAAATTAAATCTTTATTTGGTATTTTATGTTTAATGTGTTTTGTGATATTGCATTTCTAAGCTAACTAAAAAACCATTAATATGAAATGGTATTTAATACAAACAAATCAGATTGTAGACCTCGGGTTTGTTGAAAGATTATATTTAATTTTAGCTTTAACAAAACCTTCATATATTTCAAATTTATGTTAAATGTTATTTTCTATTTTGATAATGATTTTTTTTAAATGCGCTAGTCTAGTTTATTAGTTTGAGTTTGAATATTTTTTTCATTTATATCATTTTGAAGTATCTAGTTCCCAATAATTTTTTTCTCTAAAGTTCTGCACTATAACAATTTCTCATCTTCATTTCTGTTTCAACAAAATGATGATTTTAGTAACTCATAATTGGTTGTTGTAAGTTTTAAGTTGTGTATACAGGGTGAGTTTTTTTATGATCAATATGGGGATCTCGGAAACTAGCGGAGATAGAACAATGGTTAAATTGGAAAAGATTTGCAGTTTTACTGGCCCAACTTAATGACACTCTCGGATTTTTGTAAAAAGTCATGGCTTACTAGATATTATGAAATAACGAAATTCTATCGATTTAGTCAGATCCCTCTAGCTTCTTTGTTTTTGATTTTATAAAAAAAGTGTAAATATCAGAATTGAAGGGAATTGTATCCCGAATATGATTGTCATGTCCTCGTTTGCGTGACAACTCTCGTTTTCGAGATATGACACAAACTTATCTTTTTTTGAATGGAAACTATAGTTGGCTATGACCTCAAAAAGAGCTTTTCAACGATGTAATACTCGATATAGTTATTTATAAAAATAACGGAGTTATGGATGCTTTTCTCTCTTATTCTCACTTTTATTGTAGGTAGCCATGAAAAAGATTGTTTTCACTTTGACTTTTCCTCATTTGAGAGTAATTCCATTAGTAGTGCTGAACTGACAGTCAATATTGACAAGTTTTCGTGATAAAATGGAATATTCTAACGAAGAAAAACTGCATATGGAGGAATGTTACATCATATGACATAAAAATTCAGTTCGTGAAGTTGAGGAATACTTTCATAGATATTTTAATCATCCTCAACCTGCTCTATGTACATTTAAGAGGCTTTATGAAAGTTTACGCAGATATGGATCTTTTACTAAACCACCAAAGGAACGTAATCAAATTAACGAAGCACCACAAATAAATGTTTTGGCAAGGGTAAATCAAAATCTAACTACATCAACTCGTGAGATTGCGGCAGAAGCTGGCACATCTCAAAGAACTGTAGTTAAGGTACTGAAAGCGCACAAGTTCCACCCGTACAAACTTTCAGTTTCTCAAACTTTGCATGCTGGTGACGAACATCGACGTATTTTGTTTTGTACGTACGGTTTAGAGACATGTGCCTTGACAATCCACAGTTTCCTTTAAAGGTGTTATGGTCAGATGAAATTAGATTTACTAACTCCGGTATGTTCAATAGACACAATGAGCATATCTGGGCTAAAGAAAACCCTTTCCATGTAGAACAAAGACGACCCCAGATAAAATTTGGTTTTAATGTTTGGTGTGGTATCATAGGGTCTACTATTCTGGGGCCTTGTATCTATGACGAATACACTTACTGGGGAGCGCTACTTGCATTTCTTGCAATACACTTTTCAAGACATGTTGCATAATTTGAATTTGAGAACTCGTTTTGAAATTGAGTGGTTCCAACATGATGGAGCACCTGCTCAGAACTCGTTATTAGTAAGATAACACTTAGATAATATCTCTCCAAACTCTTGGATAGGAAGAAATGACCACTCGAATGGCCAACCCGGCCTCCGGATTTGCCAGTTATAGACTTATATTTATGGGGTACGCTAAAAACAAAGTATACAAAAGAAAGTATGAGACAGTTGGTGACCTAAGGGAGGCAGTGTTACAAGCAATTCAAAAAATTGATAGGCGCTCTGTGAGGAAAACGGTAATGTCAATCTTAAAAAGATGAAATTTTTGTCTAAATAACAATGGTAGACTTTTCGAACATAAATTGTAACCATTATTATGTAATTTAATTTCTTAAGTTTTTAGCAAGTACCTACTTATTTAGTTTTTCGTTATATCTGATATACTTAATAAAAAAATCGTTCAATGTTTTTTGGACTAGTTAATAATAAATCAATCTATTTCATTGCTACGTACGTTAAAAGTTAAAATAAGAGAGAAAAGCATCCATAACTCCGTTATTTTTATGAATAACTATATCGAGTTTATATCGTTAAAAAGCTCTAAAAATGTCCGATTTTTTGAGGTCATCTATGGTTTCCATTCAAAAAAAGATAAGTTTGTGTCATATCTCGAAAACGAGAGCTGTCACGCAAACGACGACATGACAATCATATTCGGGATACAGTTCCCTTCAATTTTGATATACACTTTTTTATAAAATCAAAAACAAAGGAGCTAGAGCGATTTGACTAAATCGACAGAATTTCGTTTTTTTTTAATATCTAGTAAGCCATGCCTTTTTACAAAAATCCGAAAATGTCATTAAATTGGGCCAGTAAAACTGCAAATCTTTCCCAATTTAACCATTGCTCTATCAAAAAAAAACTCACCCTGTATTTCTTTGATAAAAATTCATAAATACAGAGTTTGAAAAATATATATATTTTCCTTCTATTGTAGGATAGTGAATATGGATTAAGGAAGCAATTTTCAAGGTGCCTTTATCGCCTAAATTAGGGGTAGCAATAAAGGAAAAGAAGGGGAAAAACTTGAGGAATCGCCGAAAAACTGGAAAGCGTTTTAGTAAGTGCTGAACTCGATTCCAAAATTCATATCGTTTATTTTTCGGCTGTGGGAAATATTTACCGTTAATATGTCCCATTCTAGGGGTAGAAACTAGAGGATTGAGTTACAAATTGTTAAAAAATTTAAATTGATGTGTGGCTTTTCGACAAGAATTATGTGGGGTTTCTTGAAACTCAAGCATAATATCCAATTTGGTATTATTATTTAGAGCTTTGGCAGCTACTTTTTTTATCTGTCTTACATAACCAAGCTCGCCAAATTGCTTTTCTATTTCGCTAATTGTTTTTTGGGATACATGCGGCAAATTTGGAAAAAGTTCATGAAATAAGCGAGAAACTTTCATTTGTGTCCGTGTGTTATCTCCATAACCAATCATTTGTAGATGGTTATTTTGTGCATTTCTGTTAAATGAACCATTGTTAACCGACTTCCAAAAAGGAGGAGGTTATCAATTCGTCGCGTTTTTTTTTTCGCTTTTTTTGTATGTATGTTACCTGATTTGTTCTCCTGTGGTGCACCGTTTAATAGAGTACATATCCGGATTGGTGAAACTTCAAATTTTGTAAAAGAATTCTATTGGTAAAGTGATAAAATTTGTGAATGAACACATGCGTGCATGGAAATCGACCAATATCCCTAACATATTGGTCGATTTTTTGATAACTCCTTATGGATGTGTATAGGTTTTTACGTTTACTCTCTTAAGGAAGATCCTTAGGTGAACTCGTATACTTTTCTGCGACGTGCAACTAGCAGTTTTGCAGAAAATCGCCGAAAATTCCAAAATTCTTATCAAAAATTTCATCGAAATGACATAACGGACATTTCCTCATAAATATTTTAATTCCAACGTAATAGTGCGGTAATTTTAGGCACTAGAAGTTTTAATTGCGAATTTGAAAATTTTCTATATACATCTAAAGCATATAGTAAAGCATAGTATTTTCGGCTCCTTAAATCAATGAGTACCAAGCTCGTTTTGTTTGTATACCAGGCAAATACCTATTTAAATGCAAATTTTTCCATTTTGCGAGGACGGTGCTTTTGGTTGTCACATTCTCCCGGCCTAATAGAAGGGTGTTTAGTTATAGCAAACAAAATCACAACGACAAGTGATAGAAAGAGTTGCATTTATATGAAGATTGAAATATAGGACGGAATAGAATGATAGTGGTCCGTAGGCAGCCGTATATTTAGGATGGTTGGAATATAGGGTGGACTGGACGTTTGGTGGTATAAAAATGTTGGAAAAAATGTGAAATTAAAATTATATAAGGTGTTTCAAAAATTTTTATTTGATGTGGACATAAGCAAATCATATACAGGATGGTTGAAATATATGCTGGAGTTGAATTATATTTATACAGTGTGATTAAAAAATTATTTCTTTTATAGCCCATAAGAAGTTGCATAAAGTGTGGAGATGAATTAATGTTACACAGGGCGATAATAGAAAATGTTAAAAATGAAATAATTTATGGGCTAGCCCACAAGAAGTTATATACTATGGTTGAAATATATGATGGATTTGACTCCGTAAATATGGGCTGGATTCTACTCCGTCCTATAGTTTACAGAAGGCAGCTAACAAATTTATGCTTGTCCGTGGGCAGTCGTATATACAGGATGGTTGGTATATAGGTTGGAGTGGAACTATCTATGGTTATACAGGGTTGTCAAAAAAAGTTCGTAAAAAGGTTACATGGCGTAGTCCATAAGGCATAAATATATTTTGGGCTTATTAAGTCAACGCGTACTAGTACATTTTGTTCGTAAGATTTACCTGTCAATTTAAATGAAAAAGTATCATTGTGTAATGTTGAGGCTTTCGATGTTACCTGGTTCTATCTATTAAGGTTATACATACAAAATAAAAAATAAAGAATGGAAACTACTTGAGTTCAAAAAAACTAAAAAGTTGAAAATAAAACATTTAAAAAATATATATAACCGACTTCTACCTATAACTAAAAAGTTAAAAATAATTATAACAAAATACAACTCCAGCAAATAAATAACACATTCAATGTTGTTAGGTACCTACCCAGGAAGTAAAAAATGTAAACATTAAAAGGTGCTCATTCTGTACAAATTAATTACCTACCAATCTAGTATATTTTTGAAGTCGGTGCCAACCAACAATCAAGTTTGATGAATTAATAGATAAGTACGCAATGAAGGATTTTAGATTTGCTTGGCATCGGCTTCAAAATATACTAGATTGGTAGGTAATTAATTTGTACAGAATGAGCACCTTTTAATGTTTACATTTTTTTGCTAGAGTTGTATTTTGTTATAATTATTTTTAACTTTTTAGTTATAGGTAGAAGTCAGTTATATTATTTTAAATGTTTTATTCTGATATTATTACTTACAGCTAACGAAATTCAAATGACAATAGCACTGACACTAATCACCACTGTCATGCAGGCTATGAGTTTTTCAAATCAGTAAAAGGAACGTAGGAATGGTTTTTGCTTACTATCTCAATATCAAGAGCTAACTGGGAATTAAATATTGAGTGTAATGTAGCGAATTTGTGAAATAATTTTGTTTTTTTAATGTTAATTTTTGTAATCAATCTGAAAACACTTAATATTTCGGAAACAGTTCAAGGTAGGTGCACTGTACATTAATTATGTCTAGAATTTTCTGGAGAAACCAAAAAATAAATAATATACAGGGGCTTTCATAAAAATGAAAAAGTTGGTAGTGGCCACTGTCACATGACACATCGTATATAATTTTTTGTTGTTGCAAAATGCACATTTAAAAATTCAAATCGAGGTGTCGAATCGTTTTTTTCCCTACAGCTCCTCCTTTATTCGTTATCGAATTTATTCCATTTGGTTGTTCCACACTGTATGAAACATAAAGTCATAGTGATTAATTATTCTAGGGGTGAAAATAAGGAGTGAAAAGGTGCACATTGCAATAACCGATATTTTTGTATGGTATATCAAAAAAAAACAGCTGTTGTTACAAATTTTTAATACATTAAGAAAACATTTAGCTATCAATCCCTAAATTGGAGGTGGAAATACGAGGCAAGAGGGAAACGTGCAAAATCGCTCAAAAATACTGGAAAGGGTTTTTGTGTGTGCTGAATCCGATTCCCACAACCATATTGTCGTAATTCCCGACTGTGGGATTGTTGTTATCATTCTCGATTGTAGTGTTGCAAATAAGTGATGAGAGGTTGAAAGCATTCTTTTGGATAGCGACACTGTAAGCTGATGTATGGCGAGGCAGATTTGGAACTGCGGTTAGCTGAGGCGTAATGGGTGTTATTGAAATTAAATATAATTCATTTTCTATTAGGCATGGATCTCCTTGACAGCATATGTGCATAGTTCATTCGACTAACCACCAAACGTAGTGCTTCATTGAGGCGATTTTTGACAAAATACCCCACAGGGGTTTCCAGTAGCAGACACATCGATAATTACCACAATGACTCGAAATATTTTTACAGAAATTTTTAACATGATAAGGAAGTGGATAAAGACTGCACTGTAACAAGGACAACTTTAGCAATCTTAAACACCGTAAAAAAGGATATCACGAAAACCATCATCAAAGTGGTAGAAAAAAATAATCAAAAACAAAAAAAACATCAAAATCTAATTAGAAGAATCCTGGTGTCGGATAGAATTAGTTGAACCAGGTTAGCACAGTACTCAAAATTACAACCACTTGTAGGAACATGACTATGGCTCAGATGAATAGGACTGCTTTTTCAACGTGGACTAACGCCAGAAATAGGAATACGAGTTTACGAAAATGGAAAAACTATTCTGAGAATAGGTACCTGGAATATCAAATCTCTAAACACCAGAGAATAGGAGACAAAGAAACGAAGAAGGCATGGGCATACTACAATTAAGTGAAAAACCCATAAATGTAATTCGAATTATGTACCCGAAAATAACATAGGTAAACACCAGAGAAAGTTTGTTTGATGATCTTCAGTATACAAAGTCTGGCATGTTGGAAGATTTTAATATCAGACTGGATAATGGTATCATACCAGCAATTAAGCAACAATTCATTAAAGGCAGCGCATGTAATGTTAGCTGGCAAAAGTGTTTTTAAGAGAGAGAATTTAGAAACTTCTTGTTGCACTTACCAGTTATCGGGGGTGGATTCTAAAATTGTAGATGAACTTTCATATTTAACCACATAAGACTACCGAGCAGGGCTGTCGCATTGACGATGCTTTACTAAAAAGTTTACTAGGTGATTCCGGAAGTCGGTTTTCATTTTTAAATAAAAATCACTGCAATTATTTGGGAATATCAAAATCAATTTCAATTATGTTGTAGGGCTGAAACGTTAAATAGATTCCTTAAAACAGTCATTTCATAGTATTTATGTAAATAATACCCTTTGTGGCTTTGATATTGACTGAATATAGTTAAAGCTTGATTGGACTTAGCTACGCTAAACAGCGGCACAGACATTTTTTTCTTAAGTGATTGTGGTATTTCTAGATCTAACCCCTGTAGCATTAGTAAAATTTGGTTTATTATTACAAGCACTCTTGAAATTTTGTAAAAACAGGCAGGAAAGCCCATAAGAAACCATACCTAAAGTCACCGATAGAAGATATCGTATGGCCCACTGCACACCGCAGCTATATAACCATGTGCATTTCCATGCGCTGTCAGTCGAGTCGCCGACAGTCAGTTCTTGTTCACGACGAGAATCGCAGTTGGCCTGCATTGCGCTTCCTTCATTCATTTGTTCCGTACTCGCGTTATAATTAATATAATTTTGTTAAACCCCGTTTTTGCTGTGAATTATGGCTACATACGCTGCTTACAGGCACATTGAACTCGATAAAGTGGGCTACAGCAAGAAAAGGTGAGTTTTTCATTGATGATTTTAACCTAAAATTTATAACGATCTCAGACGTGGGGGTCTTCAACCCCTACCGGTAACCAAGTGATCTACTTTTAAAAGTATGTATATTATATCACACTTTTTTATATATATAATATGTAAATGTTACATCAGGTTGATTGATATCATATCACAAAATAAATCAATATATGACTTTATTGATTTTAGAATAATAAAACAATAAAGATATTGGTACATTCAGCATCCGAAATTTACCCTCTCTGAAATTTTTTCAAAAATATTTTCAACCTAGCCAATTGTCCTAGGTAGGTATATTTCTTGTAGATATTTTTTATTAATCATTCGATGAAAGTATCCAGTTTATTTTAAATTAGTCTTATTTTATAGTCAAAATAAATAAAATGATAACATAGAATATTCAGTGCCTAATAAAAAAAATATAATTTTTACTAATTTCAGGAATATTCTAAAACATTATGTGTTGATCCGCGTCTATATTTATTAAATAATCGACGTTTCGGCTCCTGCTTTGGAGCCATAATCAAGAGACAAAAGTAAACAGGGTTTTAGAGTCTAGATCGAACTCGGGGCCTCAATCTGCTTATTCCCCATGAGTTACTAGGTAACTGTATGTATATATATATATATATATATATATATATATATATATATATATATATATTCTAAGAAGTCATTCGAGCCATTTCTTCAATTCTTCAGTACACTTCTTCTTCTTCATTTCAGTTAGACAAAAAATACCATTTGTCCACCTATCTTTATTTGTCTTCAATACAGTCCTTCTCACAGATCTTAGCTCTTCTTCTTCTTTTCTTCTCAAGACCTTAAGTTCTCCATTTCCACACCTCTTTAAGTTCCTCTGCAATCTTTCAAATCTTTATGGAGGCTACGTAATGAAAAATTGGTTGAATATTGCTGCATATGATGATGATGATTACTATTCAACATTGATTTGTGTAAAATTTATCTTAGCATTAACAAAAAAAAATTATGGCTTATTTTCGAAATGAAATGAAAATCATTTAGTCAGAATATGTAGTCCTACAAATAAAATTTGTTCCCAAGACAGTAATAAACGTATCATTCGCCGTAACGAAATCCCTTGTGTAAAGTTCTGAAAAATTCGATATAACATTTATTCAATCTGATCACGGTATAGATAGAATATAACATAGCATGTATTCTATGACTTTCCAAATATCTAGTACCAGCGTGTGCCTTAGAAAAACGATTTGCTTTACATTAACTCAGTCACTCAAATTCTTGATATAATTTAAATTGATCGTGCAAAGTTATTCATAAAATTTAAAAAACTTGCACAGGAAACAAATCAATAAAGCTGCCAGAAGATTTTGTAAAAGCTGTTAACACAATGTTAGATCAATATCAGTATAAAATTATCTTTTGAACTTCATTACCAACAAATTAAATGCAAAAAATGAATTTAACCTCCACAAAGATGTAATGCTCTGATGAATATGATAATTCAAAAGCTTTTCCTTGTAATATTCTTTGATGTTACATTAATAATAAAATTTAGAACGGTTGAATATGTACATGATACTCTAATGTATTAATGTACGAAGTTTATATTTATTTTAAAACTACTGAAACAAAAAGTGAAATATTTTTTTTATGTTTATTACTTACACAGTATATGATTACAGGCCTCGTTCTGTATTATTATATTTATCATAATGAATTTTTTTTCAAAATTACCTATTAATCAAAACATGAGTTTACGCTAACTACTGCATCTTATGTTCGTTGAGAAAATGCAGAGATACATGATAGAGACATAAGAATTGAAATAATTTCCATAACTCTTTTAAATGTATTTGCAAGCAATGTAAATTAGAATCATAAAAAATTAAAACACCGAATTACGAAATTGAAATATGGAGACGGTCACATTTTTATGAACAAACTATTCAGTGTTAGTCTGAAGTTGTTAGACAATGTAACTCGTCCCTCGAAGTTTCCTTGGACTTACATCAACCACTTCAAGACGATGGAAGTCCAAGGAAACTTCGAGAAACTATTCAATGTTTGTGATAAATATAATGGCTTAAAATAATTTTAACATAATAAAATAGTATTAGTCGTCATAAAGAATTTTCGGAAAGCTTCGTCCAAGTTAATGCAGTAATTGATGAACAGTCAATTTTCAAATGCCAAATTAAAAAATGTCTTTTATGTACCATTAACCTGTCAATATTTTATAGGCTATTCAATTCGCATTAAGAGATGTAGCAAAATGTTATTTCTAATTATCTTTTATCTGCATATCAAAGCGCGGAAAATTATATTTCGCATATTCTAGTCTCTTTTTATATTTTTTAGGGAAATAACACTACACTTTGTACAAAAAGCTCTAAATTTAAAAAATCCACGTGTTTCAATGTTGTAATCTGGCCTTGTTATCAATGGTATTATAAATTGTTTGGAAAACATAGACTTTTTAAATTGAAACTGACATTACCAACAATTTTTTGTCAACTTTATATTTTATTAATTCAGTTTTTCATGTTTTTTTTTTGAATTTACAGCTTTTTGTTAGGAGTGTGGCTTTTAAATTACTACTTATGCTGAAAATTCTATATGGCGAAATGAAATTTGTATTACATACTGCAAGAAACACAACAGAAAGCCCGAAACAGATATTTAATACTATAAGAAATCAAACTACATATTATGTACATAAAATAATTTTGAATATTTTGTTCATTTATAAGAAATTGTAAATATTTATTGAAATTGGTCACTAATGTTAATATTATGCAGTAATTTATTTTACTAGGTAAGTAGTTAATTTTAATATGTACTCTGGCACAAGCAGTTATTCTTCGTATTGAATTAACTCTATTAAAACTCCCTACTGGGTTTGTTTGATTTCAATTGGGGTCTTTTGAGGGCTCACGCTGTTACTTTCAGACTATTAATCTTCTTTAATAATACAACCAATTTTCTTATCAATTTCTTTTAGCTGAACCTGTAATCTCATATATGGTCACATTTAATTTGTCTATTATTTTGTCCACCCTATGCTGCAGTTCTACATTTAGTGTTACAAAAACTACCCATAATGTCCACATATACATATTGTGTCTCACAATAATTATAATTGTTTCTAAAATTAGTAAATATATTACAGGATACAGTGAATATTCTCACCTATACCTAATGAAGACAAACCTCTTTCTTTTGAACTTGTGTTTTCGGAAAATTTTTGTTATTCAGAGTAATTTTTTGACAAAATACTTAATTCTTCAGTATCAAATATCTCTACTTCCTACAAATTGTTCACTTAATTTTAATCGTAATTAGTGTAAGGGCGATGCTCAATAATCTTTGCACCCTTCAATGTACCTGTTCATATCTCAAAGGACACTACTAATTTTTACTTGAACGATCGTGTACCTGTCTATTTAAGAACCCAGCATAGACATTCTTACCTACGACTTCTGATTTTAACCTCAAAAACTAAGATCATTTTCCTATTTAAAATAAGCTCTTGATCCAGTTATAAGTTATCTAGTCGGTTTAACTGCACTGCTTTCTTGTATAGTCTTACATTTGCATATACGGTTTTACTTTATCATTCACTTGTTTTTATTAGAATTATCATATTATTCGCATATCTGATATGATTATAGCTTCCTTGATGAACCCACTATCTACTTTTATTAATGGTATATCTTGGAAGGATCTAGTTTTCAGATTTCAGATTTTTTTCGACTAAATGGTATCCCAAACATGTTTTGTCAACTAGTTTACTCCAAAAAGCATTTCTTTTTCACCCGGCGTTCTAAATAGTATTCTTCTGACATAACTAATTGCTAATCAGTAAATCGTATATATTAGCAACTCGAAAGTTGCCTCTTTGTTCAAATTTTTAAGAGACATGAACACATTTTTAAAATTTGATAGTGTGGACCATCATATGCCAGTTTAATCTTATATTTCCTTTTTTCGTTACACCTGTACCGTTTATGAGGCCTAATCTCTAATAATGTCCCTGTTTTTTTACAGACCTCTTGAATAGCCTTATAAAAGAGACTGACTTACATAAGTCTGCATCGTAATGATTTCGTCCTTCTCTAGTCCTCGCTATCAGTATAATAATATTAATTATACGGTTGTGTCTTGCGAATTTGTCTTCGTCCCTTCAATGCATGGTGATCGAACTCCCTTTCAGTTACATTGTACCCTTAGAAGAAAATTCATTAATCCTAGATATACTAATTTTGTTGACATAGTAAATGGTATATTTTTTATTATGTCTCCCATTGTGTCAGAACTTTAAATGTTATTTCAGTCAAAATATATACTAATTCCAATCGAAATTTCCAAAATTTTTATTATTTTTGTTTATAAACAGCCAACACGATATTTCTCATAAATAATGTCCATAAAGTATCCTTCAAGTTGATTCAGGATTTGAAAATATTTTTTCGAACATTTCACTATTTGCTTTGTTGTTGGGAATAGCAATATCAGTTAAGGACACTGGCGGATCTAGGGGGTGGACTAAGGGGCTGAAGCCACCCCCCTCAATCATCTAAGTGGTATACTTTTTAGTGCTAATTGTTCTAAAATCAACCTTCAAGCCCCCCCCAACGATATCAAGCTCCATCCAATGACAATCCTGGACTGTTGTATAATACTATACATATATGATAGTGGGTCATCTTATGTGTATTGATTACTGAATTTCAACTTAAAATGAAGTCAATGGTGCAGAAAGCTGCAAAAAAACAAGCAATAACTCCACTGATATAAAAATTCGAATGTCTTCTGTACTGTAACTCTGATGTCTTGAATTCAAGGGTGGGAGATTGGAATGTGAAGTACTTTATGCAGAACATCACTCAATCACAGTGACTTTGAAAACAAATTACTGAGGACACTGACCACTATTATTGACAGCAAGGCCATAGCCAGAATTTGGGAATATGATTAGGATCGCAATTATTTTTCTATTCATGAACTACTCACATTTCTAAGCATGTACTGCTTGGAAACGTAAATTCCAGGTGGTTTCGTCAGTGAGGAAGATGATTTTTTAAGTTGCTGAATGTGTAATTTTGGTGAAGCCACTATTGCAAAAGATTATTGCGTAGAATTAATTTACGAATTACGAGAAGCGTTGAAAGAAAAACATAGGAAAAATGAGTTAAGGTATTTGTGTCTTACATCAGAACAATGATACGGTTGCAATAATCAAGAGAAACTTCCTATCGATGGAGCACCCCCTGAATTCTCCAGAGTTGATTCCCTGTGATCAAGAGTGTTCCCAAATTGAATGGAAGAGATTTTCTCGTGTTGATAATTTTATGTAAGCCTTACGTACAATTAAGACAGAACTGTAGAAAATCAAGCAAATTTATTGTTATTTTTTTCTTGTTATTGTTTATAGGTTTAGCATAGGTCTTATCACTCGTGTATACTCTCTAACTTTTATTTTTATATTTTCTATGTTGTTTCATGTGAATTAAATGATTTCCTTCCAACTCATTTTCTTTTTTTTAAGATTTATTGTTCTTCTTAACCCTGCTCATGAGTATTCGTTGAAGATTTATTATTTGTATTTTCCAGGTTACTGCTACATGGTTTTAAACTGTTATTGAACTTAAGTAGTTAAAAGGTCTACACTAAATATCCGAAACTCACATTTGATGTTTAAAACCAATTCTGTATTAATAATCGTACTTCAAACAAGTATGTTACTGTAATGAAGTAATTAAATTTACAAAATATGTATAAATGCAAATAATTCTTAATAAATTATTCTTTTTTATAAAATATGAGCTTTAACAGACTTTTCCAATAAATATGCTGTAAAAAACAACAACAAACACTTATTTTCAATATTCATATCATAAAAGATCTCATTAACTATTGAAAGGAATTCTCGCCCAACTTTCTGTACAACAAAATTTCTATTCTCAAGATTCAAACCTGTTTATCGTATATTTCATTGATTCATCAATTATTGTGCTGTCATCGTGAATAGATTGATGAATTTCTAGTGAATTTTTCGCGAGACATCAAAAGCATTGTTAATGGGTACTTCGACCTATTTTCTCGAATGGTAGGTCTTCGTAGTATACATAGACTATGAGAATTTCCAAGAATATGCAACTTTGTACCGATTTTATTCGTTAATACATGGACATTCAAATTTGAAATAAGGTTATTCAACGTTTTCTGTATTATTCGTTTTCGATCCAAAAGTTTGACCTTCGAACTCGATAGACACATATCGTGCCTTATAATTTACTAGATTAGCTACTAGTTTCCTACAAAAGTATTTCTTAACAAATTGTCTTTATTTCTCAAAATATTCTCCTTTTAACTAGATACATCGTTGTTCGGTAGCTTATGCACCCTGTTTAAATTGAGAATCGTCGAGCTCCTGAAAAAAGCTAGGGGACTAAATCAAGCTATTAAGGTGCGCTTGTCAGCAATTCCAACCTAGCTCATTGATTTTGGCCTTAACGGTAACCACACTTCTCGTTATTTATTGTTTTTCCATTATGTAATAACAAATAAAAATCTCAACTCTTCCCAAACCACTGACGCCCATATCTTTGCCTGCAGATTGAATTTTCTTCGACTTAGTCAATTGTTCGCTTTCAGTTCTTTGATTTGACTACTCCTTTATCTCAGATGTGAAGTGATGGGCCCATGATTCAACCATGGTTATGAAGTGACGGACTTCATTGCTGTGAAACTTTGTCAAACACTCGAATTAAACATTCTCAGGACGCTATTGTTCCATTATCAGTAATCACCCACCTGTATCACAGTTTTCATTTCATTTTCATGATAAACATTACCAAATGCACTACACTTTTATAAAACGGTAGTATGTAGTACCCCAACTCATGTTGTCACCTCATTTGATTTCGCTTAAACTCTGCAAGACAACAGTTTATTATTTTAGACAAAGGAACAAAATTTCCCAAAGTAGAATTTAGCCTTGCTTTCGTATTGGTTGGTCTCTCTACTTGGAATATTGTATTGCACAAAGGTAAAAAATTTTTTGCAAATTCACTGACCCCGTTCAGTATTAATGGCTGCTAAACCGATCCAAATCGCGTTAACTTGCTTCATAGGTACTTTTTGTCATAGTCTTGCACTTCATACAATAAGGACCAATTACGTCAAGTCTTACACTTCTGGGACTATTCTAGTAAGTTTAAACCTGACGGAGTACTTAATAATTTCAGCAACCAATAAATAACAGATTCTGAGACAAATCTAGAGTCTAGAACAAGCACCCTCATACATCCGAGTAAAACACCCTCAAAAAAAGAATACCAGAACAAATGTCGACTTACTTTCTGTATGTATCCTTTGAAGGCTAACTTCTTCATTTCGTCTTGTATACTTCATTCACCAATTTGTTATCCGACTAATCTTCCCTGAAAGCAATAAGTCATCACGGTCAAAAATTGTTAATCAATTGAGACTTAACCCCAATCAGCAATCTTCAACTAGAATAGTGAAAAATCAGTTAACAAAGAATCATCAATTTTTGCAAACTATTTACTCAAGAAAAATAAATGCCAACTAAATAAAGTTTGATGTCATATAGTAATATTAAACTATCTATGAATGCAACATTCTAAAGAAGAAATTCTGCGAAGTTGGAGCAAACATCTTATTATTTAAATTACTTAAAAACAACAAACACTTGGTTCAGTTGTTTTTAAGTAATATTAAAAATGAATTTTCATCAAATAAAGACAAAAAAAATCAATCTTATTACTTCTTAGCATTTCGAATAAATATAATATTATACAAACGATAACTAACAACAGTAATGACTTCTGCATATATGGAAGATAGAATGCAATATACGTTTTGCAGAGATCTACTAGTTATCATTGCTCCTAAATGATTTGAACCAAACACATTCTAGCGATCTTGGTTTGGTCAGTTTTAATGTTTTAACCGATATTAACACAGAGCATTAGGTGTTTTTGATTGTCTCATTCGGAAATAACATTTTAACAAGCAGTGTATTTGCTATTTTATATGTTTACACAAACATTTAATAACAATTTATGATTTATGATCAAATCACTTAAAGAATTAACTATTTAACTTTAGCTCATAAGACACAAAACGAAACCAAATAACATTTATGCGCGTCAGTTTTGGTTATACTTTGAAATATGAAAAGGCAATTCTCACACAGTACAACCACTAATAACTAAGGGCAGAACCAAAGTTGTAACTGGTTGGTCGCTGCAAATCATGTAAAACAAATAAATGAGTGCAAATGAAAACAAAAAAAACGGGAGTTAAAATCATTTAAGTGGGCTTCATTTAAGTGCCAGAGTCATTAGGAAAGTGATAATTATAAGGCATAAACTCGTTCAAAATAGTAGAATTGAAAATAAAATGTCTTAAATGAACTTGCATTAGTTCTCACGTTTTCTTCAGTTTTCAAATGTTCTGAGATTAGTACCTGAAGTAGATAGAACCAACACCATCCGTTATAATTAGGGAAAAAATCGCAAAATACGATTTTACGTATTTGTTGTAGTCGGATGTCATTTTCAGATATAAATGTTTTCAATTATTCAACTTTTTTCAATTTAGAAATAGATGAAGCATAAAAACGTAAATGTTTCACATTTAATTACTTTCGGAAATATTATTTAAGAAATATAATTAGAAAAATAATTACTTAATCTCAACTTGAAAGATACTATCTACGATAATTGTTTTTTCCAATAGGTTAGTTCTTTATATTGAAATATTTCTATGACCACAACACGAAAAATATGCCACATATGTGCATTTCACGCTTGCTGGCTATAAATAGTGCAGTGCACTTTATCACGAAGAAGTGGAAGGGAAAGGAAGTTATTAATTTATTATATAACAGTAAATTAATAAAACTATATTGTCGAATGGATTTAAAGTTGCAGTAACATAAATTTATGAGATAAGTTAAATATAGCTTATTATCTGATTAGATTTTACTATAAAGTTGTGGGTTGTGAACTAACGCTATATAGTTGTTAATATCCCAGAAAACTCAAATTATGGAATTTGCAAATTTGGACTTTTAATCACTGTAACGTTATTATCGACTAAAAAATAAATAGGGGCATTAGAAGGGCATTGGAAGACTGAACGGACAACTGATCATGGAGCAACTAGAAAGCAATTTACAAATAAGGGAAAAACAAAGTAGTTTTAGGGCTGAACGATCATGTGTCGATAACATATTTACCATTCAACAAATTGTAAAAAAAGACTCTCAAGGAACCAAGAAACACATCTTTATCGAGCCTTTGACACGGTTCCTCTTAAAAAACTTAATGATATCCTTGACAATAATCATATATATGTAAAGCATGTCGTCGTACAAAGGGTTAGAAACGAGAGTAATAGTTGGCACGCACTATCCAGTGTCTCAGGCAAGGTTGTTGCTTATCGCCCACCCTTTTTAAAATTTATATTAATGAAATTCGTAGTGGACAGCAAAACAAATGAGCCGTTATGGGACTGGACATGCATGAAAGTTTCCTGCACACTTTACTTTTTGCACGTGATCAAACGGTAATAGCCAACGATCCCTATGAGGACATATAGATGATGCGGAAAATATATAAAACCTATAACAAGACAGATCTCAAAATAATTTCTCAACTGATCAAAATAAGACTACACCTATTTGGGAGTAAAAACAACAGCCAGAAATAAATTTCACATAGCATTATTCCCAAGATTTCATGTAGAATTATACTCTTGATTACAAGTAAACAAGTTAAACATTACATTGTAATCCCCTACAGCGGCACAGACTAACTGCCCTTCTATGGTCAAAAATAAATTAATAGGAAACGACAAGTCTAGACAGAAATATGCTGAAAGCAGCAAAGAAATTGTAGGGTGTCAAAGTTGCAAAGTGTAACTAACAACGAAATACGGAAAATAATTGCACTCCAAATACTTATGACAGAGAAGGTGGAGAGACGACAACCTAAATAGTATGGAAAAGTTAAGGGTATGTAGGATAGCAGCTGCCCTAACAGATTATTAGATTGGCAGCAACATTATAGAAAAAAACAACGGCAGACTGTCAGAAGAGTGCATAAAAAGTTAAAGAGGTCATGGAAAGAAAAAGACTGGAGGATACGGATTTGCTTGAAAGAGTTGATTGAAACCGGGGAGGCGAGAGACCGCTAATAACGCTGCAAACAGTTTTTAATAATCGGTGATAAATTATATTAGAAAATACATAAATAATTCCGAAAAAATGAATATTATAACATTCACTAGATATCCCGTGATCAATAAAGGTGTAACCGAAAATATACGTCGCAATATGATATAAATCTATGTAATCATGTCGTTCTTATTGTGTAGAAATGTGATGTTAAAAAATTCCTTGAATGGTAGGCTGGCATCAGTGTCTCCAGATATCAATTTTTTGTCGATTTTGTCCAGGTTTTAGGATGCGATAGGTGGCACTGTAGTCAAGTTTTATATTTATAAAATCGCAAAATCTGAATCCGAAAGGTGGTGCAGTGCTCGTAATATTGATTTTTGCATATTAGACAATTAGTCAGATAGGTGGCACTGTAGTCAAATTTTGATTATTTATTGTTATAAAGAGTAGAACAACGGCTGTCTAGTCATCGTCAAATAATATTTTGTTACGGAATGTGTCCCTCAGGGAAAAACCTGTATATACAAACTAGATGTCGCTGTCGGCAAATAGTAAATGATATTTCGGAAAAACCTACTAATTCCTAGGTTAGTGACATGAATCACTCTAGAAAACTCAAGAAAGTCATACAATACATAAAGAAGTATCCGAGACATAAGTTAGTTCATTTGAGTACCTATCTCGTTCAGCTCAGTTTTATATTGACATTAAATGTCAGATTTTCATTTGAATTTATAAGATGTTTTGTAATTCAAGTTAAAAGTTATTTTCATCGTTGAATAAAATGTTCATTAATTGAAAGAACAGTGTATAATTTGTACCCAGATTACTTGGTAACTGGTTGGACTCAGAAGTTTGGGATAATTAATTAAGGTTAGTGCTAAATTAGAAGAACAATTCACATTATTAGATGTCAAAAGACAAAAAGGACAGGAATTACTAGATATCAAAAGATAAAAGATCAAGAGCACTCAATTAAATTATTAGACAAAAAAATACAAAATAAATAGGAGCAATTACTAAAATCATTTTATTATTAAATTTACATTTTGAGACATCACGTAAGTTGTATGTAATGTTAAGGCTCAGCCTGACATGGGAAAGGTCAATTTCTATATTTGCTTAAAGAAACTTCTCAAAATTAAAGGTAGAATTCTACACAAAATTATACTCTGTCCATCAATCTCGTGAAGGAAAAAATCACAAAGTACGTTAACCACATCGTTTTCATCAAGAAAGGTGATTAATTGAAAGTTCGTTTTCTCACACAATTGAAGACCTATAGACGATCTATCGGCGATCGTGAGCGAACTTACCGAAAACTATGTGAATTTCTAATTTCGAGTTCGAGTAGTAGTCCATCAGTGGCTCGACGGACTCACGATCTACGGACAAATGACGGAATTAATGCACGCTTTTTCAACATCATCAACATTATCCACGTAATTGTGTTTATTGAACTTTTTTGAGGAAGAGAATGTTGCGTACATAGGCGTTTCTCTTTGATTTCGTGTCGTGATCTATGACAATTATCTTTCGATTTCTTTTAGTAAAAGTTATTCGATGTACTTTCAGTATCGAAAATTCGATCGATTCGATGTACTTTCAATATCGAAAATTATTGGTTATATTGTTAACTATTTAAAAGTCTTCATAGTTCTAAAAGTTATATATAATAAAAGCAGACTAGTATTGTTCTAACAATATACTTATAACGTCTATTAATTAGCTTGACAAATGATCGAAAAATAATAAATGGCGTACTGAGAATTGACGTTTTTATAAAATTAAGAAGAAAATATCCAGACATTAACAAATATTATGCATTATAATGAACAGTCTGTATTTTTTTCTTTTTTAAATTCCTATTTTTTAGTAAATACTAACATGACATTTATTTTTAATTTAATCTTAATATCTGTGAAATAGCATCGGTCATTAGCATGAAGCAGTTAATTACGTAAGTACAATTTGCCATTATTATTTATTATAATCTCATTGAAAACGAGGTCATAAGAACGATAAATAGTTTTTGTTCTCGAAAATTGAACAGAAACCATAAAAATAGTCCGGCATTCTCCAATACTTAAAGTGTATCTATGCACAAATAGCATCGATTTCGTAGAATTAAACAATAGAGGTGACCTAAATTATCTAGCGTATAGTTTTTTTCCCGAAATCTGAGACAGAACCCGGGTCCTTTAAATCTACAATCTAACTCTCTTTCCTTAGCTTTCTGAAGGCTATTTGTGGCATATTCTAGTTCTCTATGGTTTTTAGAGAAATAAATCTGCACTTGAGAACAAAAAAGAGTATATTTAAAAAATATGTGGAACGCTTCAGGATTTTGCGATTTATTCTTGTGCATGACCGGTAGTATACTAAAATTGAAACGATACATATAAGATGGTCCCTGAACAAAAATTATATATATAAATTATAACTCCCACATTTATTAATTTTTTTAAATATACAATGTGTTAAGTAATTTCTCAATAATTAAAGACAGGTGCCCCTTCCCCTGGACCTGAAAAACCTGCTATGAGTCATTAAAGCTGCCATAAAATTGCTGACTTGGACCATAAAAATTCTGATTTCTCCCTCTCTCTACGACATTTTTTTTTCCGATTGCCCTCCTCTAGGACAATATGTTTCCGAATTTTGCCCCTCCCTAAACCAAAAACTGGATACGCCCTCGATAAAGATCTATTTTGGTTGTTCATAAGACTTTTCTCTGCTCACCACTATTTCTAATAAAAAAAACAAAAAGGTATATAGTCAAAAAACAAACTGTTTCAAGATTAATTTGTGGAAACTGTTTGGAACTTTCGAACACTAGTGGCTTGCTTATGCAAAACCTATTGCGCAGAATAAACTGAGAGAAATCAGCTCTATGGATAGATCTTCCGGTGTGATATATGTGATATATTGCAGTATACTCTTACTTATCTGTTGAAACGTGACGTTTTGATTCCTTCCTGGGAATCGTTGTCGAACAATGTCTTATTATGGTCTATATGTCTTCTCGAGATGTTGCCTTGATTTTTGACTAATATATATATATATATATACACAAATTGAGTAGCATTTTCCGGTTTTGCGTTTTTTAAATTTGAATGCTGCTTTCTTTTGTTTAAGACTGTAAAAGATGGTGCAGATTCACATGATCATCTGAAATATTTCTTTCTATAATTTCATTGCCTTAGTTATTTCAATTAATATTACAAATGTAGACCAGAACCTCAATAAAACTTAAAAACATATCTAGAATAAACTTATTGATTAGACAAGAGAACCTTTTTTGTTTCAAGGGTCTGTCTAAAATAAAAGAAAATATAAGAAATAACATATATGTTCGTATTGTAAATAGAATTGTTCGTTAATATTACTCAAAAAGATCCCGATATTAATACTAGATCAGTGGACCAATAAATTATTCAAGGCTGACGTTAATTATAGTATATATATAAAGCCCAGTATTGGTCATAGTGGACCAATTCATTATAGTATGCTAACATATGACGTTTCATGTTTTACTTAGTTTAATTTATTTCTCTATGATTAAAAAATAATAATCGTCTTTTTGCCTCGAATTTAGTATCTATTAATTCTAACGTATAATGTATTTTGTAATTTGCTAATACATATTTACGTCAAAAATCAAATAATAAACATTGTCAAATATTTAAATTTACATCTTGGAATTGTACCTTTTTATTCGTAGTTTCTTAGCCATTGACAACGGGGTCTTCTAGACCCCGAAACGAATATACAGCAATTTCCTTTAAAGTGTGGTGTTATTTCCCAATAAACACTTAGACATGTTTTTTGTTAACTGGTAGTTTCTATACACAGAGAGGGACTCCATACCTCCATGAACTTAATTGTGGTGACAATATGGATATATGAGAGATTCGATTAAGAAGCTTTCGCTTGATAAAACATTACAAGCTTTTAACTTGCAATTGTTATAATATTGTTCCATTCAATGGTTTTACATCGAATATATTGTAATACAGTATTTATAATAAACGTTAGAAATGCATGTCGTACTTAATGATAAATTATTATACAGAGACATTAAATCATCGGAGATAATAACACAAATGAAATAATAATTCATATATATTATCTGCAGGCAACAATAATTTTATATATTTTTTATCAACATCAACACGAGAGCTAAAATTAAAAATTCTTCTATACTGTGCACTTCGGCATTTCCACTTTATTTCACCATTTCACTGATTTTAATAAGCCGTTTATAATTCTATACGTTATTCGCAATTCAAATCCAATTGATTCGGATCTTAAATTCAAGCAATAAATTACTTGCTTAGAAATTGTGAAAAGTCTCTCCCAACAACAAAAATTTAAAGAACTTGTTAAGCTAAGGGAATTCCATAATAGATCGTAAATTTTATATCTAATTAAATCACGGCAGCAATCCCAATGTCCGTATTAAATCTTGGATAATATATACATATATGTTTAAGATGTAAAGTTATCCGAGAAAATTAAATATTTTTTTTTAATTTAAAAAGGATGTATTTTTAACGAGTAGCAGTAACATGCAAATATTAAATTTCTTCCCATTAGATTACAGAATAAGTTTCCATTTACATTTTTTTAAATTATGGTATTATATAGACCCTAGAAAGAAAAATATTTCCCTGAAAATATTTACTAAACTCCTAAACGGAGCTTATTATTGATTATAGTTTTATAG
The DNA here is from genome assembly GCA_034190945.1 of Octodonta nipae. Classification (NCBI taxonomy): domain Eukaryota; kingdom Metazoa; phylum Arthropoda; class Insecta; order Coleoptera; family Chrysomelidae; genus Octodonta; species Octodonta nipae. Next base: position 48,779,822 of record CM067217.1, read on the forward strand.
TTTGGAATACACCTTGAGGTGTTTTGAGTGTTCAAATTTATTAGTTATTAATTACTGAAGTTAAGAAGAAAGTTAAAAAGGGGAGTTAACTTTTTATTTCTTAACATTAAATATTATTACTATCGGATTACTTTATTGTTTTACCGCTATTTCGTTACAGATATTGTAAAAACAAATGATTGGTTACATATTTTTGAAAAAAAAAACAATTTTCCGTATTCAAAAATATAATTTAAATTTTGTTTTAAATTTAATTCTTTGTAATTATTTTTTATTTTTATTTGTTTTATAATTTATTTGTTCATTTATTAAGCAATTTGTTATGAACACATATTTTTTAGATAATAAATAAGAAAATCGACTTTTATCTTCTATTTCAACTAACCGTTGTTTCCTCATTCGTAAAACATCATTAGTAGGTCTACGATTCACTTTAAATTGTAAAATAAATAGTTGTTTTATGAAACAAAAATCGATCTCAAAAAATGACAAAAAAAAAACAACAAGAGAAAACACATTTTTATAAGAATGTTGTGGGTTCAGATTTGTATAAATTACTAAAACCAGATTTTACATGGTTTTACTTTTAAAAGAAGTACATATTTTTTAACAAACCTCGGATACAAAAGTGATTGTGATTTCAGATCATGCAGAACTTTTTGTGAAGAATAACTCTTTTTCATAATATTAATAATAAAAAAGTCTATGTGATTTTGACCTAAATAGACACACTGTAAAATTCAGACCAATTGAGACCCACCTTTTCTTGAATTTTTAATTTCATCATAGAATTTGTATAAAGATATATTATCCACCTTAGTAGAATATACTTTAAACTGTACAAATTAGCTAAATCATTTTCGTTTAAACGCTGAGCAGAAAAAAAACATACAGACGAACCTTTTCCATTTTTTTATTAAAAGGAAGAAAACCCGTGTAGAATAAAATGTTTATTTCTATATATCTACTGCAAAAATATATAATTATTGCATTTTTTCTATACGATTTCTTTTAAAATTTTCTCTACTTTTCCCAAAAATATAAACACTCTAGGCGATTGTTTATAACACATTTCATTAGCACATACCTATAGAATAAATAGAATATCTTTTTGAACTTGATAGGGAATCGGCTTAATTTAAGATAGGTTCTCTCTCTTAAAGTTTTGTTAATTGATATAAAATATTAAAAGATGCATTAGATCAAAATTTGGTTAAAACAAATAGCACCAACAATTTAAAAATAAGATAGTCTTAAAATCATTTTGAACATTTGAGCATTTTGTTAATGCAATTTTTGTTAAAGAGATATTAGGGAATAGAGGAATTGTTATAATTAGGAAATCCAATAATGTAACTAGCAACATTCTACTGCAATTTCACCTTAAGTGAAGGCTCTTAGAAAAGCTAAGTCTCAAATATTCGTTTAGAAATACCATATTTTCTGATTCAATTAAGTTTAAACAGAACAGATTAATTCGCTAATTGTTTAGGTTACAATATCCTATTTGGATATTACTTAAAATATCCCGTCAAACTTGCGGATTATCTTGGCTTTCCATAATTAAAATCATGGGGAAATGATGTCTCGTTAGCATTTTGTTCATTAAGAAATTATTTAGCGCCCCATAAATTTCAGTTATTTGAGGCCTAATGGTATCAAAATAGGATCATTTCTGTAATAAATGGTATACTTATTTGCCTTATTGACAGATAGATTACATCATGGAATTGTGCATCAAGTACATGTGATAATTATATTCATGTTTCCATCGATTTTGCTGTGTTGTACGAATAATGCAGTCAAAAAGAAATATTTATATCCATCCCTTATTATGCGAAAATAACCATGGAACTGTTTTTCCAAACAATTCACTGGGATCGTTAATAACATCTTGTGTTTAATGTAGCAGAAAAGTTTATAACATATGATAAACTTAAAATATTATTTATAATCCAATTAAATGAAAAACTAGAAAGCCATACAAACACATTCACATCATAAATAAAGTACTGAAAAAATCAATGTCGTGATAAGCTCGTTACTACCATACACCTCTCGGGTTGTTGATAGTTTCAGTAATTTATTTTCAACTTTCATCGGCATTGACAATGAACGTTAAAAACGAGTTCATTGCCGTTATAAATAAATTTCAATCATGACTTGCCACTTGCATAAGCGATGTTGTTGTTATGGTGTGTCAATTTGACTGAAAGAATTCGGAAAGTGACGCAATATTGATTTGAATGAGAGGAATTCACGGATTAGTTATGGACTAAAAAAATTAACGAAATTTTACGTTTCCTTTTCATATAACTAAAATCCAAAAATGACCATTAAATTATTTTCCTTAATACTGATTTTATATATTGGTGGCAATTGAATAGTGTTTATCGTGAAAAAAATAATGAATCATCTCTAATTATTACATACTATTTTTTTTCAATGTATAGGTCCAAGACGAGTAATACTGGCAAAATCAGCTTTTAAGCAGCAATTCATATATACCAATACAGCAGTTTACCAAAAAAACACAAGAAATTTTATTAGAGACATTTGCCTCTGTACAACAACAAATAAGTTGTTAAAAATGTACTACATTTATATACACCTGGCAGACATCGTTCTGCCCTTTCCGGTAGATGAGGCTCTGAATTTTTATTTGGTTAATGTAAATCTGACAATAAATGATAAAAATGTTTAAAAATGTATGGGCAACATTGAGCCGTACCAGCATATACTAAAAATATAAAATGTATCATTAACTTGACTATAGCGCTATCTATCGGGCACTAACATTGCTATGACCCATCCTCTCTACGACACAAATATGTTGTCTGCATTTGATTTGAATCGGAAGCAACGATTACAAATATAAAGATTTTTAGTTTTGGACTGAGACTTGACCCCACTCTTTAGTTGCCAATTCCGCATTTAGTTAGTGACTTAAAGTGTCGATCAATATCATACTTTTTTATAAAATATTGGTTAAATTAACAACAGAACAACTATTCTCATAAATTGATAGAACTTAAAGTTATCATAATCCTTACGGCTACTTTTGAGTATATGGAAAGCGTATCTCTGCAGCTAAATATTTGAGTGTGCTTGAGTGAAATATTAGTTTAATTGTTCATGTTTGGGTTTTCTCTCTTGCAGTGATTTACTGAAAAACGGAACACTAGTTGCCTCTTATAGTAAAAATCTCACGCAAGATTAACTGAGAGAAAAAAATTGTTAATTACTTTTCCTGCAAACATGTTGAAATGCATTAGTAAGATTGTTATCTGTGTGTGACATTTCCTGTCCAGCACACGACAATATTTGAACACTAATTGTGGACAGAATAAACATAAAACCCATCTAGTGTAGCGAAGATAAACTATTTGGAAAATTTGTAGACGCGAGATGTAAAGACCGACATCTAGGATTTTCGGGGAAACTAGCACACAGAGGTTCCGAAACGGGAGCCGTTCTGTGTAATTCTCCCGTTAACTCCGCGGTTAGAATGTCACGATACAAGTTTCAGGTTACTTCACCTGTCAAAGATATTGAATACTCTCTGCGAGGTGTCATTCTTTTGTGCGTACAAAATATATTACTAGACTCTCAATTTTTTGCCTCTGTGAGCTGGTTTTCCCATGACGCTCCTACATAAAATACTTTTTGTTAGAATCATGCACGATGCAATACAATGTACAAAATGAAATATATGGGAGTTAGATTTACTTTCTGCTGTAAACAAAAATATTCTGAGAGCAATTTCAATTATCTCCTTAAATCTTACAAGCCATTGTCATATTCCCTGATAAACAGCCGACTCTACAGTTCCAATGATATCAAGAGTCTCACTAGAAGCACTACAAAAACGTTCAACTACAGGGTTCTTGATAAAATGTTTTTAACTAAGTGGTTTTCTGTCAGTATGCATTCTTTTACTGTAATTTTTACCGCTCAATGTTCAGGGAATGGAAGAGACATTCTCTTGATTTGGTGCTGCCTCAAGTCAGACTTCAATTTCTGAAGTCTTGAATCACATCTTTAGTCTTAATGGTACAATACATTTTTCGGTTCAGGTTTGAGGAGTTAGCAATTTCCTTCCTTCCTCTTTCAATTTCCTGTTTTTCTAAATAATAGATCACATTATTTTAAAAAATCATCCATTAGGAAATCCTTAGTCTCTTAGGTGCTCGCGAATAGACAGTACTTCTCATCGCCAATTTACATAACATAAATTCAAATTATTTGAAATTAATACAACTCTTTATACAGATGATAAACGATTTGTTGCTATTCCAAGGTACAAGTGTATGTATTTTATTGAAGGAAAGTTAATTTTGTATTGCCTTCATTCTCTTGAAAAACAGTTTTGCGTCGACCTTCGTTGTATTTATCCAGACATTACTGCAATTCATCCAACAATAAAATATATTTTTCAGAGTTTCAATAACAATAAGAATTCAAATGAGTACAAAAATAACGAGAAATTAGAAAATATTGTTTCACTTTGCTAAAGTTTGCTGCGAAATTTATCCAATACAAGAATCCAAGTATTTGTTTGAATCCGTTTAAGGCCTCGGGATCGCTAAACATCCAACCATTTAAAATATGTTAGGGACAAATTCTACTCTTTATAGCTGCCACATACAGTAATGAAATAAAATATTAAATTATAATTTAGTAAACAAATATTTGAGTTTTTCCTTGACTCAAAACATGATTCACAGAATGTGATCAGTCATTTCCAAGGTAAACAACCAGGTACTTTTTAGTTCCGTTCTCATAAGTGCAATGACTAGGAAACTTCTGTTTCCTGCTACACTGCAGTCCAACGTAATTTTTCTGAAAGCAAGCTGGACAATTTTTTTTGCCACAGAAAATTAAAATCCATCCAGCTCTGGGTTTTCAAATTGTTTTTTTTTTCCACTTTGGAGTTACGTTTCTTGTGCTACAGAAAAAAAAACACAAAATTGCAAAGTCCAGCCTAGTAGCCGTGTATCACAGAGTAATTTTGTTCAGTCCAGTATCATTTGATTTGCTCCTTATCTGGGGTTTATCTTTGCAGGTAGCCACGTTTTCAACAGCTTTTCTACAACTGTGCCTCCAAGATCTACCTCATATACAGGGTATCCCAAACTGAGTGGCGTATTAAAGCTTTATATAAACTGTGAATATATGAAGTCTGACAATGTGTGTTATTGGTTTTCGACTGTAAACAATAAACAACCTTTATATTATTGCAGTTATTGCAAGGAAAATTTATTAAAAAGACTTGTGGTCCAACATCGTCCATTATTAAACAATTTATAAAAAAATACTCTTGTCCTGTTTGTGGAAAGTATTTCCAAAAAAAAAGGTAGTGTATTAGATGTGTATTTTTTATAGTTTCAGAAAAATTATGTATGAATTTTCGTCTCTTTTTGATGATATTATACTCGTATTATCTGCGTCTGTTGAATATTTATTGTTTTGTGTAGTAAACTTTGCTATACAATAAAAGTGCCAATTGTTTATCGGACTAATATCTAATAACAAAAAACATTTCAATAAATCATCATAAGTCAAGACCTTTTTTGTTCGATTTATTCAAGGAAATAATTATTTTACACAGTAGGTGAGCAGTAGGCTTAGGAATCAATTTAACACCTCGACTTCTACCATACTGCTTGTCAAGATGTAATTTTGTTAGTTGTAAATTTATAGTATACTATCAGATATATTCTAAGACTGTCATGTTCAATTTAATTTACATACATGACGAATGCGAAAAAAATGTAAGTGTAGAACTGTTAATGCAGATTCAGATTTACCAATTAAACAATTCATGTTAATATTTAAAAATACAATTCAAACACAAATAGATATAACACCGTAAATAAATCATACTAGAGTATTAGATAGCCATATGTAAAAAACACTGTGTATCTGATAATATTTGTCCAAAATTGACCAGATTTAGCCACAGAATTTGGCAATTCCATGAGTAACTAGCTGTGTAGTAATATGCATGGCTTCGTATTGTACAAACTAAATGCACTATCTATCAACGCTAAAAACCTCTATCTGAATTTCTCTGTCACCTCCTGGGAACCATAAAGCTCTATTTATTTCGTAGTAAAAATGTTAGAATGCATTTAGTGGGAGGTTACATAAAAAATGTGTAAATAACTTTCAGAGTTAAAATTCTCATAGTACATAGGACATACTGGGGAATTTTGTCATAGATATCTAAAGTTTTACTTTTAAACTCTAACGTCAAACCTGTCCATTTTTACGCTCAATGTTGTTTCAACAACATAATTTAGGAAAAAAATTATATCACATCGAGACCACAAAATATACTCCTCTTGTACCTAACACCAATATTTTTCTTCAATTTTCATGTGTTTATAAAATTTTGAGATTCGTTTTTCCCGAAAATAGTGGTCGTGGAAAATTCTCCTTGTCCTATACTGAGGCAAAAATTTAGCAATAAAATTTCTATCGGAGACAATTGTTCGAAACCAGTAACTGCTATAAGCTTATTTTTGGTGCAAAATGGAAGCAACAAAACAGTGGAATTAAAGATGCTCAGCTGTTTTTTTTCCACTTGTACTTGTTTTCAACGCTATTGAACATATTATTCCCGAAAAGCGTAGATTCCAGGAAATACTTAAAACTGTGTTCCCTGTAGAGTAAATTTACATTAAACAGGTCACTGTTCCTCGACATCGGTAGTAGCTGCAAAATTATTTCTAGCGTAATAAATAAACTAAAAACAACAAATTGTAGCACTAGTTCTGATGTAGGTTCTTAAATGACTTTCCTACCTTAATAGACATTTTGGATGGATAAACTTTAGATATTAGTTTCTTCTCCATCCATTGCAAATAAACGTATTATTTTTGTTATCCATAAGGTTATAACCCATTTTTTCAATTGAGTCACTATTGAATTCAGCATATAATACAATAAGTATTATAATAATAGCTAAACAAAGATGTACTTCTTTAGGTAAACAACTTTCAGCACTTCATGTTTAAAGTATTTAATTGTTGGACTTGCTCAAGTTGCTCAAACAGTAATAGTATTAGCGTTGACCGATGTTGCCGCAAAAGTACCGCATGTTACATGCTTTCATGTACGTTTGCCCTTCTTTCCTCGAGTTCTAGGGAAGTGATTTACGGACTCGAACAAGTCCATTCATACGTTGTCCCACCGTTATTAACTGTTTTATTGAATCACGTCTATCGTTCGCCACTATTGTTATTTTATCGGATGTATCATGAATATTAAAATGTTGTAGTGCTAATATTGACAAAACACTCGTCTGGCATGCCGCGAATTCATTCATTCATTAAATTGTTATGGATAAGTGGTGTGCTTTTTTTTGGATGTGCTTTAATGAATACTAATGTTATGGGTCAGTTTTTTATTAGGTGGAGTAACTGAAAACTAATAATATAGAAATTGTAAACACAGTTATGATTACTAATATGCTACACACTACAAAATGTTTCATTAATAATTAAATAAATAATCATTAATAATATTGTTGTATAATATTTTTTGCAATATCTTTAGAAAACAATCAGAGAATATATAAAATTGATATAATATCATCATAAACACATACTATTATGGGGTTTTCTGTGCTATATATTAATGGGAGGCATACAGGATTTATGTTGATTTTTGTTTTACTTTCTGTTTTTAACCGACTTCCAAAAAGGAAGAGGTTATCATTCGTCGCGTATTTTTTCGCTTTTTTTTTGTATGTATGTTACCTGATTTCTTCTCCTGTGGTGCACCGTTTTAAACGAATATGGTCTTGTTTAATAGAGTATATATCCGGATTGACGAAACTTCAAATTTTGGAAAAGAATTCTATTGGTAAAGTGATAAAATTTGTGAATGAACACATGCGTGCATGGAAATCGACCAATATCCCTAATATTTTAGTCGATTTTTCGATAACTCCTTATGGATGTGTATAGTTGTTTAACGTTTAATCTATTAAGGAAGATCCTTAGGTGATCTCATATAATTTTCCGCGACGTGCAACTTGCAGTTTTGCAGAAAATCACCGAAAATTCCAAAATTCTTATCAAAAATTTCATCGAAATGACATAACGGACATTTCCTCATAAATATTTTAATTCCAACGTAATAGTGCGGTAATTTTAGGCACTGGAAGTTTTAAGTTTTTAGTTACGAATTTGAAAATTTTCTATGTACATCTCAAGCATATATGTAATAAAGCATAGTATTTTCGGCTCCTTAAATCAATGAGTACCAAGCTCGTTTTGTTTGTATACCAGGTAATTACCTATTTAAATGCAAATTTTTCCATTTTGCGAAGACGGTACTTTTGGTTGTCACATTCTCCCGGCCTAATAGAAGATTCAGTGACAACACATGTCAAACTTTAAACTGGTACTTGGTGCCTTATAGACAGGGTGTTTAGTTATAGCAAACAAAATCACAAAGTAAAAGTGGTAGAAGGAGTTGCATTTATATGAAGATTGAAATATAGGACGGACTAGAATGATAGTGGTCCGTAGGCAGCCGTATATACAGGATGGTTGGAATAAAGGGTGGACTGGACTTAAAAAACGTATAAAAATGTTGAAAAAAATGTGAAATTAAAATTATATAGGGTTATTAAAAAACTGTTATATGATGTGGACATAAGCAAATCATATACAGGATGGTTGAAATATATGCTGGAGTTGAATTATATTTATACAGTGTGATTAAAAAATTATTTCCTTTATAGCCCATAAGAAGTTGCATAAAGTGTGGAGAGGAATTAATGTTACACAGGGCAATAACATAAAATGTTAAAAAGGAAATAATTTATGGGGTAGCCCACAAGCAGTTATATACCATGGTTGAAATATAGGACGGATTTGACTCCGTAAATATAGGATGGATTCTACTCCGTCCTATAGTTTACAGAAGGCAGCTAACAAATTTATGCTTGTCCGTTGGCAGTCGTATGTACAGGCTGGTTGGTACATAGGTTGGAGTGGAATTATCTAGTTATACAGGGTTGTCAAAAAAAGTTCCATAAGGCATAAATATATTTTGGGCTTATTAAGTCAACGCGTACTAGTACATTTTGTTTGTAAAGATTTACCTGTCAATTTAAATGATAAAGCATCATTGTGTAATGTTGAGGCTTTCGATGTTACCTGGTTCTGTCTATTAAGGTTATACATACAAAATAACAAATAAAGAATAACTACCTGAGTTCAAAAAAAAAACTAAAAAGTTGAAAATAAAACATTTAAAAAAAAAATATAACCGACTTCTACCTATAACTAAAAAGCTAAAAATAATTATAACAAAATACAACTCTAGCAAATAAATAACACATTCAGTGTTGTAAAGTACCTACCCAGGAAGTAAAAAATGTAAACATTAAAAGGTGCTCAGTCTGTACAAATTAATTACCTACCAATCTAGTATATTTTTGAAGTCGGTGCCAAGCAACAAACAAGTTTGATGACTTAGTAGATAAGTACGCAATGAAGGATTTTAGATTTGCTTGGCACCGACTTCAAAAATATACTAGATTGTTAGGTAATTAATTTGTACAGAATGAGCACCTTTTAATATTTACATTTTTTACTTCCTGGGTAGGTACTTTACAACATTGAATGTGTTATTTATTTGCTAGAGTTGTATTTTGTTATAATTTTTTTTAGCTTTTTAGTTATAGGTAGAAGTCGGTTATATTTTTTTTAAAATGTTTTATTTTCTAAGATCATTATTATCATACATGGAATATCTGACTTAATATCAGCTACAGTATCTAAATCACTTTGTCTCTCTCTCACCCACACTGTCTCTTGTTATATTAGTTATTGATTAATTCAAACGCCTTGAGCTTACTTGAAAAATCTCAATAATATTTTAAAAAAGTTGAAATATTTATAAAAGACAAGTAGAAGGTTACGCAGGTAGGTACCTAATAAGTACCTATATACAAAAGCTTCACACAAAGTAATAAATATAAACAATAACAGGAGCTTATTATGAACTAATTTATTACCTACCTACCCAGTAGATTTTTGAAGTTGGTAGCAAACAACTACTTTGAATTTGAAATTTCAAACCTTTTAAAATTTTCATAATTGGAAGTAGGAGTCGTCCGTACATATGAGTTAAGAGGACTTATTCGGAACGATTCGGGACAATTTTAATGGATCGGTAATTGTCATATACACAATCCAATTTTAGGTTTGATTGGCTCTTCTAAAAAAATAGACAGGTCATTAATTTGTACATAATAAACCTGTTATTGTTTTTATTTATTTTTTATGTATAGGTGCTTACCGACATAAGTACTTATTGTTGTTTTTCTAAATTATTTTCAACTTTTAATAATTTTGTTGAAGTCAGCCTATTTTTCCAATTTTTAATAACTTATATTTACCAGTTTAATGTTTTGCATTTTCATTTAGGAGCTGTTATTCTTGTGGCGATCCAGCAGCAGTTTAATTTGTTTTTAGTTCGTCCTAACTTTTGTTGTAATTTAATTATGCACAAATCATTTAATGTATATAATCAATTTATAATGGCCAAAACTTTTTATAATATACGTGTCTCAATTCATAATGTTTTATTTTAATTACGGTGATAGTTTAAAGAAACTTAACTTTTATAGATAGAAAGAAGCATACAAGTCGTATGTATTGCCTCATTGGTAGGCATTTTTTATCTATTTGTTTTCATCAATATATCTTATACCACTGAAGCATTTTTACTTCGATTGTCAACGCCCTTCTCACTGTACAATCTGCATCTTACCAGCTCATTTTTCATATATAATCTATTATTTTTAATTGTTTTAAAATTCCTGGAACTTCAGAGTATTATAATATTCTCTTTATATTTCTCTTAAATTCAAATGATAATTATTATTTGGCCATATTTATGTTGAATGTTATGTAGACTGCAGTTTCATCATTTAACTAGGATCTACGGTTGATTCTATAAATCCTTAAAATTATTTACTCAGAAAACGGATTGATCACATAAAGATGTAAACTAATGTAATTAATATATTAAATGGCGATTTATTTATTTATCCCTTTTGTTTTCAGGTATGTACTGTTACTTAGCATGGCTTGAAAATGTTCCAATACAAGTAAGTCTATCATAAAAATACATCCTACGTATAAAATATTTTTTTACATATTTCAACATGAGTTAATTAATTATAATGGTAGCAGAATTACACTTTTTTAATTATTAATTCTCAAGACTTTTTAAATATCAGAAATTCAACATAATTCTAACATAAACATCTCCTTAGTTACTTTTATAAAATCTGTACCCAGCTATAAAACATAATCACAAGCTCGGTTTACAATAATATTGTGATAAATATGAACTAGTATACTTCTTTACCTTAAATTAGTTTATATATAAACGATGTGTATTATCATTAAAATAGTGTTTTAACGAATTAACCTAACTAACACAGCAATTCATGATCATCACATTTTACCAGCTGAAAATGTGTTCACAACTCAAAGTCAAAAAAAGTCGTTCACAACTTAGCATTTTTCATCCAAAAATCTAGTCACATATTAAGTACACAGTTTATGGAATACGTGTGAATGGATTTTACTTAATACTTTTTTGGTTGAGTTGCATTTATCTTTGTTTTAAATGACCTCAGAATAAAACCGTCTATTTCTAAGAAAAATTGAAATTACAAAAAACTGAGTGTATTCCATATAGGCGACGAAAATGGAATATTACATATAATCTCGTGCGCATAATCGAATAACTGTTTTAACAACAAAAACTCCAACATCCGGCTCACAGCTCAAAAGTTCAAAATGGTGTCAATTCTTGCTAATGTCAGTAAAAATATGAATGAGGACTCTTTGGATACGGAATAACCACTGGAAAATTGTTTCAACCTTAACATAAACAATTCCATGTTATTATGAAGTTAAGTTTAGATTTTTTAAATAACTATTAATATTTCTATTTTTTTACATCGTTTATTTAATAAAGAAATAAATAAATTACAAAGGGAAGAAACTCTCCATCTTGTAGCAAATCGTTAAAGATTGATTTAAAATATATTACTAATTATTTAAATAATGAAAAAAATAATAAATTAAGTGTAAAAAATTAATCTATTTTAATGTAATATGAAATCAGTAAATTAGTCCATGTTTTCTCTAAAAAAAAAGATTTAAAATTAAAGAAACGTATTTAAGTATATTGTGATAATTAAAATTTTTAAAAAATTCAACAACCATTTTTTGTTAACTTCTATAATTAATAACTAAGAAATTATAATAATTACTATGACAATATTACAATCTCATAGTTGTCATGAAGTATCCAAGAAGTAAAATAATTTGAGTAGCTTTCATTTAACATCTATCTACTTGAAAAAAAAAAGAAATGTATCAAATAAAAAAGTGATTTACGAAAAATCAGTGTTTTGTTCAACTGGCTAATATCCCCTTTCTACAAGTCTAGATAGTATATATCACAATTTTTTAAATGTTTCGATTAATATTTTATTGTTTAACAAAACTGACGATTTCCTAACATTGTATCAGTTTAGTGCTGGCCGTTTTAACATTTAACAAGGTAAAATTACAATATAGTTGCGGGACTTCAAAGTTTTCCGTCAGAAATTTTTTCCTCATTAAAATTACACGGGACCACAAATAAAATCTACAAAAACTCTCCTCGGCCAAACCTATCGTATGATATGATTTTTGGGTCGCTGAAACTGAATCTGTAACTCATTTGGTCACGTCAGAGTTTTTTTCTAACTTCAAAAAATAAATGGACATGGTAGAATTCAACAAATCAACCCTTTTAACTTAAAACCCCGAAACCCCATAACTTGAAAACACAAGGCTTCAATCTGAAACCTCAAAACTCCGAAGCTGAATAACCCTAAAACCCATAAAACCAGGGCCGGCATTAAAAAGGATGATAGTGACACTTGGAGCCTCACACATGAGCGAGTACCCAATTCGAACCCACCCTAACCCACATACCCTAGGGGCGCCCTACGCAGTAGGGTCCCTAAACCCAAAATCCCAAATCACAAACCCTGGGCACAGCGTTCCTCGGGTGCAGCAAGATCTACACTTCCATCACACAGGCCTTTGGCGGGACTCCGAACTTCCGCACTCTCATACCCGAGATGAAACAAGAGAGTGTTGGAGTTTGCAAAGTTAGGTTTGATACTAAGCTCCACTTGCTTCTTTATCCTTTTTGTAACAAACATGGATCTCGCTCCGACCAGAGTATGTGGGTTTGGGATCTTGGGTGTGAAAGAAAGTTATCATTTTAAGGCTTGAAGATGCGAGATGAGAGTATTTTAAGGCTTGTCCAGCTCGTCCGGGATCATAAGGATGTGAAGGTTGCAGGGTTGATTTTGTTGAATTCTACCATTTTCACCTATTTTTCTGAGGTTAGAAAGAATCTCTGAAGTTATGAGACCAAATACGATTGGGTATTCAGCGTATTTTTGTGGTCCTGTGTTATTTATTTTAAAATGTGTTGGGTAATAATAGTTTTCCAATAATTTCCAAAAAAACCAAGCTCAGTGTTTTAAATTTTAATTTCTTAACAACTTTTGCAGGTGTTTATTTCCTGGCATGAATTATTTGAAAATTTATAACTTATAAACAAAACTTCATACAAATTCTTACCTATACAACAATGATTTCAGGATTTTACAAAAGATTCTATTTTTTTTTAAATTATTATTGCAAAAGGGTACAAGAGAACGACGTTTAATGTTATTAATGTTCTCATGCCCACAGAATATTTATGTGAATGTAACTTCGTACTAATGTGAACAACCTGATAAGTAGTATATGGGAAAATGCGCTATAATAAATTGTTTGTTTTTCATGGAATACATTTTTCTCGGTACGACGACAGAACGTAAATATACCCTAACTTTCTCTAATCATGTCGGTTGATACCTTTAATGAATACAAATTTTCCTCCTTGAACTAGTATGTTTGCATATTCATTACGTTTGTATCAGTTTCACTTGAGTTGCATCGTTAAATAACCTAGTGCATTGCATTCTTTCGTATCTTCCGCCATGACTTTAAACTATCTACCAACTTTGAATGAACGTGAGAACAGTTGTTGCAAAGGTGCGAATATCTCAACGTCTCCGATTTCATCCAATTCGTAATGTTGGTTTCTGCTATAAATTTCATTTTTTGTCAGTGAAAATTTAAGTTCAGCTATTGTTCTGCAAATTTGAATACGCACAGAATGAATACGAGGATGCGCGGAGGTTAGCTGAACTATTATTTTGCTGTTAATTGACATCCTAATGTCAAAAATATATCCGTTTTGCCTTTTGAATGTCAAACTACTACCTCTTAAAGTTACATTGAATATTCTGACTCAAGTTATCACTCTAAAAGTGACTTGACATTTCAGAATAATTAGCTTGAACCACAGATTGAAGGTTTTTCTTCACATAGTGCATGAATGAATAAAAAATCTCTGCCAAAGGACGCAGATGAAACTCAGTTTCGCTTTAGAAATGCATTTGGTACTTTTTGCCTTAAACATACATTTTTAACAAATAATAATTTACTTTCGAAATTTTAGCATGGCTTTGTAAAACAAAATCAACTATGCCCGCCCTATGTGGATTTATTGTATGCAGGGTGAGTTTTTTTTGATGATCAGTATGGGGATCTCGGAAACTAGCGGAGATAGAGCAATGGTTAAATTGGGAAAGATTTGCAGTTTTACTGGTCCAATTTAATGACACTTTCGGATTTTTGTAAAAAGTCATGGCTTACTAGATATTTTGAAAAAACGAAATTCTGTCGATTTAGTCAAATCCCTCTAGCTCTTTTGTTTTTGATTTTATAAAAAAATGTAAATATCAAAATTGAAGGTAATTGTATCCCGAATATGATTGACATGTCCTCGTTTGCGTGACACCTCTCGTTTTCGAGATATGACACAAACTTATCTTTTTTTGAATGGAAACCATAGTTGGCTATGTTATGGATGCTTTTCTCTCTTATTTTCACGTTTAATAGTTAAAATAGATTGATTTATTAATAACTATTCCAAAAAACATTGAACAATTTTTTTATTAGGTATATCAGATATAACGAAAAAACTAAATAAGTAGGTACTTACTAAAAACTTAAGAAATTAAAGTACTTAATAATGGTTACAATTTTTGTTCGAAAAGTCCACCATTGTTATTTAGACAAAAATTGCATCTTTTTAAGATTGACATTAACGCTTTCCTCACAGACCGCCTATCAATTTCTTCAATTGCTTGTAATGCCGCCTCCCTGAGGTCACCAACTGTCTCATAATTTCTTTACTTTGTTTTTTAGCGCACCCCATAAATAGAAGTATAGACTTCTAGACTGCCAAATCGGGACACCGGGGTGGCCATTCGCGTGGCCATTTCTTCCTATCCAAGAAGATAAGTTTGGAGAAATATTATCTAAGTGTTGCCTTACTAGTAAAGAGTTATGAGCAGGTGCTCCATCATGTTGGAACCACTCAATTTCTAAACGAGTTCTCAAATTCAAATTATGCAACATGTCTTGAGAAGTGTATTGCAAGAAATGCAAGTAGCGCTCCCCAGTAAGTGATTCGTCATAGATAAAAGGCCCCAGAATAGTAAACCCTATGATACCACACCAAACATTAAAACCAAATTTTATCTAGGGTCGTCTTTGTTCTACATGGAAAGGTTTTTCTTTAGCCCAGATATGCTCATTGTGTCTATTGAACATACCGCAGTTAGGGAATCTAGTTTCATCTGACCATAACACCTTTAATGGAAACTGTGGATTGTCAAGGCACATGTCTCTAAACCATGTACAAAACAAAATACGTCGATGTTCATCACCAGCATGCAAAGTTTGAGAAACTGAAAGTTTGTACGGGTGGAACTTGTGCGCTTTCAGTACCTTAACTACAGTTCGTTGAGATGTGCCAGCTTCTGCCGCAATCTCACGAGTTGATGTAGATGAATTTTGATTTACCATTGCCAAAACATTTATTTATGCTGCTTCGTTAATTTGATTACGTTCCTTTGGTTGGTTAGTAAAAGATCCATATCTGCGTAAACTAACGTAAAGCCTCTTAAATGTACATAGAGCAGGTTGACGACGATTAAAATATCTATGAAAGTATTCCTCAGCTGCACGAACTGAATTTTTATGCCATATTCAGTTTTTCTTCGTTAGAATATTCCATTTTATCACGAAAACTTGTCAATATCGACTGTCAGTTCAGCACTACTAACGTAATTACTCTCAAATGAGGAAACGTCAAAGTGAAAACAATCTTTTTCATGGCTACCTACGTTAAAAGTGAAAATAAGAGAGAAAAGCATCCATAACTCCGTTATTTTTATGAATAACTATATCGAGTATATATCGTTAAAAAACTCTAAAAATGTCCGATTTTTTGAGGTCATAGCCAACTATGGTTTCCATTCAAAAAAAGATAAGTTTGTGTCATATCTCGTAAACGAGAGCTGTCACGCAAACGAGGACATGACAATCATATTCGGGATACAATTCCCTTCAATTTTGATATTTACACTTTTTTTATAAAATCAAAAACAAAGGAGCTAGAGTGATTTGACTAAATCGACAGAATTTCGTTTTTTCAAAATATCTAGTAAGCCATGACTTCTTACGAAAATCCGAATGTGTAATTAAATTGGGCCAGTAAAACTGCAAATCTTTTCCAATTTAACCATTGCTCTATCTCCGCTAGTTTCCGAGATCCCCATACTGATCATCAAAAAACTCACCCTGTACACAAACATTTGTACACGAATGAAAAAGTTTTTGCTTTTTTAATTGATCTTAATAGAGCGTTTGACTGCGTGTATCACTAAATCTTACTGTCATTCAAAATTATGATATACGTGGTAAGTGCAACAATATTTTAAGTTCTTAGTTGACTGAAAGAAAGCAATTGTAGTATTTCATGGCTCTAAATCTACGGAGCTAGAAACTACTAGAGGATAGCTTTCTAGGTCCTCTTCTATTCTTATTGTATATTAATGATCTGGTATTTGTTGCACCCGGATTTCATACAGTTTTGCAATTGATATTACCATATTATCCTCAGGATATGTTGCCTCAACTGCATTATCAGGTCACAAAAAACAATTCCACTGACATTCTAGCGTATCTTAAAGCCAAAATTTTAGTTTTTAACCATTCAAAATATAAATCAAGTTTTCTCTTTATAACTGATTTCAAATCAATACAACCAATTATTTTATTTAAACTTCTCCGTGTCCACACTGATTTATGCCTAATTGGAAAAAAACTTCATTATGTAATACATGTTCTTCGATTTGCTTAACGAGACTACACACAGTGACAAGTGGTACCACAGCAAAAATGATTTCATTTTCAAACTTTGAATGTCATTTAAGATATGATTGGTCTAAAATACGAAAGCCTTGTAAAGCTTCATTCAGAAATAACAAAATTTTAACCTTACGAGCCTGTGCATCTGAAAATTTTTTAAAATTTCTAAAAAATTGTATATCAAAGTTAGTTACACAAAATGCTTTCTTAGATAAAGCCTTGAATAAAGCTGATCCCTTTTACTTGAGTGCTATGGTTTTTAATAAATTGAGTACTAGGTTAAAAAATGAAGGGAACAACAAAAACTTCTCTACCCTTAGTGAAAAATATGATACTTGAATATGTATTGTATTATGTTGAAGAATTTCTTCAAACTTGTATCATTTAACTGTGTATTTTCTCGTTTTTTTAATAATTTAACTTTTATTATATAACCATATTTTATCATATCAATTTAAAATTTTATTTGTTAATTGTGTAATATCTCTAGGATTAATAAAGTTCAATTGCATTCTATTCTTCAACAAAAGTACCACGACCTACGCAAAGACGTTTATGTATGTTTTATTGACTGAAAAAACTTTTAATAGTATTCAACATGGAAGGTTTATCGATATCTTAGGAACTTCGGGTATAGATGGTAGATAGAAAAATTGTATTGGAAACAGGAAGCAATAGCAAACTAACTGACGAATGTTATATTAAAGTCGGATGGAGAGGGCAAAAGGCCTCATTCGCAGGAGAGTTTAAAAAGCGTCGCGTTAAAACTATTTTACCGTTCGCAATATTTGTGTTCATACGAACGCTTAAAAATCACTGTGAATCGTACTCGCTGCGGAGTAGACGTATAGACAATTATGAATTCATATCCAAAATTATTGGCAATAGCTATTTGTGTCGAGAGAAACCGGAAAAGGAAAATAAGATCATATTTGGTACATTCTATTAATGATCAACGATGTGTAAAAGTAAAAGAAGAGTTTATTTCGGTTTATGGAGATGTAAAGCTTTATCCTGATACGTTTTTTTTTAATTTATTTTCAAATGTCTGTAAGCACATTGGATGAATTATTGGCAATCGTGAGTCCTCGAATAATCCTTCAAGCTCTGCACAGATTGACAATGACACTGAGGTAAATTTGAGACTTTATTAAAAAATCAATGTTTTTATTAATTAATTTGAAATAATGCCGTTAATTATCTAATAATTGCAGGACACTTTGCATTAATGTTTAATAATTACAATAATTTTCCGCGGGTAAGTATTCTCTGGTGCAGCCCTGGAGTTGTACCTATAAGCTCAATTCGATTTAACGTCAAACGCTCAACGTCGAAAATCGATAAAAAAAGTGCCGCGCTTTAAAACTGCTTTTGTGTGAACAATTACATAGGTATACATTTGTCTCATTTGTAAGCTTTTTTAACGCCCTTTGAAAAAGCGCTCCTGCGAATGTGGCCTAAGGCTTTCTCTATACGTACCGCAAGCTGCTTTGAAGAAGTGATTCCAATATTTTTGATTTTACTTTATAAATAGTTCAAAATAAGATGTAGAATGCGTGATTTATTATGGTGCAATACTCCATATCACTATTTTTTCTTCCATAAATAAGTTTATTTATAAAAAGAAACAAACTTTGGTAATTTTACATAATAGCAAACGTTCATTGCAGAATTTTCGCAAAATAATGGTTAAATTAGTAGCGGTAGCGGTATATAACATAGGAAATTTAAATTATTTATTTAAATACTGAATAATAGAAATTAACGGTTATTAATACTTCTAAACTTACCCTAAATCCAAATGGTAGAAAAATGACAATCTAAAAATTAATTAATTAATGACATTTTGAAGGTACAGTGAAACACCTTGTAATATAATAATTAATATATTGTATTACCCAAGCCTATGCACATACTTCAACTAAGAGTAAACATATAGATATGCTCTTATACAAGTTGATCTCGCTATTTAAACTTGAATCTTCTAATTTACCGTTTTATTTTAATTTAATTTGAAAACATTTGCATTTTTATTTCTCTTCAATTCTAAACAAAGTTAAATCTTCGTGGAGGGATCACAAAGATTCAATAGCTTATATACTTATTCTCGTTTTCCTTTTTACAGCATAAGCAAACCTATGGGTTGTTTGTGCATCCGTGATAAGATTTGTATGTTTATTTTTGTATTACACCGGAACATCCATATGGTTTCTTTCAAGTAGATGCTATAATGACAGAAGAAGCCGTGGTAATTATTTTCTTAACAATAACGAGTCACACAAATAAACCAACTACGTAAAGTATTAGTGAATTATAATAACACGTAGAATTAACAAAGCAGCTTCAGCAAGCATTAGTAAATATTAGAGTTTTATTCCTGCGAAGAGCTTAAATCATTTCAAAATAATTGTTGTGGAAATTTTGTTTGATAGTGGGGTTTTAGTTTTAACCTTAAATTTATTTTGCCGTTAATGGGCGTGTTTAAAGTTTCACGTATTTTGTAAGTAAAGACAATCTTATGTGTTGAGAAGACTATATTAATAAATCAAAAATTTTGATCAAACTAGGAGAAGATTAAGACATAATTTTTAATACAAACGTAAATTGTTAAAATTTCCTAAAAATTAAGATTTATTAATAAGGACTTTACATTTTCTCAAACAAATCGAAAAACCTAACGTGCATTCGTTGCACCAAATTCTGAAAGTTAACTAAAATAATATCGGATTATCATACCCTAATTTTTAGTTACTATTAGTGTGAAATTAGTTTTAATACTACTACAGAGTTTGTAATTTTCACTCTGTTGTTCATTTAATTGTGGCATTAAATTGCCAACGAAACCACTTTGTTTGTGATATATTAGGTGGGGGCTAATATTAATGTACCAGTATGATAAAATTAGTAAAATAGCATGTTTGTAGTTCTTAGGAACTTTGGATTCCTTATAGTTAATTATTTTCAGAATTTTCGATTCACAGTACGTTATATTCTACAAAAATGATATGGTAAATGTTACTGTAAATTATTTTCAGCTTTTATTATGTCCTAACAAATAAAATAAAAAACTATTAAAAACAAGTTTACTTCTTATATCATTTTCAGATGTTAAAATTACCCTATTTAATTTTTATATAATCATTATATATTAGGTCTTACACATTTCAATTTCTTCTAAAATAAAATTTATTAATGTGGCTACAATATAATATAAAAGGTATATGACTTTTCTAAATATGCTGATAACCAATATTTTATAGTCGTTAATTTATACGAATTTTCAACTAAAAATAATTTTATAAGTCAAAGTCATTGCTGCTGAGATCAATTCGTCCAAGCATACAAACAATTCAAGCTTATAATATTAAAACTATGGATCAAGTCGAGTCAAACAAATAGTATTTGCCTACCGGAAGTTGGTTTTTAATAGATATACGGAATTTTTGTCTTTTTTCTATTCTTCTATCAGTTTTTCGATTCGATCTATATTTTTACGAGGAATTGACATAAAGGGTTAGAAGTGTTTTTTCAAATGGAAGTGCCCAGGTTTACTGTCATTTTTGAAATATAAATGAAAAGCAAACCAAACCATCCAAAATCTGACTGAAATTGAAAAACTGACACGAACAAAAACTATTTGTTTTTCATTTTTCTTTCCAATTCCACGGTAAAAAAACGTCCCGTTCGAAAAGATCATTTTCTGTCCAGAGTGGAAGTCGTAATATGAGAAATTTGATGGCCCACTTATCTATTTTTTTTCCCAAATACTGGAATTCTCTCGAGACTTTGCGTCCTTGTCTCAAGATAAATGCCCCTCCCGGTATATCGTTTCACAACAAAATAGAGGTGAATAAAATTTACTGATGCCAGAACTCACAAAGTCCATGATTTACTTGGAAGTTAAGTTAACTCGTTAAGAAACCCTACAACGGGTTCAATTGTATAAAAATATGAGAATTTCATCTATAATGAATGTTGTACCGCTTACATTATATCAGAACGCTCAGAATTCGTTAGAATTTTAAGAATAAATAAGTGACATCTACATTTATAATGACTAGTTTGGAGAATAAATCGAATTCGCTTCTCAGACCCTTTTATGTAGTTCCTTCAATCTGATGGAATTCTAAAGTAGTTTTGCAATAGAGAGAAACGCGTCATATATTATTTGTGCTAAACTAAAAGCAATATGATGAGTAGCAAAACACGCAAAGATATACCCATTGAATGCACCTTTGAATGACATTTTGCATCATACAATCTAGCCGTTTATTCGGCGTTTTGTCTTTTACTTTACATATACTTAGTTCATAAAATAATGAAATTAATAGAGACATTGTGGAACTGGTATGTTACAAATAGATTACAAAACTTTGATATGAACCATAAAGGCAAAACTTTAGTTTTAAATTACCTTACTATACTTAACTTCAAATATAACGGCAATATTGTTGTTGAAATTACCATCGAGTGAACTATAAAGGTCTTGTGTTAGTGTATAAAGCAGTTTTCTGTTCTTTTATTATTTATGCAACGTAATCTCAGTCTCTATCTTAAGTATAAAAATCAATGGCTCTTCGTAAATCTCGCGAAATCTCAAAACCGACTTGACTAATTTAAATAGGTCAGTAAAGTTAGCACCACCTTTTAATCACATACTCAAATTAAATTATATGGAAATTATGAGGTATTTAAGGGCTCGTGATTTTCATCCCAATGGATGTTTGAGCTCAGTTTTTACTGTGGAAAAAGCTCAAAAAACCATATGGGGTGCTAACTTTACGAACAGAAAAATATTTTTGAAGCGACTCGAATTAGAAGCTATTTACGAGCTTTTAATTAACGCATTGCACGTCAATGCCTAAATTTGCCTAAAGGGTGAAAACCACCCCCGAAATAAAATAATGCTAAAATTGTCTACGACGATGTCTTTAATGGCTTATTATATATAAACACTTAAATATGTCCGTCGCCAAAACATGAAACATATTCAAATTTTGATATTTACAAACTTTGAAAATTACCAACACGATCTAGGATTTACTAGCTTTACAGCGATATACTGCAATATAAATTTAAAATTATGCAGTTTTTCAAATTTTACGAATTTCAAATTTTAGAAACTGCCAGCTCCATCTACGATTTACGAGCATATTACTCCATAACCCCATAAATAGTTACTTTTAACAATTTTGCCAATATAATCTAGGATCTACGAGCTTACCAATGATGAGTATTATACAACTATTTTCGATAGCCTGTAGGGTACAAACAACCCCCTAATTGTCTACTGTTTTCAAATTGTGTATTTTTTTTATTTAAAACAAGGTGAGGCCCGTAAAGAAACAGAGTTTATTAAAACTGTTGTTTCAAAAATTTTGAACCATCAAGCTAACTCATAAAATTATTTTCATTTGAACAAAGTGTCATCTGAATATTTATCTACAGCCTGGATCTATTTTCAATTTATTATTAAAGTTTTGTTTGGTTTTCAAAGTATAATTTCCGAAACTAATGATATTATCTCTTGTTTCGTCTTAACTAACATCAGAATATAATTCGTCTCAATTGATAAAATATGTCCCTTTAATGGGGCAATCTATGATTTACAACATTTTCAAAACTTACAAATAATATCACTATAGTAGTTTCCAAATGATGGAGGAGGCCAATTGTTATTTTGGATGTTCATGTGGGTTTTCACTCCTCACAATGGTTTCTGAAAAAACACAGATAAGTAAAGTAATTGAAAATCAAAGTATCTAAGAGCAGTTTGTGGAAACTGTCCGGAACACTAGTTGCCTTCTTATAGAAAAACTCTGTCGCAGGATTAACTGTAAGAAAGTAGGTCTACGGATTTGTCAACTAGTTTTCCTGTATAATATGTTGGGATGTATTTTGTGTGATACTTATCTGATGTGACGTTTTGATTCCTTATCAGGAATAGTTATCAAACTACATTGTTTTTCCAATTATTAGCAACTTTTTATTTTGCTTATTTCTAACCAATTTGTTACGGTTTAGTCTAAGTTTGAATCTCATACTGGTCGTCCAATTAATAAAAATTTAAAAATCTTTTAAACATAAATTACGACTCAACTTATAATTTCAAATTCCTGATTTATAACCTGGTAGTAACATAGAAATCAGTAGATTTTCCCAGTTAGCTACCATTTGCTGTCAACATGACAATAATAGCTAATTGGTGTATACAGGGTCTTCGTTCGGGATCATTTATTACTTTACGTGATAATGATATAAGAATGATAAACTGTTAATATCATTCTCTTACATTACATTAAATTTAGTCACGACATGCCAAAAAATGTAGTTCTCCAAACCTAGGTGTTGCGTTAAGGATATTTTTCCATAACAGTAACATTTTCTATACAAGGCAGGGTAAAAATAAACTCATTTTAGTGAACGAAAAAACTAATTCGTTAATGGCCAGAGCACACGTTCTTCTCAATAAAATTCTTACCGAATATATTTTTTACAGTTTTTCTGCCTTAAAATCACAAATACATATCACCACCTATATTTTTAATGTAAATATTAAAATTTTTAAATATTTGATTTTTGGTAAACTTTTTTAAATAGATATATATATTACTAAAAATTTTCTACTTTCTCAATTATAAATGTCCTCCATAAAATATGCTGAATATTTTGAATCTAGACCCAAAGTACATTTTTATCATAGGACATGTCGTACCGCTAAACCGGTCTTGGTTCCGAATTATCTACAAAAAAATTGATAACACAACATTTGGAGACCAAATTATGCCACCCTACAGGGGTCCTAATTTATTTACTAATTTATGCAGGAAGCACTTTAGACCCTGAAAATACTGTAGAAATACGAAATTTCGATCAATTTAGATCAAGGTATGATAAAAAATTAAATATGATTCATTAGACTTTAAAAGTTATTAACAAAAACATATGTATTTTAATAATAAACTATACAAGTTTCGCTAAATGGCTATAGCTGTTCTCCATATGTTAAAAAAACTGTTATTTATCAACTGTCCAACAGCGAATTTTTAGGTTAGAAACTACAAGCCAGATATATGGTTAAAACAAATCACATATTGGTTTGCTCCTCTATTTTTCCTTGGAAGACATAAATATCCCATAGAATGCTGTTACATTAAGGTGTGTTAAACCAGATGCGTTTACCATGTTAGAAAAATATATGATTTCCTTCAATATGGTCTAACCGGAATTGATGACTTTCACATTTATATGTTTATCGTATTGGAACGTTAACTTGTCAACAATACAATACTTAACAATGGAAAATATTTTAGAAACAAAAAAATTTCAAACCACAGGAGTTTATTTACACTTGCCATCAGATTCTCATGCTATTCCCTTTAGACCGCTAATTATTTCTGTTTCTTCAAATGCAGTGTAACGTGGCTAGATCTTTATTATACTTTTACCACAAAAACATGATGTTCATGGCAGTTTTATGTAGTTGACCGTAATAAAATTGCCTCTTCTTCTTCATTTCAACGGACGCTGAGCGGACACGTATTAAAGTAATCAACCGTTTGCCTTTATCTGAAAAAATATATTCCAGTTAACTTTGATAGTTATTAATTACTTTTTCGTTTAATGAAAAACGGGTAATTTGCACCCGTATTACTGATGATTGTTTCCTAACAACCCTTTTAGTCTGACATATGATTTATGACTTATAACTTTTAATTCTATAGCATCAAATAATATTGTTTCCAGAAGCCATTTGTAAAGACTTTTCCAGGCTTGTGCCCTCCAAGTACGGACATTAATCTGATAAATATTTTTCAGTAAAAAACAAGAACCTAAAGTTGTGATAATTTTATAGATTATTTACTCAAAAATGTACTGACAGACAGTGTCGTAACTCAGGTGATAGCCGCATGGGCAAGATCTAATGTTTGCATCCATCAAAACATATTTTGTAAGAATAAAAATAAACATTCACAGGTAGGGTCAATACTAGGCGAAGAGCAATTTATGTACACTCATATTTTACATTGCATTGAGTCCATACATTTCAATTCCATTGATTTTTACAACCCGTATATTCGATTAGTCTTGGTCACGAGCAATATGTGTCTTCAGATTGATGGTAACAAATGTTTGTACGAAAGTCGTGCCCAGAATTTGTAACAAACTTCTGTAGCAAGTCATTTCAAATGTTTCTAATTTTCGGCGGCATATTGCACTTACTGTCAACGATTTAGATACATTAATGTTTGTCTAAGTGTTTATTGGGAAATAACACCATACTTTAAAGGAAATTGCTGTATGTTCCAAACGTTTCGGGGTCTAGATCAGACAATATAAAAATACTTTCATACTAGCAAGTTTTGACATTGTGAATCCGGTCATCAAAACACTTCCCATAGTAAAAGAACGATTAGAACAAGATTCTTTACTAAATCAACGTACTGAGTTGTTCATTAATACAATAATGGAACTACTAACATTTTGTACAAAGACAACATATTTTCAACTTAATGATGACTTCTACCAACAAGATTTTGGCATAGCAATGGGTTCCTGTTTGTCTCCCGCTTTAAGCAACATTTTAATGGAAAAAATTGAAGAACAAACAATTTTCTCAAAACATATTAAACCTTTGGTTTGGTGGCGTTATGTTGATGACATATTCGTTATTTGGGAACATAATCTTGAGGATTTACATGCATTACTTAACGACATAAACAACACAGAACCAACTATTCAGTTTACACTAGAGCTTGAACAGAACAACAAATTAACAGAAGTTTACAGAAAACCAACTCATACTAACAGGTATCTCAACTTTAAGTCTAATCATCCAAGTTCAGTAAAAAGAGGTATCATTAAATCTCTATATGACAGACCAACTGTTCTAATATCAATAAATTCAATGAAGAAAAATCGTTTATAAAAAATATACTTTCTGCCAATCATTACCCAAATAAATTTATTAATAACGAGTTAAACAAAATGGCATACCAAACAATCCCTAACAACCAACATCAAACTTCACCAAGCAACACTGACTCCCAAGATAATCACATTAATACAATAACTATACCATACATACAGGGTCTATCAGAAAGACTAAAAAGAGTGGGAAACAGATATAATATCAAAACATCATTTAAAACAAGAAATACACTAAAATCAATTATATCAAAAACCAAACCAAATAACACAACTCAAAATACAAAAAATTGCATTTATAAAATCCCGTGTGAATGTAATAAATTCTATATTGGAGTAACCTCTAGACCTCTGAATATTCGAATAAACGAACACAAAAATTACATAAAAAAACGACAATTTGAAAAATCCAAATTTTGTGAACATGCTTGGGACCTTGGTCATAAAATACAGTTTTAAAATTCAGTTATATTACACAAAGAAGAACACAACACCAAAAGAAAACTAAAAGAGTCTGCTTTAATTTTGTTAAATAAAAACGATTGTATAGCTACTACCTCCGTAGAATTCAGTCGTTCCTGGTTGCCGATGATTAAGGAAGAAATTGCTAATGGTCATGTCCTTGGGAACAACCCAATATCGGGATAGTTCATAAGGTTTTTCCTAGGTTTTCCCTTATGATTTTAATGCGATCACTGAATCAACAAAGTTCTTTGGTCGCATTTTTGGCGAATGCACTATCTTATAAGAAAGTCGCACCTAGGAGCGCCACATAAAGTTCTGAAGATCTCCCTTTCAAATTCTTCCAATTTGAAAGGAACTTTATGATTATATGATCTTTAGAAATTTCTGTGCCACCCTGTATATTACAAATAAAATTCTCTTAGTAACGTCAAAAATCAAATAATAAACATTGTCAAATATTTAAATTTACATCTTGGAATTGTACCTTTTTAATCCGTAGTGTCTTAGCCATTGACAACGGGGTCTGATCTAGACCCCGAAACGTTTGGAATATACAGCAATTTCCTTTAAAGTGTGGTGTTATTTCCCAATAAACACTTAGACATTGAAAAATATGCCACAAGTATCCTTCAGAAAACCACATTAATGTTTGTGTATTCTTTTTGTCGTTTTGGCTGAACATCGTTAGCCAAATTGATTCTATGTTTTTGACATATATGACTTAATTTGACATTACTGATAGGCATAGTCTCCAGAAATTTTATCACCTAAGAAAACTAATTCACCGACCAACAAAACGTTTAGCAAAAATCAATTTCTAGTCTACAATTTGCGGATACATAAAAGTAACGAAGATGTCATTCCTTTCGAGACCTAGTCATCATATAAAGTAGACAAATAAGGACACTACGAGAACAATCGAGAGTGACTGAGACAAAACAGAAGCAGTTCAGTAATTGAACAGCTGATGGCGTTTAACGCATCTCTCTTAGCCTAAGGAAAGTAGTGTGTTATTGATTATGAGCTTTTGCTATGAAATAAAAAAGATTATGTTCAGTCTAAAAACTGTTTTTGAACCTACAGAAAATTTATAACACTAATAATAGTTATTCGATTACGATATAGCTATGTAGTATAGAAACAGTCAAAAGATACTATGCCAAAAATGAGAATATATCTACTAGATGCTATTACAGTTAAAAATAATTAAAGTAGTGAGGAAATGGATTATAAAATTAACATCAAGGATAATGAGTTTAGTATTCGATATTTCCCTATTGATTGTCACAATCACGACTTTCTTTTGTACTTGTCATTCAGAATTATGACATCGCATGTTCCTACCTTTAAAAAGATTTTTCGTGTGTCGCCTTTTATTTTAATGCTGCTTTCATCGTTTTTTGTATGTTTTTGGGCCATTTTCCAGTAACTTCAAATTCCAAAATGGCCTTTCATTAAATTTTAACTTATATATTATTTTGTTGCTGTATTCATTATGATTTGTTTATTTATCGACCTTTTGTTTGGTAATTTCAAGTTGAACTTCGATATCAACAGTTTAGTGAACTGTTTATTTTGATCGGTTAGAAAGTTATTTCGCCAGCAGCCTAGTTTAACAGCCAGATTGCAAACCAACCACTGGTATTATACTGTGCAATATGCGCATGCACAACTTCCCATCCGCTAATGAGACTCTACCAATCATTCCAGCAAAACCGTATTGAACCCTACAAATATTTACTAAAATTCGGTTAGTCATTACCTGTATAGAATCCTAAGTAATGCTAAAAAATAAACTACAATTATCTGAAAAATATCCAAAAGGAAGAAGGATTTCTATTCAGCCATATAAATTAATTTTTAATGCTTAACATAGTGCATGATGCAAAATATTAAACTAGTAAGGAAGATCTCACGTGGAAGGGGTCTTACCAATTCTCACTAAAGGGAATGGTTTCAAGTTTTCAAAACATAACACCTCAGGTAGTTAATGGACACCCTCTAATACCGAATTTGAAGCTGTCAAACAGCTTTTGTATAGAGTCAATTTCGTAAATGCATGATCCTGCTTCATAGTTACAGGCTAGCAAAATTTGCATCGATTAAACAGAAGCCTGCCGACAAGTCGAACTAACAATTTAATCCCAGAGATACCAGAAGACTATTCAGATTCGTCGACTGTCTTATAGAAATGTGGAATAGTCACGAATAACTGACTGGTTAACATTTCATTTGCACAAATGTCGCTTTAACAAGTACAGTGAGAGTGAGACCATAGCAGAAGGATTTCTTAAACTCGACTGAAAAACTATTTTTGATGTTATCTGTTAATTGCAAACACATCAATGAGACCTTTATGACAATTCTAATAGGCAAGACTTCTTGATTTGTTTTCAACTACAGCTTACAGAAATTATTCTTCGCTACGGAGGTTTTCTAACTTACAAGATCAATATACATATATACATATGCCTTCTTAAAAGTTTCAGTAAATTTATTAATAATAGATTGCAGAGGAGAGAAATCATCCGTTCTACTGGCTAAACATCTAATATCACAGCGTGAATAAGGACGTGTCCTGAAAGCAACAATTAAACAAACAGTTCTGTTGTAACAATTTTGAAAAAATTGTACCACTTCGATGTTTCTTTATCATCTATCTGATTTTGTTCCGATTTAAAAATTGCAAAGAAGCACTGAAGTGCGAATGCTGTTACGTGAATATAAATTCTTGATCGTACAAATCAATACATTATCAAAAGACATCAATCACTTGATTTTCTGGAAAAAAAAGTTGTCTGCGCTCTAGCGGCCTCACATGCTAGCTCTTTGTCTTTGTTGAAGCGCCCGTTATAACATTTATACTATAATAATAGACGGTCATGATTGTACGGTTAATCCTGAGAGCACAGCGTCATGTTATTTCAAGAATTATGGTAAAAACTTGTCGATATTGTAACGGAAAAAATATACCGACGTAGCGGCATCGCATTTCGCATTCCACAGAAATTATTTGATCTCAAGACCTAGTCTTTCTTCTTATGTGGTGTGCTGAAATTATTATAATTGGCGTCACTTTAATGTTTGATTCCATGGAAATTTTCTCGTAATCATTAGTTAGCATTATATCTGACAAGAAGATACTCTTTTATTTTAACCTTGGGAATGAATGTCTTCTTGTTAGAAATTATACTGCTATATGGGGTCAATGTAACTCCAAATCGACTTGATTATCATACTTTTTAAATTACATTTGTAAAAATATTTGTCCTGGTTACTACTGTATATTAACCAGGAAAAAATCCCATCTTAAGACACCATTATTGTAGACAAAGAAAAAAACAGTGGCAACTAAAAAAAACTCAAATCAAAACTTCTTATCTCTAGCCACAAATTGAAAGCAATGGAAAACAAATATGAAATAACGAAAACAAAAACAGTATAATTCCACCTGGATCTGCAAAAAAAAACAGCACATAAAGTACAAAACCATCATGTCAGGTTTGTCACAGCCAAGGCCGCAAAGATGGGTGCAGCTCTGGCTAGGCTACTTCCGAATCTGAATTGGCCTCTAACGGCGAAAAGCAGGTTTTTGTATGAGGTGGTCAACTCTATATTGTTGTATGAGGCCCCTATATGGCACAGAGAGATTTTGTGTTTGTGTTGCATTTTTCTACCAGCTACAACTGTTTATTGTAAGCCAGTACAAATTCAACATTTGACTACTAGGTCTAATTTAGACCGTTAAAATATTTGATATATTGAAACATACAGATTTTGTACTAAAACACGGAATTCCCTAATATCTGTAAATATGAATTAGAGATACCTCAACTCTCCTTTCGAAAACAATTAGTGAATTAAAGCTAATAGTTTGCTAGATGTTCAGCTATAACAAAGTAACCACTTCAAGAACTGAAGTTTTGATCTATTCAAAATCGCGTTATTTATTAATAATCTCAAGTGAAATTTAGGAATACAAACTCTCATTCATTATAAGCACTATAGGTAGACCATATAACAAAATATGATTTCAATTATATTTAATTATATATTCTTGTAACATATATAAGAGTATTATATTATCATAAATGAAGTTTGAATGTATTTTCGTACACTAATTTGACCTATCAGTTCCTGTCACTTTTACTTGTACGATGCTTAATCAGCTGACTCACTGAGCTTTCTCCAATATCGAGATGCACAAGTAGTGTTAAATTCATTTATTCGTCAAATTCACCTTAATAAAATGCATAGAAATACTCTATAGAAATTAACCTTAAAATGTGTCGTAAACATATCAAATTAAAAGTAACATATCATAAGTAATTGATATTACCTACTTTCCTATCAATGCCATTCACTTAGGTAAGAAATCTAGCCATAAGCTATAGCAAAATACATGATCATCGATAATAATTTTACATAACTATATTTCATAAATTGTGAAATGTTTTGTTTTAAAACAAGCAGGTGGAGTTAACTAAAACGTGAAAAAGATCCAACCGAAATATTTCTACCATTCTCAGCGCTAGGCCAGTTCCACGTAATTAATTTTTCTAACTTGAGTTTTATTGCTTATTAAAAAAAAACTTACACAATCCACTATTGCAACTATTTATGGATAACAAATATTTGGGATATTCATTAATTATCACAGTTTAGAAAAAAAAACAGAATTTATCGTTTTTATTGATCGTGAATCGTTATCTTTTTTCATAATGCTTTTCTCTTTATTTTCTATTTTTCTATATTATTTTCTGTTAATCGTGTAGATAACAGATAACTGTAGATAACATCAACAATATCTCAAACTGCTGCAAATACCTTTCTTCACTGAAATAATAATGTATTCAATGTAGAATTTGTTACTTCTATCTTGTCAGCTTTTATTTATAAGAATTAAATAGCATTCCCAAAATTTAACATGGTTCCAGTGTTAAACATCTTGGACGATTTTTTTTTTTTTGTTTTTGAAAGCTGACCTGATCGTGATAGTACCTTAGCTATAACTTATGAAGACTTATTCAGCCGTTTAAAGTTCATCAGCAGATTTCCTAGAGAACAAAAGTATCTTACTAAGAATTTTTTAACTGTCCCTAAACGATTGAACCGTTTATGGAAAAATTTTTGGTGTGTGCTTGAGTGGGTCCCTAGGTAGTTTAGATTCACAGTTCAACCATGTAGGTGGAGTACCAATGGGCCTTCGTAGAGGTGACACCTAAATACTGGACCTGCTGTATATATTGAGTTTCCGGCATTTAGACTTAAATACATCTTTATTTAAGGATGAGTAACAATTTTTTATATTAATTATCAAGCTACCAGGAAAAATAGATCTGCACGAAAAAAAAAACGAAAAAAAAGAACTTGCCTTCTGCTATAATCCCATGCCTTGCTAACAAACTCTGACTTCTGTTCTTTTTAAAATCTTTTTCAAGTCGAATCTATCGCTATATACAATAGTTACAACTTTTCATTAAATAAGTTTGTAATAAGTTATTAGATTACTTTCACTTCTTTCTCCCATGTTAAAACGTTAATTGTAAACTATCGTCACTGTTGACATTTTTAATATTTCCTCCTCCACATGTCAAGATATTTTAAGTTTTTTCTACCCCTGCTGAATTTTTTCCTTGTTGTTACTTGTTTGATAAGTTTCTTACTTACTATAGGACTTAGAGCGATTGTATTAAAAGGCTTTTTTTTTCAATTATATTATCTATCTATAAAGTTGATTTCGATTCAATAATGAGTTGAATCCATATATTAATTATTATTTTAGAGAAATAATGTTTGTAATGTTTTAGATAAGTTTATCACCTACATAAACTTATCAAATGCTTGCTGGCAATTCTTTATTTATAAACATCAATAGTCATAAATGTAGTGTTCATAAAAGTAAACTGTGCAACAATTGAAGTGCATATGCTTTAATTTTCTACAGTTTCTGTTTCTGAAAATTATTCTTAAAAGAACTAAAGTGTGTATTATCGTTACCAAAAGAACTGAGCGAATATTTTTGCCATTTATTTTTCTTTTTTGCTGTTGCTATTTCTTTTGGTGAAAAAATCTAGAAAATATTGTTTGAACCATTAAACAGGTTATTCTATTGAAATGTACATTCCCTAATATTACCTGTTTTCTCTCAATTAATGATGCGAGAGAGTTTATATATATAATATTTTTTTTATATATTAGGCTATTGGTGATCCCTGGGGTACAATATTGATTTATATAAACCGATTTGAAAAAATGAGATGGTTATCAACTCCTCTAAATATTTTTTTATATGTGTTCATTGATGGTTGTAAAACCACTTCATCAATTTCGATACACATTCTGTAAAGAAATTCCACCATATAATTTTCTATTACGTGTTATTAGGACACGACCGTTAATGGACCTCCACTGATTTCTCTAAAACGGCTTAATCAATTGAAATTTTTAAAATTGTATTCTATTAATTGGTACTTAGGAGCTGATTGCATACACTTTCAGTAATGGCGAACATATCGCTTTGCAGAAAATTACAGAAATAAATGCAAAAAATTGTAAACGTCAGAGAAATGTCACATAAGTTTTCTACACAAATCTCTATTTTAATTGTCAATATATGTCAGAAAATAAAGATAAATAATTTTATTTATTAATGATTTTTTAAATGAACTAAGCGAACCATTTTAGCATATTAATTATTTATATACAGGGTGTTCCTAAATTGAAGGTACAAACGAAAAGGGGAGATTCCTTGAATAGTTTTAGGAAGAAGTTTTGGCTGGTGGATTGGACGAGGTGGACATCAGCCATGGCCCGCCAGATCCCCAGATTTAAATAGTTTAGGTTTCTTTCTATGGGGCCATCTGAAATCTCTAGTGTACATAACGCCAGTGAATACCATAGACGAACTGAGAAATCGTATAATAGGCGCGTTTGATACAATTAGGAATACTCCAGGAGTGTTTGAAAGAGTTCGATCGTCTATGAGAAGAAGAACGGAAGCTTGTATAAGGGTTGGGGGAGGACATTTTCAACAATTGCTGTAGTTTAGTTCCTTTGTTGTTATTTAGTTTTTTTATTATGATTAATTTTTGAGTTGTACGTTTCTTGCAGTAATACATTTTTTGATGATTTTACCAGTTTATCGAATCTTTAAGAATCATTGCTAGTTTAATAATTCATTTTTTTTCTCGAAATCGATAGTAGATACGACAAAACTACAAGAGAACATAAAGTTTGCTATAACAACAAAGCTTTTCTTAACGATTTTTGAAAGTACCAGTGGCTCACCAAAAAAAAGTTCTGAAGGACAACAGTGGACAGTGTTACCGAAAAAATATCACCCTGTAGATTTGCAATCGAAATTGGCATGTCACAAGGTGTAAACTCTTAATTGTAATATCTATGCCAAATTTTATTTGAATATCTTGTGAAGTGCAGATACTATGAGAAAAAAGCTTGAAAAAAATTGAAACTTTAACACTCTGTATCTTGAAAACGAAACGTTTGCGGACCCATGTTTATGGGACTTTTTCTTCCTAAAACTAATCAAGGAATTTCCCTTTTTCGTTTGTACCTCCAATTTAGGAACACCCTGTATAGCAGTAATCTCCGGAAAAAAATGGTGTTATATTAAAATACACAATATGTGCTGAACAAGGTAGCAATATAAAACCTTCAATTAACTATTACCTGCTATTGTATTTATACCTTTCCTAACTACTGCAATAGTGTATCTTAACTATAAATGTAAATATTACCATAGATAAGCAATATCTTGTTTATTTGTTTTCTTAACTCTCTAAAATTATATCTTCACAATTACTGTAAATTTTATATGATTTATTTTGCTTTTTCCTTAAAGTTATAACCCGTGGAATTGTAGATGTGATGAAGCATGTTTGCCCCTCTTACAGTACCTAACTGCAAAATGGAATATAAAAAACTATCTGCAAAAATAAAGTCTCATTTGAGAGCAAACCGCTAAGCCTAGAACGATATTTTTCACTCGAACCATTAGTTTCAACATGAACGTTTGAAAATCAATTAACAAGTTATAAAATTGGAACCAGAAACAAAACTAGTATATTATCTAAACATAAACAAGACAGTAAATGATAAGAACAGTTATTGAAAAGAATGATCTAAAAAGTAAACTATACACCTAAATCAAATATTATAAATCAAATTTTACCAGCTAATATTAAATTTTACTATATTTTAATTTTGTAATAAATATTTAAACCAACAGGTTAACAATCCTTTCATCTGTCATAATTAAAAAATAATAATTTATTGTTTATAACAAAAATAATATATGCAATTTTAGGAGAAACACTGATGCTATCGATCCAGAATCTTTCCACTAAATTCCACGGTTATCACATTCAATCAGTTTCAGCTCAGTAAATCGTGATTTGTTCTTCCAATCACCAGTAGTTTGTAGAACATGAAAGGCTAACAAAGTTAAAAAAGATACGAAACAGATAGTGAGGTCACATAAATATATCACATGCAGATATTCATGTGTTGTTAGCGTTATGTCAAAAATGTTTTCTATC
This sequence comes from Octodonta nipae, assembly GCA_034190945.1. Classification (NCBI taxonomy): domain Eukaryota; kingdom Metazoa; phylum Arthropoda; class Insecta; order Coleoptera; family Chrysomelidae; genus Octodonta; species Octodonta nipae. Next base: position 48,815,154 of record CM067217.1, read on the forward strand.
TAATTATGAAATATTACATATTTCTCTTTTACAATGAAAATTGCTGTATTTTGGGTCAATTCTTTAAAAACAAATATTGTAGTAATATGACCTAGAAATTCCACAAAAACAGGATTTGAACATTTAATGGCGTGATTTCAATTTGGGGCCGTTTTTAGGGCAAGACCTTGATTTCCTTTTTCGGGAAATCGAGCCGAAGCATTTAATTTTCTATTAGATATGCATCTAAATAGTTTTGCGTATCGGAAATTTGATCGGCTAGATTGCGTAGAACAATTCTCAAATGCAAATGATATTGATTATGAAATAAAAAATTGCCTGATTTGCAGGTTTTGTTATCTGATGGTCACAATCTAAGGACCTATTTTCAGACTTACTCAATACCTGAATTTAGAGCAATGGGGTTTAATTCGGTAGTTTTAGCTTTATTCAACTCAAACGTAAATCAATAAAAGAAAAAATAGATCTAAATGGATTTCTTACTAGAGATAGATAGTATCGTGACTTAATTAATATTTTGTAATCGTTATTTCGATACTGAGTATTGGTTAGTTATATTCGTTACTTCCGCATAGGCGGATCCAAGGAGGGGCGAAAGCCTCAAAGTTAGTGAATTTAATATTGAAACAGGGTAAACTTAACTCCAAGAGCCTAGAAGAAAGTCACTTCTATGGGTTTAAACCACATAACGACGATTTTTAATGTAATAGTCCAATAAACATGGGTTCAAAATCATATTTTAGTAAATTAAGTACAGGATGAAAGCATGGAAATCGCCCCCCTGGAAGCACGTGTCTGGATCCGCCCCTGTACTTCGATACTTCCTTACTTTCAGTTTATTGAATATTCAGCCTCAGTAATCAGTACTTAAAGGTTATAGACTCTATACCTTATAGTATATGGGTATTTACTACTATTAACTTTAGTTTTTAAATCCGTTTTTGCAAATAAACCATACCCTTGATGATAACAGTATTAAAATTCAAAATACTATTCACTAACGAAATTACAAAAACAACTTGTTTGTAAGGAACTATGTTTAAACACACCTAGAAGTATTAGAAATAATAAGCGAATACGGTATTATATGATCCATCTATCTTATCAAAAAATAGCCCTGTATAATCTCATGTTCATAACTACAAATTGCGTATTTAGTGTGTTTACAAAAATATTGATAATGAATATATAAAAATAGAAAAGGATATTTAAATTATACTAAATTGTACTATACTAACTGTAGTACATAAACTTAAACAACAAAAAACTATTACCGCACCATACCAAGCTTCAATAATAATATTAAGGATGGTACTGACTAGAACAAATTTACTCACACAGCTTGTCTACTAAAATAAAAGATCTACGCCCAAATATATTTCTTCGTTACAATTATACATTGTACAGTGAAAAATTTTAAGATACTTACAAGATCATAAACATAAATCAAATCAAAAATTGGAGGGATAAACTTTAAAATCAACATAAAATATCTTATTTGCAGAAAAAAAAAATATATTAAATTTGAGGACTATTCTTTTAATACAGAATACAATTAACTTAAGAATCACACGATGACTTTAAGAAAAATAAAACGCAGAGTTAGGGGGCATCAACGATCTTATTGAATTTCTATTTGTATACTTTGCCTGTGTTTTTGATCTACTCTGAGTAGAATCGATGTCATCTACTTTGTTTTCAAGAGTATCCACTGAAATATTAGTACCCTTTTATTTCTTACTAGTGGTCGGCCAGTGGTAGAAATTCGACTCTATTTAACCAAATTGTGGACATTATTAAGGTTTCTTTGTCAAAAGTATATTTCTATGATAAATAAAGTTGGAGAGAAATCGGAGAAGCAGGCATCATATCTATTGAAATTGAAAAAATATGGGAATTTTGTCAAATATTGGTATTCCAAATGATTTTGAAAAATGTGTGACACCCAAAGTTTTGGTAAGTTGTTTGATATAATAATTGGAGAATTGTTTCTTGTAACCTAAAAGTTTCCGTCATTTGCAATTTCAAGCGAGTTCTTAAATATTAAAAAATAGATGACTAACAAACCTACCAAAACTCCAATCTTTACATAACACCTTGGGAAGATTTTGAAAATGATCTATTAATAAAATAATTAAATACGCAACAAAAACTTACAGAATAATCAATAACAAAGTTAATGCTACTTGTCCGAAAAATCAATACTGATCTTCTACATTGAATATTTTACTACTAAACAATAAACAACTCTTGATGCTGAACTATCAAAGATGGACTTCACATGATGATGAAGACCATCACATGATGGTCTGAAAGAGGGTTAGCCTGTCACTGTTAACTAATTTAACAGCAGTTAACGTTCCGTCCTTATATGATTACTTAATTGATGTTGAATAAAAATATATTTTATTCTAAATAGATATAGGTACCTAACTTACTACAACAAATTAGTAAAATTTTAATAAAACTACGATTAAGGAGGAATGGGAAAAAAAGTGGAAAGTACTTTACATGTAACATATGGTTTTCGATGTATTTTTTCATGCTGAGCACGAATCTGTTTTCAGCATTGCTCTGTAACCTTTGAGTCTCCAGAAATTTTAAATACACCTCTTTAAAATATCACTGATATGTTTATTTTAAGTAAAAGTTACTCACATTGTATGTACAAATAAATTGACTATAAGATATCAACATTGTCACAAATCTCTTACTATTAAATATATATATATATATATATATATATATATATATATATATATTTATAATATTCCATATGATTTTCAATATAAAAATTTTAATTTCATTATAATAAACACTATATTTAAACAATATTTTTGATTGTGAAAAATTCCAATAGATTAAATTATATACTAGTGAGTAACAGAAGAAATTAGAATCTTTATTCAAACATTATACAGTTACGATTTCAATTCGTAAGAAGAAAATGCAAAATAACTTAAAAGTTAGTCTGAACGTGAATTTGATATCTACTATCACATTACAAATAAACACAATAGTTAAGTAGATATTAACAAACTTTAAACTACGGTATTTCATAAAATTCCGTACAATTTTATTAATTTGAGTTAAACACACTTACCTATTAACCTTTGACGATTTCTTTTTTATATCGACCATATAATGAAATACATAGTAGCTATTGTTAATTGCCATTCAATAAATCTTTTTTTGTTGACTTTTTTTTCAGTGACCTCAAATTGAAATTTTGAAAATAAAACATTCTTATTGAATTGAAAACTTTTAATGTAATGAAAGTGAAGGAATGTCAAAATGCAAATCAAATTCTCTAGAAAAAATCAATTCAGTGTTGCCAGAGCTACCTATTTATATTGAATCTTAGGATCTGTAATCTTAGTCAAATTATATGGAACGTATTCGGTAAAAACAAAAAGAAAGTAAATTAAAATTAAAGGTTAAAATTAATAAAATGTTATCAGAAATAAATAGATGAGTTGCAACATAATTCTGATTTTACTTGACAAACCATATTTACAACGCAATATAAGTTTCAAATTTGAGTGAATATTATGTAATATAAATTTTTGTGGCTTCTATTTCAATAGAATCATAGACTAGAATATCTTAGGGGAAGGTTCAAAATGTGTTTAATTCCATCTTTATTATTTCTGTCCAACAATTTGGCGGCAATGTTACTGTTATTTGTTCAGCATTGGCAGTAAGGACGCAAATAATGAATTTTTATTTTGTTTTATTTAATGAGTGAACCAATATTATAAATAAATTTTGGCATTCTGCACTGAGGGTCGTCAGTAGCTCTTAAATAAATAAAGAAAATCGATTGAGCGACAGAGGAGAAAATGGAACCGAACCGTTTTGTCTTTGCCTATTTATATATAGATTATACATCGGTATTTTCTGATTACGTATGAGTATTTTATGACTTTACAGTAGTTAAAATACCAATAGACCCTCAATTAGTTGTTCACTTTTCATATTAGTGATAAGAATTTGTTGCTCATTTCCATGGTAGTGGCATGAACTCGGTTATTTTTCATGGTGGTGATGAGAGTTTAATCTATAATCTTTGCAATTACTCATCAAGAGTTTTTATTAATCTTTGTTGCATTTCTTCTCGCCACGTATTCCACTTCTTGAATCACAATATTTTATGAATTTCATGTGCTCGTATAAATAAATTATTTTCCCTACAAATAACGTTCTTTATTTACTTGGATATCAATAATTCACAATTAAATAACAACGCACAGTCTTCTCTTCAATATGTAAACCAACAGTCTATGGCTCAACTGAAACTGGTCATTCTCATATACTCCATCCTGCGTCTGGATTATACCTGATTAATAAATCACCATCTTTCTAATACGTATGTATCTTTTTTTTCCAATCTCTAGAAAGGTATTTTGTGTCGTCAACTGCTATTTGAAAAGCTCATTTTTATGCTATAACTTCTTTTTGCGAGGTAGCGTTAAATGAAACCTTTGTAACACTATTTTAAAAGAGGAAAAATAAGTCAATTTATTGTTTCTATGGAAAATGGGAAAAATTGATGATGATGCTTTCTTATCGGAACAGACTAACTAAGTTAATTAGGTTTATATTAAGTTAATGTGGTGCTAATATCCAAAACATATTCAACATTACATATTACTATAACAATTAATTTTGATCAGATACTTTTCACAATTTCTTTTTTATTACTATTATATTTATGACAAAGTAAAGTCATGTTCTCAGTCAGTGAGGCCTGCAATTGTTGCTTGTCTGTTAAGGTTCGCTCATTTAAGTTTTAGATATATTCCTCGTCTATCCGAGTAGTAATACTGTTACGAGAATTCATCCGACAGCTAGTGCAATCGACCATCAACCAATTCGTGGAAGGGACATTATTCCCATACTTCTGGGAATCCGAAATGTTTTGTCTCTCAACAGGGCGACCACTGCTGTTACTGGGAGTTCCCTTGAAGCTTCCAGAACACATGAAAGAAGTTTCCCGATAGTTCGTTAACTTGTCAGAATAATTCCGAGAGAAATATATAAATACGGACAGCTGGCGATGGATTTCATTCAGTTTTCGACGGTCGTATTGTATAGTTAAGATAAATTGTAAATAGTTATTTTAATATAAATTGTGTTAAAGTAGTAGAAGTAAATTAGAGTGAGTTGGACTGTGTTTTTAAATAAATCCAAGAACTGAACAGAACTCTAGTGTGAAAATAAAAACATTTCAATACTAAATTCTGACACTGAAATAATACAGTTCTTTTCGTTTTATCTGCTTAGAGCATTATATACAGTGATGGGCAAATGTGTGGAACCAAGCAAATATCTCTGGAATTTTTAGAGATATCAAAATGAAATTTGGAAGGTGGATACTGCAGTAGATTGCCTATTTGTTTCCAATTTTTTTTACAATTTTGAACTTCATGTTTTACCGGAAGTAATGTCGATTTTAAAATTTGCAATGAAACACCCTGTATAGTATCTTAGTTTCTGATGAAACATTTTATTGCGAATACAAAGATATCGGGTTTGATATTGTTTACTTCAATACCTACCGAGATATTAACAGAAAAGTAATTAAGGAAAGGAAAAATCTAATATCCATTAAAGAAATACATAATCATAATTATTAACTAAATCTAAGTGATTTTCAAAACATTGAAACTTAACTTAACTAAACTTAATGTATTAGATGTTCAAACTGAGCACCGTTTACTTCTTACTCGGTTTTTAAATTCTCTAGTAACATTAGCTTTTACTTCTGGTGTACTTCTCTGGATGTCTTGAGTTATTCCTGCTGCTAATTCTTGCAAATTATTTGGTCTATCAACATAAACCTTAGACTTTAAGTAACCCCACAGAAAATAGTCTAGTGGATTAAGGTCGGGACTTCGTGCAGGCCATTCATAATTACCCCTTCTTCCAATCCATCTGTGATGAAATGTCCTATCTAAATGATCCCGAACAATGCGAGCGTAATGGGGTGGTGCTCCATCCTGCTGAAACCAGATATTATTTGGTAATTGTCCATTTACCTCCAATGCCGAAATAACTTGTGTCGCCAAGAGCTGTAAATACCTATCTCCGTTTAAAGTTTCTTGTAAGAAGAAGGGTCGGTCCCATGATTCTGTTGTTATAAATGCCGGCCCAAACGATGATATTTTTCTCGCCTTAATATCCTTCCTACTGAACGACGGCTAATTCCATGCATATTGGCGAGGTTGGTAGTGGATAAGTGAGGATTTTCTTCCAAAGATATAGCAACATTTTGCGCTACACCTTCATTACTTGCACTTTTTAACCGTCCACTTTTTGGTAAATTGTTAACTGTTTCACTTGTGTCGTACCTTCGCAAAATTTTCGTCACTGCTGAACGGGATATTTGTGTATTCGGATGAACAATGTTAAAAAGGTCACAAACTTCTTGATGCGTCCTTTTCCTCTCCCCATACCCAATCATTATTAATATTTCTATTCTTTCTATTTCACTTAATTCGGCCATTTTACGATCAAATTAAAACAATACAATCTTTTTAAGTTCAAATAAAAAAAACTAATAACTTATTTTGACAACTACTGTCACTTCTGCAATGAATTTCATGGACTACGTGTATTCGACTATGAAACAAGCAGTGTTGTTGGCTGTGACGGTATAATGCCACCGATTGGCCAATAGAAATACAAATCCTTACCGAGCGGTTTGTTTATATCGGGCGTAACTGAAATCTGAACCGAATTTAGCTACCATCGAATTTTTCCTTTCCTTAGTTACTTTTCTGTTAATATCTCGGTAGGTATTGGAGTAAACAATATCAAACCCGATATTTTTGTATTCGCAATAAAATGTTTCATCAGAAACTAAAATACTATACAGGGTATTTCATTGCAAATTTTAAAATCGACATTACTTCCAGTAAAACAGAAAGTTGAAAATTGTACAAAAATTTGGAAACTGCAGTATCCACCTTCCAAATTTCATTTTGATATCTCTAATAATTCCAGGGATATTTACTTGGTTCCACACATTTTCCCATCACTGTATAACAACAACAAATAAGCTATATATACGATTTACATGTAAAAATTGCTAGCTAACCGATCACAAACTCATGTGTTTTCATAATATTAATTAATTTTTAAAGTGAGTACACTAAATTAATTCTTCTAAACTAATAATAACATCAGAACTATCATATGTACTATATAATTTTTATTAACATTCAAAATTTGTTTCAGGTATGTTGTATTGTATTAACATCACTATAAAGAGACCGCACTGAGTAAGTTACAAATTAAATAAGTTTCTTAAATAATTTTATAATCAGTAGATCTATCAGGTATATGACCAATTGATTTTATTTCAGTTGTTTGATAACATCGCAATGTTCAGCAAATAGCTTCCGTTAGTCAACTTTTTTGTTTTCAGCTATATTGTATACTAGATTTATGATAATAATTATAAAACAATTTATCATGATTAACAATTTCTTTCTTGTTGTGGATTTATACCTTTCCGACCGACATCTGCGCTTCGGATGAGAAATGATTTCGTGGACAGTTTTTGATGAATGTTTTTCTTGGAACAGAAAAATATTTTATTTTAGAGAATACCAGAGAATACGCTGGCATGCATTAAAACGGTTTATTACCTTGTTAACTGTTATGAGCTGGCATGGCTTTCAACACTGCACTTTTCAATTTTTAAACATTTATTATTTTTAATATCTCGTTATACATTTATGTCAGTGCATTGACCTTATAAGTATATGTCAAAGTTATGATTTTAATAAAGAATTGTCGTATATAGCCTTTGTTGAAAATTGGCTTTTGAATTTATTTTAATATGTATAAATGTATAGTCTCGGCCAGTATAACGGAATTAATACATTTAACAATCTTCTGAGATGAATGGCTTAATAAGGTAATAAATTGTCAGTTTTTTATATACCATAACTGTAACATATTTCGATTAACAATTTGAAAAATTGAATTGACAAATATTTGTGGAAATGGACGAAGCACTCAATGTAATCAGCTATACAGTAAACACGTAATTTTTGGAAAAGTGGAAGTTTCCCTAGTTCTGTCGGTAGCATAAGGTACAATTTGTTTTATTTGCGAATTCAATCCATCAAAAACTACTACATACCAGTATCGAACTGCTTTTGAGAAGCCATAAATTTCGAAAATGCTTAACAGTATAAGAAGGATGAGAAAATTTAGGACTAATGGTACATAAAGAAGAAAATATCGGTTGGACGGCAACAAATAACCGGTAGGAAGGTGGGGTGTGGAAATGTGTGCCGTTAGGGGTAATGATTTCTTTGGAAGATTTCTCATTAAAAAAAAAACATCAAAAGTTGTAAATAAGTAACAGATCTGTAACGTTTGTTGAAACCATTTTTGACGTAATATCACAAATTTTGAGAATAACGTCTTTTAGGATTCGATTTTGCGGTAAAAGTATACGATTTTGTCTCAAAAATCCTGATTTTTTTAAAGCATTTGTATTAATGAAAATTTTTGCAGTAGTTTTTTACACCATAAAAAATCGATATGTTAACGAAACAAATATGCAAATTTTTTTATTGAAAATTAAGCGATTTTTTTTAATTAAATTTACAAGACACGAAATTTATATACCTATAGCTTTAAAAAAATACAGCTTTATTCAGACTCAAAGTTTAGTGTTTAGCATTTTTCTCGATATTATTGAGGGTATGTCAAAAAATTATTTAAATAAAAGTTATAAGTATTTTAATTATCTACAACTTTTACATTAAACTTTTTTCGATTCCCAAGAAATCGTAAAAACACATCTGCAAATCTGCTATTCTTTTTATATTATTAACTACTAATTAATTTTCAGTTAGTTGATAAACACCTCTATGTAAAATTGCATCATAAGAAACAGGGATGTGTCTACGAATCCGCTATTCTAACTATTCTTTATTCTAAAGCTAAATTTATCACTATAAAACCGTTTTTTTTTTTTCATAATTTATCTACAGATAGTTGGTACGTATAGTACGAGATCCGACTGCAGAATTAGTGCACCCATCGAGTGTTTGCTCAAAACCAAATTTTTACGCATATTTATGATTAGAAGAATATTTATCTACCAGGTAGCCTATCAAAATGTGGCCGCTAATATTTTTAATTAAATTATTATTAATTGATGTTTGGTACATAATTTCATCGATTGCTGTTAGATGGTTTTCTAAAACCAATACATTTTAAAAAATTTTAATTAAGATAAATATTTAATTAATATGTAGAAAACGATCCAATACTTGAATAAAATCAAATATTTTTTCAAACAGTACTTGCACAATAAAATTTTCTGTTACATAAGTAACCTTGGCTTTATTTTTCATCAATATCTTTTTTTTGTAACTTTTAAATTTGTCTTTGTTGTAACTTTTAAATTTGTATTTACTGTTTGTATTTTTTAAATATGTATTTTTTGAAATTTTTAAATTGGTCATTTTGAATAGAAAGACATTTCTTTTGAAGTATTTATTATATTAAGTCATACCTACTATTGTTTGAACGTTGAACCGCGGGTTGAGAATACTAGCATCCGACGCATGCGCAATGGCTTTAAACCGTCGTACAGCTGAGAAGCGCTATCCTCGTCTGACTGGTGATGTTACGCACTACCTCCCTTTCACTCTACCTTTAATATTTACCATCTTCAACAGCCGGCAACCCTTATTTGCGGCCAGATTTAATTAGGCAACTGTATATTATAATAAACAGAACAAAATTAGCTTTAAATTGATATATAAATAATAAATGTACGTTATGAGTGTATAAATGTAACAAAATGATAGCTGATGTTAACCTGGCTGCGAAGAGGTGCGGCCAAGTGCGCAACGGCAACCGTGATTTTTCAGAATCTTTATATATATTGCCGTGAAGTGGACGATATTTTATTGAAAAAACAAGTGGGTGTAATTTTTTAACAAAAATCAATTAATAACAATTTAATTAAAAATATTAGCGGCCACATTTTGATAGGCAACCTGGTAGATACATATTCTCCTAATCATAAATATGCGTAGAAATTTGGTTTTTAGCAAACACGCGATGGGTGCTCTAATTCTGCAGCCGGATCTTAGACAGTAGAGGTAGGTGAGAAAGTAAAATAAACTACTTTTCTTATAGGTATAAATCAAAGGTTACTCGATTATGAATTTTAAGCAAACCATACACCAGTTCTGTGTATGTAGTTTATTCAACGAAACACTATGCACTGATTCTGAATATTCTTTAATTTATTTGTGATCGAAATTATATTTGATTAACCTACTTAAATTTATTGTTATGGAAAAATTTACCACTTTGTTATTGTAACCTATGGTGTTCAAAATAATAATACAGACAGAATGACGTTTGAATTTATTATTATGAGAAAGGGTTTGGGCTCTACTATTGTATGTCGAAACTTCAGTGAAAATGGGTTTATAGAACATGTAAGTAGATTTAGCTAGTAAATATAGGTGTTTGTCAATTTTTTTGTGAAACTAATAGATTTCAGATAATTAATCTTTTTTAAAATTATTTTTGTCTAAACAATTTCTATATATTTCTTCTAAAATGTAGTTAAAGAAAAGAAACTTTAATTACATCACATGTTGTTATAAAGTTTGTATCTCTGCTTTCCCTATATTTGTCTAATTATGTCTGTTTATTAATCTTGATCGAAATGTATTTCGTTTGTGTATCCAAAGCAAGACAAGTTTGTTGAAGAAAATTCTAGTGTTGAGAAACATCTTGTTGGTGATTTCTTTAAATTTAGGCCAATCAATAGAGATTTTTTGATGCAAAAAATACTCAGGATATCGACAGTACCATCAAGAATGATTCTTTACTGTGTTATAAACAAAGGCGTTTTTTTTCTTTGCATGCTTATAAAATTAAAACTTACAAAACTAATATTTATGGTGTCAACAGGTGAATTGTAGAGCATGCAAATACCAACAAAATTATCTATTAATTATTACTCTGTACTTCTCCTGAACAGCCGTGACCCCCACTACTTGGCCACATCCCTTGATCATTCTATTTTGGATATGTTTGCTGCAATTTTTCATATATTTGTAAAAGGATACTTTACTTTCACCATTTCAAAGTGTAAATCCGGCGCAAATAAAAAAAAGTGGATAAAACCAATTGTTCAAAAATTAATACATGGATACCCCCTGGTTTTGGCAAGAATAGAGTAGATGTAACTTATATCAGTTTCCACAGTATTTTTGTTTTTCACTGTTACTAATGATCCAATTGCATCGATCCCGGTCTCATTTTGTTGGTATTTTCATAAACTACAAGTGTCCTGGTGACACAATACAGATATTTTATTATTTTGATTTTATGCATGCGAAAAAAAGGCATTTTCTTACTTCAGTTGTTTATAATAAAGTAAAGGGTTATAGTTGCGAGTGGAAAACAGCAAAATTTTACGAAGAATTGCTTTTAATGTGATAGCACAGTCGGTATCCTGATAGTATTATTTGCACATAACCCGTTAATTTTTACTCTATTGATTGGCCTCACTGTTAAAATAACCGAGCTGGACTAGCATTTGCAATAGTTCTGAGCATTGGCATACTTTTAAGAAATTCTCGAAAATTGAAATACTTTACTTTTATTTTTATTAACCTGCTTATAACAATTCGAATTACACCTCAATTATAATTTTCGGTGAGGTCTAACTGTTCGCTTGTGGCCTAGACTAACAAACTCAAGAGTCTATTCATAATCAAATCAATTCGCATTCATAAAGAATAAACGCCTTTTGATTAGCTGATTTGGATTAATCGAGAATAATAGATTTTTCTAACATCTCTGTTGATTTACTTTTAACATATGTTGGCCGTTTATTGCAATTCATTAACCAGTTGGTTTCTGCTATATAGCACTACCTTTCTAACAGGTGACCACTATCGTTATTATTCTCTAAACCGCTAATAATTTTTCATTTACCATCAGTAGCAATAAAAGCTTTCGAATAACTTTATATCGGACAGCAAAAAAATTTTGAATGTTACATTTTCAGCAGCACTAATTAATTACTTGCTAGTTTGTTCTAAAGTAATTAAAATGCCAGGAACTCACCCAATTAACCAGTCACTGTTATAGTCTAGATATTTGTATCCAAGAAATAATACTGTTAAGATGATTATACGTTTCATTTTTTTAGTTACCTCTCTGTTTATTACCGTTGCATGTAAGAAATTGTGTAGCAACTAAAATTTATTAACGAGTACAAAATTCTATGTAACCATAATTAATTATTATTTTTTATTTCATCGATAATCTTCTTGCGTGTCTTAAATTATTTTTTGGATCGTTTACCACACCATAAAAATGATGGGACTATATGAAGAGTATATAATTACACCATCGGACAAACGAAGAACTTATAATCGAATTCTTTCTTGCTGACAAATTATTTATTACTATATGAAAGCTAGTTATAAATATATACTCAAAAAGGTAATTACTCGTAAAATTCCAAGCGTATTCGCCTTTGTCTATTCTTTTGAGGATTGGATGTTCAATAAGAGATTAAGTATCAATCCTTCGTTAACTCAACTAGGACTAACAACTAATTTATGTTAGGATGTTTTTAAAACTTTCTAGTTACACTAACACTAAAGTAGAGACGATTGCGATATTTTCAAAAGCTTATGTCTGCGGAAATAACACAACATAAAGTCTTCTGCAAATTGTTGAATTCCGAAGAACGACTTTTCGGGATCGGAAAAAATATTTTGAAAATGGAAGCGAAAAGCAATTTCTCCATTGATTCCGACTAGCCAAAATATTGTCAACAAGATTACTTTAAAAATCCTCAGACAAGTACCACATAGTTAGTGTCTTCTTTTTGAGAACTAACACCACATTGAAGAAAAAAGATACAGGGTGTAAACGGTTTGAGTGCAAATATTTTGAGGAATGGCAGTTTAGGTAAAAACAATTCAAAAGTCTTATGGCATTTTTACAATAAAGCTATAGTTTTGTCAGAAAAATGGAAAAGTCACAAGTTTTGTCCCTATTTTTACACTCACCTAGACATAATTTTGCTTGCAAAATGCTGGTAACGGTTGATACGAGGGGTGCCTTTTATATTTCGGGATTAGAGAACAAAAAGAAATATTAATCTTCGAAAATTGCTTTATTGTTTTTCAAAATATTCCCCATGAAGATCTATACACTTTTGCATGGGTTTGAACCAATTGTCGAAACACTTTTTCCACTCTGATTGAGGTATCTTCAAAACATGCATTCTAAACGCAGCCAACCGCTTCTTCAGGTGTCGAAAAATGTTGACCTCTCAGTTTGTTTTTTACGTACGGGAATATAAAAAGAAGTCATTTGGTGACAAGTCAGGACTATACGGCGGATGACTCATCAAATGGACGTTTTGAGTGGTCAAAAATGCAGTTGTTTGAGCCGATGTGTGTCGTGGTGAAGAGTGATCCGTCTTCGGCGGTTGGTTTTCCTCATTTCTTGGAAGACAACTGGCAAACAAATGGTTGTGTACCACTCAGGATTGACTGTTCTGCGTTGTTCTAGTGGTACGGTTGCGACATGTTCAGTTTTTCCAAAAAAACAAGAGATCATTTGCTTGTAAGTGCTTCGTGCGCGAACAACTTTTGATGGATTCGGCTCATTTTGAAACACCCATACAGTCGACTGCTGTTTACTTTCGGGCTCATACGCGTAAATCCACGATTCATCATCTGTCACTATGTCATAAACGTGTTTTGAAGCACCGCGATCGTATTTTTTGAGCTTTTCTTTCGACCAATCGAGACGAGCCTTTTTTTGAACGATTGACAAATTGTGTGGGATCCAACCCGAACAAATTTTTTTGACATTTAAATGTTTATGCAATATTGAATGTATGCTGGTCCCACTAATGTGTAAGGTTGACTCAATCTCACGATAGGTCACATGACGATCTTGCAATATCAGTTCGCGCACAGCATCAATGGTTTCCGGAACAACAACTGTTTTTGGACGACCTTCACGAAATTCGTCTTAAATTAAGTTCATCCATGCACTCTTGCTGACTTAATCCACGTCGAAAGTTGTAAAAAATAATCGCAAGAAAATGTTCACGATTTAATTCCATTTTTTGGCCGAGATCAATCCTTTAAGTTACTGTAAACAACACATAGGGCTCGTATGTCAAAACGTTCTGTGTACGTATAACCTTAAAAATGTCAAACTTAACGTAGAGCTGTCACTTGTCAGATTGCAACACTAGGGTTGTCCAATCCCGAAATATAAAAGGCAGCCCTCGTATATAAATAATTCCAAACAGTTTCTATGCCTTCACTAATCCCAATTTCATTAAGAAACCATTCTTTTCAGTTTTCAAATTAAATGAAAACTCGACATAAATCTATCGAGAACAAGCAGCCAGCCGTTTACAAGATGAGCTACATGTTTATAAAGTTTAACCCTAGTTTTTTTAATTCTCAACATTGTGTTTGTTCTGTAATGTGTTATGTAGAAAAATTGGCTAAAGACTGTGCATTTGTGCAGTTATGTGTTTAAATATTTGTTGTGATAATTTTTGAATTCATTGATTGTGTAAGTAGGTACTTTATTATCCAACATAAATAATAATATGAATTAATTAATTACTTTGGAAATTTAAAATACGTACTCGAGAGATCTTTTGAAGTATTTTGTGAAAATTTATTTCTAAATGTTTTTATTCTTGTGTTCTTTAACTTAATACATAAGAGAATTACGCAAATTTTAAAGGTTATCTCTAAACATTAGTTTTAAGAACGATAATGTTTTGAAAACGTTTATTTCTTAAATGTTTCATTTACCCAAATCAAGCAAATCGTCGACAAAATATAATTCTATACAAAAATCTGCAGTGCAATTTTCGTGTCGTCATTTTTTTACCAGTAAGAGAAAGGAGTAAAAGTAAGTGTATCGTCGGATAAGCGATGTTGTCGCATTGACAATAATTTACTTAATATATATGTTGTCATAACTTATTAAAACCCACAGACTATTGATTTATAAAAGGTTTTTGTTTGATTTAATGAGGACTATCGCCAGCTAAAATATATTCACTCATACTGTTTACACTGTTCTTTATAAGATTTTAATGCCATTGACAACGATGTCAGAATAAGACAACAACTTTTTCTTTAGTGTGTTATTCCCAAGAATACCAAAAAGACACTAGAAGATGCCACAAATAAGCTTCAGAAAACACATAGTGTTCAAGATATTGTACTATTAACTAAGATTTGCTGGTGGTGGTGGTATGATAATAGAATTGAAATTTCAATAGAATTTTTGATTTTCCATAACGTGTTCCATGGTTTTCCCACCTTTGATAACATGCCTAAAACTGAAAATGATATCACAGAACATATGGTAAACTTCTACGCTACGAATTGGTGGCATTGATGGCACTCATCTTTAAATTGAATCACTTGAAGTGAAAATGGCATATTGTGTGACTGGCCATCATAGATACATTATTCTACAATAATTACTAATTGAAGATTAAGGATAAAGAGGCAAAGTGAAAATACAGTAGCAGGGTGTCCAAAAGTAATGGGAACAGCTCAGCTAAACCTTAAAATTAAATAAGAACCATTCTGTATTTGTCAGTTAGAGAACGTACCCAAACTACGTGACCTATTTTTTGAGTTTTTTTTTTGAAAATGTGTTTTTTAATCATTTTGCAGGCGAAAAGTGAAAAAAATTTGGCTCATATACGTCTTTATTGGATAAGACTGCCTGTATTTATATATTTACTATTGAATAGAATTAATTAGAATCAATATTTTGAAGAAGAACCACATTTGTAAAAACAAATCGCTATACTAGTATGTAACTTAATTTATACCCAAGTTATATCGGTTATAATCCCCGATCAACTTTTAAAAACATGCAAAAACAACATGCATTCAACAAAATACATTCAGAATACCCACTTCAGGAAATAATTGCGAAGACGAACATTTTTCTTACTTCCAATCTCACAAAGTTCTTCAATTTTTAATAAAGTAAGACGCTCTGGCATTAATTTTTTTTTGTATTGCTTGAATTCATAAGGAATCGTTATAACATTTAATAAAAGCTTTGTACAACCGATCGTATAATGACATTATTGTACCAGCAGAAACTCTTCTCGACTTGCTTGTCAACTTCACTGAACCACGAACTGTCTGACGAACAGTGTCTGTTTTCAATCAGCTGACGTCTCGGCATATGTGCGTCAGCGCCACCAACTGTGAGTTTGAAAAACGCTAACACTATTCTCTACATTCAAACATAGGTCGAAAAAGCACGAAATTTTTCTAGGTAATATCGACTACGTGACAAAAACCTAACCCCTTCCCCCCGCGTCTGTTACCGACCGTAGTATTTTTAACCGGTTCACGTAGTATGGGTACGTTCCCTTACCAACATAACGATCAAACTGAAAATTAATACACATGAATTTCCCGGAAAACGGAAAACTAGCATATAAATTTTACTGAATAATATAGAGGGCGCTGTCGTCAATTTTTCGTACACCTTTCCATAGTTTTTATTAACATTTTCACGACTATGGATAAATTTTATGAAACATGTGTTAATTTCATTTAAAGATTCTCTAAATGGCCACCACTAGCTTCAATACCCTTGTCAGGAATTTATCTAATAGGAGAAAATGACCATTCATTATCTGTAATAGCATTTCTAGCTTCTCTAATTTTCCTTGATAATTCTTCTGTGGTATTAGTAGAATGTGTACAAAAAAATTTGCCAGCAGCGCCCTCCACATTGTTCCGCAAAACTAATACGCTAATATTGTCCGACTTTCCGTGAAATCCATGGAAATCAATTTTCAGTTTGATCGCCATTTCGGTTAAAAATACTAAATTAATTTATTAATTAATTTTTTTAGGGCTCCATAATTTTTAAAAAAGCATTTTTTCTGCCAAGTTTTGTTTAATCACCCTAATGTGACCTCAGAAAGCAAATCTGGCTCGCCTCCCCGTGGTGCACCCTGAGTAAGCACACATGCCGGTTGAAATCGGCCCGATGCCGGGTAGTGAAGGCAGTGTTGCATGTACACTTACGTACTGTTTCACACATGCCGGACAAATTTACGCGGCGCCTAGCCGATAGCTACCTATAATGTTAACGGGGATCGGCCCGATGCCTGGTGAATTTAACAGGCTATCACACGATCTCCTGGTTATTAAAACATGCATACTGTAACACACAAAATAGCAACTGACAAAGACCCTGTTATCAGAGTTCTGCGAACATCGAAGGTATTAGCCTATCCAACACTGAATATCTGTGCAAATTCGTCTTGGAACGTAACATGGATGTGATTCTTCTACAAGAGACACATGTTGCTGACGTATTACAGCTCTGGAAAAAAGGAAAAATTCAGGGATATAAATTGGTTGGAACAACACCACTCCCATTACAGCATAGCGTAAATGTTTGTTAAAATCGCGTTTACACTGGCCACAGCCTATGGCTATGTCCAACGTGAAAGCGTATTGCGCGATGCGGGCGGTGCCTTGAGTCAAAGTGACAGCGGAAACTGGGTGCGAAAACAAACCAACTGAGCGATCAGACAACGTAAAATCGTTACAAACGTACTAATTTAATTTCCAGTAAGGACACCATAAATGCTTTTTATGTATTTGAAAGCTTTACGCGTTTACGTGGGACACAGGTTAGGGCACTTACATAGATATATACAGATGAAACCAATAAAAGCGTGTTACGCATTATAAAATTTGGCGAAAGAGTCCATTGCATACATTACATTATATTATTTCGAACCTACGTTTATATGAGCGTTGTCATATATTTTTTAAACGCCTTTTATAATATAGACTCATACTTACAAATGTTTAATTTAAATTCTGGACGTATCTCTTGAAATTAGTGTCAATTAGTTGTCATTAAAACATTATGTTTCAAAACCTATTATCGCAGCTTCATGCCTATTAACGAGTATAATAACTACTAATGAGATAAAACATTCCTATAAGAACCAAAAAATATATTCACACAGTTCACTAACCCATGTCTCATCAAATTATCCGAATATATGATAAAAAATATTAACTTTGCTGAGTAACGTGAAGTCAACAGAGGGTGATTATAAAAGTGAAAAAGTATTCAATTAACAACATAGGGTGTTCCCTGATGTGATGTTGACGTGAACGAGTCCAGCGAGGTTATCCAACCCCTAAATAGACCGAAATATTAGGATTACTAAAAGAAATAATGCCACTAAAGCTAAAAAACATAGTTACTTATTTTCATTTAATGAAATGTCGATATTTTCAGCAATATTTTAGGTAAAGTTTGACATTGAATTAAAAAGTAATTAGTTAATTAAAGCCAAAACGTTATGAATAAATCTTACTAAAAAATATAAACCAAGAGTATAAATAAACATATTGTTAGTTACCCATTGTCGAACGTCAAATTTTTATTTACCACGTTCATTTAACAATTTTTTTCATTGCACATTAATAAATTTTTACTCAATTCTTCAGCAACTTCAAAAAAGCGGAAGTTCTCAATACGTCTGTATGCAGTTTTTATGTGTAGTCTCATTTTTTTAATGACGTGAGAAATACTGTTTTTCAGAAAATCGCAAAAAACATATTATTTTACCATAAAATTTTTTGGAGGCGCGCCTGCCAACAAATTAATATTCGAATTCTTGTATGAAAATTATAGAAAAGTGGGATGAAATTAAAATTAACACACTTCAACAAAGAAGAAGATTCTCAATTTATCTGTATAAACAGTTCGTCTGCTTAAGTTGGAATGGAAAACATATTAATATTAATACTAGGAAATACTCGTATTCATATCAATACTAGGAAAAAACTAACCTTAGTTTGGTCGTAAATACCCTGCTAGGTATACGACGTTCTTAAAAGCTTTTATTTAGTTTCACCTGTCCCGATGTTTGTCTGTAATCAAATCTTGCAAGTTAAATTTGATCCACTTCCCGATTACCGATGCATGTGTAAATCGAGTGACAATGCAAAATTATTATATTATTAGCTGATCTGATGATGGAATTGGAAGGTGGCCATAGGAACTCGGTAGTTAAACGACACAAAATCAAAAATAAATTTGATCCACTTCCCGGTTACCGATTAAGCTGAAATTTTGCAAGCGCATGTAAATCGGATGACAATGCAATGACAATGGGGGTGATCATGGCCATAGAAACTCGAGTTTGGGCTCATTTGATCCGTCTTGATGATTATTTTGGTGCTAGATGGTAACCAGGGTCTGTTGATGGAGCTGGAAGATGGCTATAGGAACTCGGTAATTTAACGACTCAACCCCATCGAGTTTGGCCTAGTATGATTTGTCTTGACGAGTCCTTTGGTGCTAGATGATAACCAGAGTCTGATGCTGGAGCTGGAAAATGGCAATAGAAATTCTGTATTTAAACGATATAACTCCATCGAGTTTGGGCTCGTTTGATTCGTCTTAACTAGTTTTTGGGGCTAGATGGTAACCAGGGTCTGACGTTGGAGCTGTGGTACAAGAGCGTCGAGTTTAATTCGTTTTTATGGGTGGACCGTTTTTGATGGGTGGTGAGTGGTGGTGGTTTGGTGGACGTTTGTTATGAATGTGGATTCTGTCTTCGATTAGATGGATTAGATGATTAACCCAATGCCAGGGTAAGAAGGTGCCGAGGGCTGAATGGTATAAGGGTCTATAAACATGTCATATCGCTAACATTGCGCCTCAGGATATCAGGGAGAACCCTGTTATAGGTACTGAAACCCTCATCCCCCTACCATGGACTTTTTTATCCTATACTCGTGGGAACGATACGACCAAAAAAGAAACTACTATATAAAGAAAGAGATGTTTCGAGAATTTGAAATTAAAGCGCCAAGAGAAGATTGTTAATGAAAGCGATGTCCACAAGCGACAACACTTGGAAAAAATAGTTTAGCAGTAGCTAAATATAGAGAAAACGAATCGTTAGACCAATGTACTAATAGGTAAGAGAATCGGTAGAATACAAACACAAGAGAAAAGGGAAAATAAATCACCTGAACAACGTGCTCTCAGGATAGATAACTTTAGAATACGTACACAAGAGAAAAGAAAAAATGAATTATAAGAACACTTGGCCAGCATCGAAATGAACAGAATGCTCCTACAAGCAACAAATGGCAATGGAACGCATTGTAACAGCAGAGAATGGACGGCAGAAAAAGACTATTCAGAGGAATATGCAACGTGGTAGCGTTGAGTACTTTAATAACGCAATAAATACCTTTTGCGATAAAGTGGGTACTATTTTATGAAGAGATGAGTTTACGCCTGGTTATACTACGTTTGTCACAAACTGAAAAACGCCTTCTTTCTGGAGTAACACCATTTATAAACATTGTAAAATTTAAGGGCTTATTTGGATAATATGGATTTCGTGGTAACTGAAAAATTGCCACATATGTTGCCTAGATATGTTCATAACTGTGAAATAGTGATTGTTACTTGGCATTTGGAGAATTTAAATATTACCTTTGAGTTTTCAGTTTCTGGGGATAATGTACTCGAAGCACTTTTTAACTTTTTTGATCTTTTAATAAACAAGTAATAAAAGCTTGTTTTTTTTAATTTTAATTTTACTTTTACATTTGATTCAATTGAAAAAACTTGCTCCGGAAAATTTTAGCTTCGCTCTTCCTTAATAATTATGATACTATCAATAGGCATGCATTCTTGTTTAATCGGCGTTAAATACGAGAATACGATTTTGAGTTGATCTGTAAATGATTTTTTATGTATATTCGCGATTACTCGAAAACCGACATGATGCCATATTTTTTCTGTAAAATTTGTTTTTGGCGCATCCGCCAAATATCGCATGAACGGAATACCTGCATTATGTGAATTCGATAATGAAAGAAAATAGGTTGAAATTACACCCGCTTTAAAAAAGATGAGGCACCCAATTTGCTAGTATGCACATGGTGGCTGCTTATGTTGGGATAATATGAAAAAAAATCATTATTAATATTAAAAAAAAATAAAAAATTGTTATAAAAAAATCTGGTTTGATATTTTGTACAAATTATAAACCTCCACATCCTTATGAAAATTGGAATTCGGTGCTATAATTTGTTGTAGTGATTTTTTGATCTTTAGAACAAACAAAAATTCTCATATTCACCGAGTCCTAAATTATTCATAATTCTTGGTTTTTCAACTGGAACTTCAACTAGCCATAGTTTCTTCATCCGACAAACATTCTGAGTAGGTTGACCCGTCATTAAAAATTGTAATAAAAATAAGTTTCGAATAATTCAATAAAAAATACAAAAATAACTAGAAAGCAAGAAATAATATGTTTATGTAACCAGTAAATACTACTAATTAAAATAGTAGGTGCCACGTTATAACATAAGTACCAAAGTTTTTAATAATTTGCTATGTATCAGTTATTGGTTTTTGTTAAAAATATTTATTACTGATATGCGTTGTTGTCATGTTTTCTAAAATTTTAAACCATTTTTGATCTGAACTGACGGCTTTCATGAGGTCTTCAATCATCATCTGATCTTCAATGTGCAAACATAAGTATTTCATTACTTCTATGTGCTCATCAACTTTCAGCTCTTGGTTATGTAAAAGTAGCAGATCTTGAGCGTTCTGACTATCCAGAACTTCATTTAAATCACCGCCACTTAAAAAAAACGTTGTCTTATTCAGACATGCAGAATTGGGTTTGGTCTTATGTAAAATATGCCTCATAAAAAATTCTTCATTTTCTGCAGATTTCTCAGCGTGTAAAGAAAACCAAACGGTGAGCAATTCTGATGACGGATTCGTGATCAGCGAGCAAAGATAGTTCGAATAGCTTATGTCGCATGTCTGGATCTTTATTTTTTGTGAGGGTGAAGATTTTAAATTGTTTCTTAAAATATAGTTTTGTTTATGAGTAACATATTTTTCTAACTATTCATTAAAGGCTGGAGTTCTAAAGGACATGCACCTTCAAGCTGCACTCTTATATTCATATCTCCTACTATACACATAGAACAGATGCACATCCATTCATATAAGTAATATGTCTTTTTCTCTAATATGTATTGTATTAATGCTTTTCTCCAAAGAAACAAACGTCGTAGCTTAAAAATGAAGATGTACTTACAAACTGACAGGAAATGCAAATATATATTAACAAATTTAATTTAAAAAAAAACTGTTTTTAAAAAATAATAAATAATTAGAGCAATTCCCAAAACAGTAGTACTCGCTAAATTATTCTTACCAAATTTGTTGTAAATTGTAGACAAGACAGATTTAATACGGTTAGTTTACATCTGAATGAATATAGGTGGTTGAACTGCGGATCTGTATGGTTATAACGGTTCCTTTCATATAAATAATATTAAGCCCTTAATAACTACATAAATTACCTCTTTACACCTTTGTTCAAATACTCCGATGACACCCACCTATGCATTCTCGCATGATTCCATACGTGGGAGCTTAGCTATATTATTACGATGAGTATTTCGAATACAAAAGAGAATTCTCCTGTGTACGATATATACCATATTTTTTTTATTTAGGTAATATATTCATATCATCCTTTAACACTTGGAACTCCCGCGGCTGTTAAGTATATATTAATAAAGGATCATTTATGAATTACCCATAAAAACCGTGCTCTTTTATTGGGTCAGAATAATCACTTTAATGCAGTATCTTTCAATCTTTCTGACAGTCGTGAGAACAACTTGCTGATTTTCAGAAATGTGTTTCAGTGTTGGTACTTGTCAACAAATGTGCTGAATTCCAGTGACTGAGAGAGAAATGGTGTATGTTTTTCACGTTATCGTGAATTATTTAGTTTCATGAGTTTAAATCTTACTAGTTACAAGTGTTTATCTTGTTCTCACAGTAAGAAAAGAGACAGTCTTGAATATTCTCTACGTAGATTAACTTATTATTTCCATAGTTTCATAATTAGAATATAGTTTCTTACATTTGTGAATATAACTTGTGCAATATTAAAATAAATTTTACCGTACCTAGAAATTTTTATTTTATTTTTTTTTTTTTTTTTCGAAAATGACTTTACCGATTTGGATAGTTTAGTCTGTTAAGAAGATTCCCTGACGTTCCCTACATGTTTCCGTGATTTAAGAAAATCATAAGAATCATGCCTTAAAAGATGTTCGCGGTACAAAATTATCAATTTCCAAAAGAACTTTTTCCTTTACCATATTGCATAATACACAAAATAACAAAAACTGAATACTTTAAATAAACTAGGGTCATTTGAAACTTTGCTTCCACTACTAAAGCTCTGAAACTCACTGAAACAGGTTATGCCTATTATTTATTATTGCTTCGGGAATACTGCCGACGCATTCGCCTTCTTTTGGAGTATCTCGTTGCTTAGAAAGAACTCTCGAGAAATTGTTTTTTGCCGTCCGCTATTATTTGTGATATTGGTTTTGGCTTTGATTAATATTCGTAATCCTTAGGTGTTTTCTAGAACTTCAGTGGCGTCGTAAGAATTACCTTAAACCCAATTTGAAGCCCCATTTTTAGAAATGCAGCCTTAAAAGAATGAAATTTGTAACAATATTTTATGAATTAATTACGCCAGTCAACAAAAACAAACTTGTGTGAATTGTACATGTGGCATGGTTTGCGATGTATTTTTGCCTCCTGAACTCGAATCCTTAGTCAGTAGTTTTCCAATGATTACCACCCACACAAAGTGTACAATCAAATCTCAATGACATGCTGAAAAGTGACGATGAAAAGAAAACGGAAAGTGACAGCGCGATTTCCAATAGCGGCCTAATTGAATAAAGACTTCTTGACTTCTTATTTCGTAATAAATGTTTTTACTTCGCTCCGTTAAGCTCTGCATCCGCTTCTACCTCCTCTAACTAGCATATTTTTGAAATCGAAAGAACAATCAAGTTTGATGAAGTAGGAAATCTGTAAACATTGCTGGATTTTAGATCTACCAGGCATAAGCACTCAGTAGGTAGCTACAATTGAGTAACTTACCTAAGTGATTATTATGTGGTGTTATGTTTTGTTATGTATTTTCACCATTTGGTTCTATTATTATATCGGTTAAGTTTTTATTCTTTTTTGTTATTAATAAGTTTTGTATTTATGTATTCTTTGGGAATAACACCACACTTAAAGACAAAAGTCTGTATAATTCAAAATTTACATAGGTACCTTTCAAGGTTTAGCTTAGAGCCCATTTTCAATGGCAATTAAGACAAAGAATTAGAAAAAGCTAAAACCACATTGTACAATTTCAACTTAAAATTTATTTCCGAAGTGTGGGGTTATTTCCAAAAAATTCATTAACACAAAGTAGGGATGCAATAATTATCACTCAGAAGAAAAATTCGGTTGCTTTATATTTCAGCACATTAACATAATCTAAGTTTACTGATTTCGGATATTGGATATTGGACATAAATTGTGTAGTGACGTATATACAACTGAATGTATTTTATGTCTGGAAAGTGTGTGGATAAACGAAAGAACCAGAACCACTAGAAAATAAACTGGCATGACAGCAAGCTTGTTCAGCTCGATGACTCTATACTAAAAATTAGAAAATAGATTACAGTCAAAACCATTCATAACATCACATTGTACATATATGCCGATATCGTTACAATGTAGATTCCCTTTGACATGTAGCTCTCTAAGAAATAGTCTCGTCATTATATTATCAAAAATTTTGTAAATAATCTCCACGTGCGCACAATTTTTAATACAACAAAAAGTTGTACACCAATAACAATTTGCAAATTTAGGTAAAACTATTGTTATGTTAGAGGACAGTGATTGCATTCTCCTACCTATATAATTCAAAGTCATACAGGAATATCTAGGAAAATTCGTCTTCGATACAGAATTGTTCGTGATAAACTTATCTATAACCAAGAGCAATAGAACTTTATACATGTAACTACAGTATTATCGCTTCCATTTCCTGATTTTGCTCTAATTGAATGAATTTAATTAAAAGTGAGATATCAACTGGAGTTTGTTTACTGTAAACTTGTTGTTACATTGAATATTCAACGTTTGCTATTTAAATGAATATATGACGCTATTAAACATTAAATTCGTCTTCGGTTCTCACGAAACAATTAAACATTAAATTATTCAAATTATTTATAGTTAATTAGGATCAAATATAAAATCTTTACAAAAGATTACACGCAACAAAAAGGTGGCATATATATCTGAACATCATATTCAAGGTATATTAAATCCACATAAAGTTGTTTTCAGTATTACCTTTGGTACTGAAGGAAACATAATCAAATTGAAATTAATTGCAATATAATACAATCGGTATTAAAAAACCAAAACGTTAAATTACTTATCTGTCCACCACAATATTTAAGTAACTTCTCCCAATAAATGCTAATTTGGACTTAATACACTTAATATTCTGGGGTACAGATATTTTAATAAAAGTTTTATATTTTCCAGTGCTGCTCTTCCTGAAAATTAATTATTTAGGCGATCAATCATTTTTTTAAATGGTAAATGCCTCTTAGGTTGCCGAACTTGTTTGGTTTAATTATGCTTTATCGACGTTAATTAAAGTACACATAAATCTGTGACAGGTCTTAAGTAAAGATTTTCTCAGTCACTCCTAATTATTCTCTTTTTCATAAAATGTGATTAAAGGTATTATTAATATGTTATCTTATTAAACATAACTTTGTTTGTTACCATTTTCAGAAACCTTTTAAGATAACACAGGAAGCCCCAAATGAATCCGTAATATAAACACCACTGATTATCTTATAAAATTGTCGGTTTTACCAAACTATGAAAAACAAGTTTAGTTTCCTTTCAATAAATTGAAATCTGTAGTAACTAACAATTAGGTAAGGTTTATTTCTAAAATAGTCAACACTTACTATGTGCACAACTAACAAATTGTTCATTTCAAGTACATTTTTAGATTTATAATAGATATTTAGTATTTATATTTTTACGGAAATAACGAAAATGAAAGATTTAATTGTGTGAGGCCCTGGAGGCTAGCCCACATCGCTTCTCAGCTTCGAAACTTATCATTCATTGTTCTTTAAAATCTCTTATATGTAATTGAAATGCATTTATTCAGTTCACTGAAATGACAAAACAATGCAGTAGGTTTTTCTTCATGTTTCTGCACATGTGTATTCGTCAGGATCTGTAATGAACTGCTCCAATATATCTAACGTTTTTGAATTGGCACTATTCCGTACACCAAATAGTAAATTAAGGCAACAGGGAATAGCTGAGGTATTCAATTGCTTTCTCATGCAAATGAAAAATCTATCAGCATGCTTACCTATTCAACTGGGTAAAATGACAAAAGTTTCATTTCATGCGCAACCATCCGAAATAACTTTCTAAACTAAACTCACCATTATAAGTGTACAATATTAAAGATATTTTATACAGTGATTTTTGTACAGGGTATTGCATTTATGACTTTACAGTGAAGTAACTACTTACAGAAAATTTGTTACACTGTTTATAATTCTCAGAACTGTTTTGAATTAAAACTGGACCATACAGTACGTCTTTAACTTTATCGTTAATTATTGATGAGTTAAAAATCGGTCTTACTAGTTCTGTAACAAAAATACAGACAATTCTGATAATTGGGACTGAAAGATAAATAAAATGTCAAATCTGTAATAACTATATACATATAACTAAATGAATTTTAGCATCTCGGAGATTCAGGAAAAAAACTAACCTACAGAGACCCCGAACCTGGAGCCGCGTTAATATTAGTTATAAATTTTGAGCTTCCAATCAATCGACGGAAGAGCAAGTGATGAATGTCCACTAGAAATAATATGTTGTATTGCGTTGGATTGGCAAATCTCAAAAAGAGAGTATTGCAAAAATTCAACTCTGACTTATTTCCTATTTGTGGACATCGCTCTATACCTCATTTCTTTTTCATATAAGTAAAAGTGTCTTTATGTAAACTCAATTGTCTTTAGTAATATACTATGGATACATGTTAACGTAAAGTTGAGGTACCTTCGTCTTTTATTGACCTATGGTCATAATAACCGTGACCCAAACTTTGGAAATAAGGCAGCGTCCCTAAACTACCTTGTCCTATTTCAGCCATTCTGATAAATCATCCCTGCCTCCATGTAGCCTAAAGTTCTTATGATGACCCCCCCCTCTCTCCTAGGGTGACAGGTAGAGGCTGTTTTTGTTAACAAACTATTAAAAAACTGTTTATTTTAAAATGGACAATACTGAAATTTATTATGTTTATATATATATATATATATATATATATATATATATATATATATATGTTTTAGATGGTTTCCGGGAATTCATCCGCGTAGTTGATAATTGATCCCTGCCGAGATCGATGGTAAAATGAAGACGTATGTGGGGCAAACTAATAGAAGAATTCAAGCTAGACGTGATGAACACCAGAACGCTGTGAGAAAGCAGGAAAATACAACATCCATTGCGGAACACGCCACCACGATGTCACACCGAATAGACTTTGAAAACACCAGAGTACTGGCAAATATAGAACACCCGAAATCAAGACTCGTAAGAGAGGCAATTGAAATAGCGAAGAGGCCTCACAGTCTAAACGCACGCAATGAAATTCAGAACTTATCGAATTGTTGGAAAATCCTATTAAATACCGTACCGGCCCGGACCCGTCCAATAACAACTCAACCGGAAATAACAAATCAGCAGGATGGAGCCGTGCCCACTGAGCGCCAAGGGCCAGTCACACGCAGCCGTTCACGGTGCCAACCGATAGGCGCCGAGCCGCGACTATATAACAGCGCGCGCGCTTCAGAAAATCTTAGTATTTGAGTAACTAGAAGCGAAAGCAGAAGGCTACGAGAATTATGCGAACCGACCTGAAGAGGGCAGATGTGACTCTACCGAAACGTCGTCATTTTACCATCGATCCCAGCAGGGATCAGTTATCAACTACGTGGATGAATTCCCGGAAACCATCTAAAACATTTAGTGCCCGCGAAAACTTAAAAACAAATATATATATATATATATATATATATATATATATATATTTCTTATCTTTGTGAGCATTCTGATTCAAATGGTGATTTTAACCACTCCTGTAAGTTTTCACTTATTGGGATATCTTTAACTCCAAAGAATTTTCTTCTCCCCGTGAAACCGTTTCAAATCCAGTATCATCTTCCGCATCATACCACTCCATAGTCAGCTCAAGCTAACAAAGTACTTACTGCTCTCGTTTTGTTATTATTCTCTTTCCAGGTTGTTTATAATGTGACTTGGTACGAGCATGAAATAAACTAACTTGTGTTGTTTTTTTACGCAAAACTATTACAGGTTCTCCCTGCAAATGTATAAATTACGATAGATTGAGCAAACATGGACTTTGTATTTTTTGTTCATTACATAAGATAATATTGTATATAATATTGGTGTATCCAATACAGTTTGGATATCTTTGGAAGGAACTCCAAACGATTATTATATCAATTCTATGAAGTAAAATCATTTGCCAGTGAAATTACCTTTAGACAATAAATTGTATATATCAGTTTGACCAATCTAAGTATTACATAAGCCAAATCTATCTTCAAAATGTTTATCACTGCAAATATATGCGTTCAAATATATACTCAGTTCTAGCGTCGATAAAAAGTATTATTTGTAATCCATGCTTGCAGTACTTTTGATTGAGGCGTATACATGATGAAGTTTGAGCGCCTTGAAATTAAAACATCTCATTATTGCAACCAGAAGTACTTATAGTGATAAGTTTTTTTAATTGCCAATAACGACATGAAATATGGACGAATCACGGCTTTTTGATGTATTTTTGGTTTTGAAATCTCTGGTAAAAGAATAACTACAAATCGGTTGAGAATTGCAAGAAATCGTAATATATGATTAACTGAACCATCAGTAGCAAAAATTGAATGAATGTCTTCATAGACTTGAACAATGAAGTGATCAAAGGCAAGCCTATAAAATTCTTCGTTATCCAATTCACTTTTGGTGTCTTTTTGTAATTTGCTCTCGGCATTGTCATAGATTGGTCCATTGAAGAATAATACACTTTATCTCGTCTACAACGAGACTTTTCCACATTGTTGTATCTATTCTTTTGAATAGCACGATTTGTCAGTCCTGTTACGGTATAAATGAATGTTTGTTCTTAGCATACGGAGGTTCTTTGTAATATTTATAGCGATTTCTACCATAAAAATAGTTTGTGCTAGGCTCAATACCATCTAATTCTAGACGATGTCATAATCACTTTCCAAGTAATCCATCCCTTTCATCGCCATACTTCCCTTTATACCATTCGGCAGTGTATACTCGAGATCTCTGTTGCCACATCTTACATATATCCTTACTCACCTAAAAAATGGATTGATAAAGATCATCCTAAAACCAAAATGACCATTCATCTAGAATCCTGATGTCAGCTTGACCATTGCAACTTCTCAAGAAGAACAATAACCTACAAAAACAAATCATTACCTCGGCTTCGAAGTTAATAGTGCATCCCTTACAAGGTATTGAATCCCAATGACACCCACGTAGCAACGATCAGAAGAACCTGAAAGTTCGTCTCCTTTAAAATATCAGTTTAATTCCTCGCCTATAGTTATTGGTTAAGACTATCAAATTTCTTTAAACCAATTTTTTATTCGCTTCTTAATGTATTTCAATTCATTTTTCCATAAAAAATACGTTTAACTACCATTATCATTATTATAAATAGTTATAAAAATATCTCATAAGACGACAACCAAAACAATTCAAAATCTTAAATACAACAAAAACGTAATGTATTGATACACGATTTGGTATATATTGTTCTGGATGTAACAAGAATTATACTAATGGGTTTCTTATTCAAATAGGTATAAACAATTCCAGAAAGCCATTAAACCAGTTACAAAACCAAACATATACTTTTTCCAACACCGCACGATGAATTTTACATCACATACAGCCACTTTAATAAATCACTTACGGCCCAACCCAAGCCCGACCCTGCAAGCTTACATATAGACAGCCGGCAGACGGAACTTCTTTTCGTAAATACAGGGGAAGCGAACATCGCGTGCCAGCGTTTACTGTACACTGTAGGTCAAATACCCCATGGAACAAGTCATTGATGCACAAGAACGTAGATAGTTGATTCTTAAAGTAGGGGGTTGCTGGTGCACGTTAGTTATAAATATTTGCGTTTGATGTTTAGTTTTATTCAGCAGTCACTCAGTCATATGGTTCCTATCGAAAAGGCAGGAAAATGCATTTCAAACGAGTTTACTAACAAAGACGCGAATGTTTACTTAAACTCTTGAAAGGCACAACATTGTATTTGCAAACATTCTGGATGTCGTTATCGTCACGATAGCTGTTTAAGAAACAACCAGTAGGAATTTTCAGAACAAATTATATTCGTGTGTAAAAACTACTTCATAACAGGTATTGCTGAAAGTCACGTTGACTAAAGACATTGAAATGTAAACATAATTTCCTACAAGAATTCTTAAATGAAGGAAGAATATTAAGAATGACAATTTATATAGGTACTACGTGACAGAAATCGAAAATGGTAAGATGAAAAACTATTCGTTTTTTGAGTCAAATTGGTATGTTTGTTTTTTTTGTTGACTTCTTAATTTTAAAATACTGGTTAAAAACAATGATTTTTTTGGCTTCATTAAGCATTGTTTTCATAATGTTAGTTTGTAAGATGCGATTGCAGATCAATGGTTTGCAAAACATGGAAAGCTAATGAAATGCACTGTGGAACCAGAGAAGGAGTAAAATTATCTTTAGCGACGAATACAGATTCTATTTGAGTATGCATGATGTTTGCATCACACTGTGAAGGTTATGAGGAGCTATTACTTATGACAGTAGATCACCACTAGTCTTTATCAGAGGCAAAATGACAGGTCAGTGCTATATCCAAGACATGGATACAACATGACAGTGCTCCGCGGCATGTAGGCAGACTACATTAGTCTACTTTGAACATAATCAAACTGATTGATTGTCTTGGCAACCAAAATCTTTTAATGTATGGCCGAGTTTGATGTGTCAGGGGTGGATGGTTTAAAAAAATTTACCACATCCTCTACAAACTCTAACGATACTTTGTCAAGTGCAAGTAGAATGGTATGAGATTCCTTTCGACGAAATCTATAACCTAATCTCAGATTTTATCGGATTCTAACCGACCGATTCCCTACAAATTTTTGTCGTTTTATTCCTTTAACATATAACACACTTACTTATTACTAGTTTACAATGTATATATATTTTTTGAAGATAAAAATAAAGCTAACATTTAACAGTATATAATATAGTTGATTCTGCTTTTTCCGGATTTGGACCGCGTAATTTTTTCGAATTAATTTATTTATATATCTGAAAACAGCATATAAACAAAGTTTTCCGACGTTTCGCCCGCACTTATAAGGGGTTTTTCAAGAATGAGAAAACAAAACAAATGTTACTTACCTTGCGACGACTCCATTCGTTTCGTCTTTTTCTCACAAACACACTTTGAAACTTCACTTTTTTAAACTTATCAGAATAACGCACAAATTTTATTTGAACTAATACTTTGGATCTAGCCAACAAAGAAATAATAATTCCGGGTAAAAGAAGAGTAGGGGGCACTTAATATGATTATTACGGATTGTTTTCTGGTATTTTTGAATAGCTTCCTCGAATTTTTATTAGTTGGTAATGTAAGTGATTTATTTTGTTGATGCGACATTTGAAATGTGGATGCAGGGTTGCCAGATGGGCGAAAGTTCAAATCCTTTGTCACGGAATTTTCTGGTGAAATAATACGGAGATTTGGCCACGACTGAGGAGCTGTCGAAGAGGATTTGGTGGCCCGTTTCGTGTGATGTTCAGCTACAGCAGAGTTTCAAACACCGCTTGTGCTCACATAGACGGGTGTGCTCACATAGATCGATCTGTTTCACCGATGTATCCTGCCCCACACGAGCATGGAATGCTATCCCTAATAATCCTATTGAGTGCCTCCTACCCTTCTTTTTCCGGAATTTCAGGTGGCCAATTATTATTTCTTTGTTGGCTAGATCCAAAGTATTAGTTCATTTACAATTTGTGCATCATTGTGACAAGTTTAAAAAACTTTTTTTTGAAAGAATAAAACGAAACTAATGGAGTCGCCGCAAGGTAAGTAACATTTGTTTTTTTTTCTCATCCTTGAAAAAGCCCCTTATAAGTATGGGAAAACGTCGGAAAACTTTGTTTATATTCTGGTTTCAGATATATAAATAAATTATTTCGAAAAATGACGCGGTCCAAATTCGGAAAAAGCAGAATCAGCTATGACTCTTGCCGCGAAAACATACGTTCTCAACATAGACTATAGACTAATGTTTTCTAGTTGGTCTGGTATTGGTAAATGATCACATTTATATATTGGATATTTCTTTAGTATAAGTGCTACTTAAATGGATATTAATACGATTAGTAGTGGTGAGTCTCTCAGTACAAGCGGAACTTTGTCATTAGGTATTCGATTCATGTGTTCTGACTCTTGACATACTTATCCCAAGTTAAGTTAAATTAGATTAGATTAGAATCTTCAATTATATTTTTATAGACTTCTGTTATTTTATTAAGTTCCATAAGTTCTCAACAGGTAAAGTCATTTCAATTTTATTTCAGTTTTATAATGTAAAATTTTGGACCATGGTTCCCAAACAATACAATGGTTTGTACGAAGTTAATCCTGCGTACCGTTACCGAATCATCCGGCGTAAGGTTCATGAACTACTCAAAGCGCATGTCTGAAATTTGTACGGTTCCAATTTGAGAGCTAATTTCTTCACATTAGGAGTGATTGGTGGGGAGAAAAATAGCTAATTACCCGGCGTTGCTTTTCCATTTCGGGCTTAATGCATCAACTGTTTTTTCTAAAAACGTTAGAAAACAAAACATAATTTTACTCTTAATTGTAGATTTCTCCTGTTATTGCTACATATACCTCAATAATTTTTGTTTATTTGTTTTACTAATGTTTAATTAAGTTCATAAGTAAATGAACTATCAGTTCTTTAAAAACTCGCGAACTGGGAAAACCGTTCACAAACCGTACTCATTTTGGTTGGTAAAAAAGACTGAATCATTCCATGTACAGTGCAAGCTTTTGTTGGAAGACTTTTGAGATAATTCACATGCGCTGAATCGTTCATATATGGTTATGTATCAGGTTGGTACAAACCTCAAAATCGTACGAAAGTGTGCCTATGTTCGTTTAAGTTTGTTGTGTCCTGAGCTGAATCATTCCATGTACAGTGCAAGCTTTTGTTCATAGACTTTTGAGATAATTCACATGCGCTGAATCGTTCATATATGGTTATGTATCAGGTTGGTACAAACCTCAAAATCGTACGATAATGTGCCTATGTTCGTTTAAGTTTGTTGGGTCCTGCATATTTCTACCAGTTTTCTCGAGTGAAAATCGCTTACAATATTTACAGGACTCCCATCGGTATGATATAATTATGTACGAAATTTCAGAGATCATAGAAAAAACTTAATAACCGGCTCGATCGATGTTTATGACATTTTTTATGTATATTATATACACATATATGAGAAAGGTCACAAAATATATTTCATACCGCTAGGTGAATAGTGTCCCAAAAAAATTTTTATCCCTGAAACCAAATGTGACACACATGTAAAATTCATAATGCTCTTTTAAATTTGTTTGTTTTTCCGGAACCTAAAGTAATATACCTAGTCATAAAAATTAAGAAGTTGATTCCTTTTTTAACTGAAGTAATACATGATTTGTCATTTTGAGAAAATAGAAATATTAAATTGGGAAATGTGGGTTAGTATTAGTTTAGAAAGAATTCAATATATCCGAAATAGAAAGTAATAACTAGTGTGACCCTAGATATACATACTCTTCTAAAATAAATAAAAGCGTGTTTTATCAATTTTCCACATTCAGTTATCCGATAGGGAGCAAGTGGATTCTTTTTTAAGAAAAATTCACTATTTTTTGGGAACATTCTGTAGAAACCAAAGGCCAAGGCTGGGGAGAGCGGAAGAAGGTTCTCGACTAGAAATAATTTCTATAAAATACTATTACAAAGAGTTGTCTTGGTATTTGCATAATTATTGCCTATAAATGTAGGTTTCTTATGCAAATAATCCACAAAAATGACAGCTTCAGCACCGTAAACAGCTGAAAGCATCACTTTTCCAGCTAATGGAACCTCCTTGAATTTATGAGAGAAAATCATCAATCATACTAATAAACTGGTTCCTTTCGAATATTCTTATAACTTTTTGCAATAATTGTAATCATTGCAATAATTTCAAACTTTTCGGATTCTTATCGTATTGGTATGTAGTAAAATTAATTTAAATTTAGTGTAAAATTTTCTTAGAACTTGATTATCGTAGCAAAATTCACCTAGATAGAAAATTTCAGATTTTCTTAGATCAAATGTCGTAACAAAAAAATTATTTGCTATGGTATTGCCCATCTAGATGGAGATAAATTTTAATTACTGACCAATCTCTTAAGCCACAAATACAGTATCGATTATCATTTAAAGATCCTGTAACAAACGTTAGTGGTTATATCCATCAATAAGATTTCTTCTTTGGTATTGATCCACATATTGCTGGGTAAGGTTTCGCTGCTAGCAACGTTTTAAAAATACAGTAACCTCGTTTTTACTTGACGTTTTCTTGTTAAAGCTCATGTGAAGTGATATTTTCTCAATTAAAGTGCGAAACTTGTATGAATTAAATTCTCTTGAGAACGCATTCTTAAAGAATTGGTATTCAAGAGTGTTGTCACATCGGGTAACGCCACTGAATGCACTGAATTCATTTCCACGGATATCGTAGCGTCTTTTTAAGTATTATGCATTCATTGTAACATGTCTTGTAATTCTCACGTTACGTCCCGTGTTATCGATTTAATAAGATACAAGCTGATATGCACTGAATATTGTTGATATTATTAATTGGACAAACATACCAATTAGTGTTTTTGTAATGTGTTAATGCGATAAAAGATATCACAACATAAGCCTCAGTATCTGAAATTTAATTGAAAAAATAACAATAAAACTGATTGTTATTGTTCTCACAGATTTGAATGAAGGTTAGATAAAATTAAGATGAATACAAAAAACTTATGGCTTGTACATTCCATACCGAATAAATTTTATATGGATAATATAAACATTAATTAATATAATCTATACAAGATTAGGTAAATATAAACAAGCAAAAATAAAACAGTTCAGTTCAAACTATATTTTCTCCTTGTCAACCGATTTCTTTTTGCGGCAATATCACCACAATTGCTCAAAAGTCTGTATATTTAGGGTTTTAGGGTCTAAATCAGACCCAGTTTTCAATAATCGTAAAAACTAATAACTGAATAAGCAATTAAAAATTAAAAAGTTTTCGGTGAGAATTGTAGCAATTTTCAATTTGATATTAAATGTTTGATAATAATACGGATGTAACTAAGGAAGCATTTAAAAATTCTAAATATCATGCGAAATAACAATGATACCTACAGAGAAATATCTGCAAATGTTTTGAATTATGTTTTAAGCATCAATTGTTACAAAATGCATTGCGTCCAAAAGTGAGGTTAACCGTCTTCTCTATATTGTTATAAAAAAGGTTGAAAAGTTCGTATTGCTATTTTCGCCCAGACAGACAGTTTATTAAGGAATAGGTTGTGCGAGGCTGGCGATTTGTACTCGTATATAGACTCAATCATTCCATTTATAGACTCAATTTTGTTAACAACTTTTTTGTATCCCATTTTCAGAATTACAACTACAAAATAATTTCCATTTCTTTTATTACTGACAAGCAATTGTTTTCCAAAAATAAATTAATTGAAACTACCATATTTTTGTGTGCAGACTCAAAATACAGTTAAGTATTATAATAGGATTGGCAACCCTGTTATGGATTCCAATTACTGGCAAGTAGCACAGGCATCAGATAAACATTTGATACGCTTACAGCACTGCGGGAGTCATATGTCAATCGGTAGCAATTGTTTTAATGAAACATATATATTTTGTTAGTGCATTCTAAAATTAAGTGATATTAATTTCGAGCAATGTTTGCTATCAGGTTTTCCTTCATACCTGAGGACAGTCGAACGAAAACGTTTGTAAAGCGTCAGCAGACTTACGCAAACATTTTTTTGTCCAAAACACAGGTTTTTCAATAATTTAAGGCATTTTCAGAATTAAGGAGGTTCATGAAAAATAAACCGGGCACTCATAATTATAGGGGCGCGGTTAAGTTTGAGTCAAACCAGGAGCCTGTTTCATAATCAACTTGTAACTTGTAGTTTTGTAACTTGTAGAATTTCGTTTCGAAATTCAACAAAATTATTCTACAAGTTACAACTTGTAATATCCAAAATATTAGTATTTTAAATTTTCAAATTGTGTACATGTCAAATATTATTTTTTAGGATTCTACAATTTGTAACTTGTAGAATAATTTTGTTGAATTACGAAATGAATTTTTTTTTAAAGTTACAAAATTACAAGTTAAAAGTTGATTATGAAACAGGCCCATGGGGTATCAAAGTTTGAACAATGAACTGGACAAGAGAAAAACTTGCATGAAAATGTTTTGTGGAAACCTTTCACAGTAACAAAAGGTCTACAGAAGGGAAAGGTGCCTTGACTGTTTTGAAATCAACTAAGAATTATTAACATCTTGGGAGTGTGTTATTACTACTGTGGGTGAGAACTGGATATTTGCCTACAACGTGGAAACTAAGCTTAGAAGGCGCACTTCAGTCCAAATTTGATTGCCAGGGAATCAACCACAAATAGTTCTTTTTTATTTAATTTCGGCTTCATAATTTTTAATATACGACAGACTGTTGCAACAATTTTTTAGGCCACCTCTGAGATATCGGTGTCTTAAGTTTTATTACACATTGGGAACATCTGATGGTACAAGAATATGTAAATGTAGCTGTTGTCGTATAATTAGTATTTCCTACACTAATACGGAGAGTTTACAGCCTGAAAAATTAGACAGTTCAGATCAGTCTATGCCATATTTTGTTTGCAGCCTAATACGTTCTGCCACATAATGAACCCAAGATTAGCTACCTAATGACTTCGAATTAGCATTAAGAGAAAACTTTTAGACATTCAGAAAACGCATTAACTAACTCATACATTTATCTACTGGTATTCAAACAATGATTTGTTGCTTTGTTCTCCGAAATTAATGCGTGGTTTCACTCATCAGCAACTGGTACGATAACTTATCGCATTTCCTTTGATACTGATAACTGACACGACTGATGTCGTATGTCACAACTTTTCTCGGCATAATAGAATAAATAATATATACAATTCATTTCTGTACATTTGATATACTTGAAAAGTTTCCTACGTTCGCTTGAATTCATAGATATTCGATAAAGTTTTCTCCATAAAGAATAATAACATGAGACAATAGATAAACATCGAGTTCAACAAAACCATTAATACTAGTCGCCAGAAAGATTCTGATACTTTCATTCGAACGCACATTAAGTACGTGCGATGTTTACTCAATAATAAGAAACATATATATATTTTTTTTTCAAAAAAATAGTTATGTGCTCATCACTATTATTGACATAGTTTTCGATACATATTATAGATTTATAACATCCTACTTTCATCATGTGGTTATTATGCGAAATATTGACATTTAGGAGTCATACATGAATTACGTTAGGTGTTTTGTTTTGAAAATTTGGTCCCCTTGGTGACATTCGGTACAATGTAGTGATACTGTCACGAGAATTCATCCGACAGCTGGTGCAATCGGCCATCAACCAATTCGTGGAAGGGACATTATTCCGATAAATTCTGGGCACCCGAAATGTTTGTCTCTCCACAGGCGGACCGCTGCCGTTACTGGGAATTCCCTTAAAGCTTCCAGAACATGAAAGAGTTTCTCGATGGTTCGTGGACGTACCAGACAATTCCAAGATAAATATATAAATAAGAAACAGCTGGCGATAGGAGGCATGCTATTTTCGTCGGTCGTATTGAATACTAAGTAGATATAAATTGTAAATAGTAGTTTCTGTGAATATAAATTTGTGTTAAAGTAGTGGAAATAAATTAGATGAGTTGGACTGTGTTTTTAAATAAATCCAAGAACTGAACAGAACCCGAGTGTGAAAATAAAAACATTACAATACTGATTCTATTATGTACCACAACCGGCACGCCACTAAAAATAAACTCCTACCATAAAATATTACACTTGGGCGGTACTTGTTTTAAACTGGGGAATACCAGGCATACACAATATTTACTCTTACTCCTGTCTGGAATTGATTTCCAACTGAAAAACAACCTTCTTAGATCAGTTTATAATTTGATCTGAAATAATAACTAAAAGGTAACATGAGGTTACTGATGCTTACCGCTCGCCTTTAAATGAGCTTTCTGTTGCCCTCCTCCTTTAAATGAGATGTGGTGAGATTTAGCCCGAGCTTACCTTCTCCTCCCCCCTTTTGGAAACTCCCTTAGTTTGATATAATTTTATCAAAATAGAAACCAAACCATAAAGTGTCAAATTTTACATTTTATGTAATTGCCACTAAGAATTTTTTTATTTAATTTCTTTAATTTAATTCTGTTATTTTTAGTGCCAATGAAAATGGGGTCTGAATTAGACCCACAAATATCAAAAATACGAACCTGTAATTTATAATTCGTCTCTGAAAATTCAAAACATTGAGCTTTTATGGACTGGTTATTTAGGTAGAGTATCTAGTTTAATAGATAGATCGGTAAAAACTGACTGAAATCGCTAGATCTACCTAATAATCAGCAGCGTTGGAAATATTGAAACTCTACATAACTAGGGTTTCCGTGCATAGGACGTAATACGCTCAATTGGGGTTATAGACTTATAGACAACTTATAGAGACCACAGTTGTTAAATACAAAGGCCACCTAACCAATTAACGGTTACCAAGGCAGTGGCCAATCAGGGGAGAGAGTTCAACGCTTCCCGGAACGTTTGAATTGAAGATTCAATGTTTAGGAGTTAACAATTATTCTGGAAATACCTACATGAACAGAAGAAAGTAAATAATAAAGTAAAGAGCGATAGTCATTCTAGACTGAACGATGGAAGCGAAAGGTTCTTGCTAAATAATATACTTCCCGTCTCTCGTTGTCTTCCTATCCCTGTTTCTCTTTCTTTGTGGCATTCTTAGTAGTAGAAATAAATTTAAGAAAAATTAAAATCATATTTTGTTACGAATCAAGTATTTATCCCAATCTGTAAATAGTTATATTTATGTAATCGTATTTTTTCTAAGATCCCCGCTCACTTACATAAAAAAATTAACTCCTATGGAATTTTTATTATAATTATGGTAAAAAGTGTAAATGCACAAAGTACTCGAAGATGATTTCATAGATAATAAATTTGACACACAGCGGCAAACCTACAAAAAAATAACAGTTCGTTCGCTTTCACATTCAAAGTATTTTTGGTTAATTCAAAACGATATTTTTTTGTTTATGCTTTGAGTCATATGAACTATGTGTTCTAAGGTCTGTTATTAATGTGAACAGCACGCTACCTCTAGAAGTATATGTACTAAAGTCCGATATTAAGGAGTTTAAAAGTGGGTTATTTACTCTAAACTCAAATATAATTCAGAAGTGTTAATGTAAATTTTTTCTTTATAATCTGAATTTAGCACACAAATGGCAACTTGATAACTGTTAACCACAACTGGCAAGATTGAATATTTGTGGTGTTCTGAAGTGCGTCAGGTCTCATATTTATTAGAAAGCAAATTTTGTGCTAGTAATTGTATGTTCTATTTGTTTATTTAATATAATTTATTGATTTTCTATAACAGAAGAAACTCCTAATATATAACCTACTTCCTGTTTCTTTCACAAAAAAACTAAGCTGTGAGGCTACTTCAAGGTCAAAGAAGTGTCGGAACAAAGTCTAATTTTTTGCATTTCACTACCTACCGGATCTATTTTCATATATATTTTGCTTCAAAAATTGCTGTCACGAAGACAATCTTTTATAAATTCAAAGATCTAGTTTAATCATGATGCTTAAAAATGTATACTTTGGTGTTAAACTGTATTAATACAATAACACATTTTATATTTAGTGATATTAAACCAATTTTCCAGATAATTGGTAACCGATTTTTAACCGAAGCCTTCTTCAGTTACACTTCTGCTTAAATATATAATATAATAGTCATTGTCATTATATATACCTTTAATGATTATTATTTTAATATATTTCTTTTATTTCAGGTACGTTACATTGCATACAATTGTCACAATCAGGTAATTAAAATCTATGAATCGTTCTCTCTTTTTGTTTGTTTCTTAATACTTTGACATATGTTGATACCATATGTCAAAGTATTAAGTTTGTTTTATAACTCACTCAGCTTGTAGAAAAACAACAGAATCCTTAGTATGCGAGTCCCACTCACATTTCACCAAATGTGTTATTAATTTGCTTGTAGCTTCTGTAACACCAGGCATGAAACTTGACGAGCTCATTCCAGATGGGACCTGTACCTTCTTTTCTTTCTTTGCTTTATCTTTTTCAATTCAAATATACAGTTATCATGTTTTAAAGTTAAATTACAAACAAAAAGCAGTATAAGAATATTGTTGTTAATTCAGGTAATTAGTGGTAGTTTACCTATATAAAAAAACGACAAGCTATGAAAAACAAGTTTTAAATCGCTCAAATTAACTTGAGTAATACCTCGCAACAGGATGCAAATCCTATAAATAAAAAAGGAGAAGGAAATATACACACTGTTAAAAGAGAAAACAATTTGACGTTATTAAATTACGTCTAATTACGAACCAAGCAACTACTCTTATTAAAACTAGTAATCTTATAATTCTTAGATAAGTGCATGAGTTATGCAGATGTTCTCATAGGTATCCCTGCTTCATTTATTTCAAATTTCTCGTATTAATAAACGCCATTCGCGTTCGAGTATATAAGCGAGGATATTTATTTATCTCAGCAAATGAACTATTTAATTAATAGTTGCAATTAATGCATTTCAGTTATTGTGCAATTACAGGATTACAAGGGAATGTATATAGGTACACAAAAAGCCTCTTACTTAAGTATTACCCATGGAAAGCGTAACGGATTTTAAATCATTAAAACAACATACAAGATTGTTAACAACACGGAACACAAAACCCGAAAAGCAGTTAGAAGTTCCGAAGACTTACCGCGATCCTGTTTTAATTCTCGTTAATTAACGAGTAATTAAAATTTTCAAGTTATGGTAGCAAAGCAAAAATACATTAAGCAAACTTAATTTGAATAGCTTTAATGTCTAATCTTGGATTCTAACTCCATTTATAATCAATTAATAGTTTTATGATTGGAAGTTATTCCTTCCAACATTCATTAGTAACAAACCAATATATTATTTTAATTCGGACATTCTTTCTTGTTAAACATGATTAAAAGTATTTTTATAGGATGTAGCGTCTGCTTAGCATTATTTTATATCTAGCCGATCATCTTAGCTGACCGGAAGTCGAATCGACGAGATGATACATTGAACCTAAATTCACCAGACGATGAATTCGAAGTCGTTCACGGCCAAGGCTTGTCATTATTTCGTCTTTCGGCTTAAAACTGTATCTTGGTGACAAATTGTAAAACTACACAATAATACCTTGTTTCAAAACTGTACCAATTTTATCTTTACCAACAACATTTATAATGGGAACGTACATCACTTAGAAAATAAGCATTTATTTTCTGTCACCTCAAGTATATACAGGTTTGGGAAGATTACCAAAAAAAAAAGTTTTGAGAAATACGTCACCTCACCGGCAGGATTTTTTAAATCGATAATTTCAACAATATAGAGTGTGGTAGTTGTTCCATTCCAGATTATTTCACTATTTGGTTAAATAATAAAATAAAAACGTGGCATTTTTACAGCTTTTTGTCTGGTACTGATTAAAAATTACTGTTTTTTCTGGCACGATTTTTACAACCTTTGTTGATTTATTTGAAATAATTAGTAGTGTTGTCAATATTGACAACCATAGATAGATTACATGTGAAA
The DNA here is from genome assembly GCA_034190945.1 of Octodonta nipae. Lineage (NCBI taxonomy): Eukaryota > Metazoa > Arthropoda > Insecta > Coleoptera > Chrysomelidae > Octodonta > Octodonta nipae. The sequence goes on from CM067217.1 coordinate 48,857,434, forward strand.
TATTTCATTAGAGGTTCAACTATGATAGAACTTACAGACACTGAAATATTTGAAGATAGAATAAGCATCTCTACAAGTTTAATGAAACGAGTTAAAAATCGTCGAAATTATATCGATCTAAGAAGCTACTAATATAGATACATACAAAGTCCAGTTAGTACAAGAATTACAAGAAGATGATCCTGGCAGAAGGATGCAGTTTTGTCAGAAAATGATCCGTAACAATAATCATAATGATAATTTTGTATATAATATTGCATTCTCTGATGAAGCGACATTTTACCTGAATTAATTTGTTAATCGGCATTGCAACTGTATTAATAAGAAACCTTACTGGATGGAGCAGATTCGCACTTAATATCCTGAAAAACTAAATATATGAGCGGGTATGCACATAATCATCGACCTATTTCTTCTTAGAGAATATTTAAACGCTAATGGTTATTTACAACGTCTACGGGAAAAAAATTGGTCCTGAAATAATTCGTTTATTTCTGAACCAGGAGAATCCTGCATTAATTTCAGATGACATTTGCTATCAGCAAGATAGAGCTTCGCCACATTGTGGAATTAACGTGAATCAGTACCTAAATAAAAGATTTCCACAGCAATGGAAAGGCGAAGAGGATAAAGTGAATGATCACTGCGATCTCCCGATTTGAGTCCTTTAGACTTTTTCTTTTGACGAAATCTCTTGTGTATAGGACCTCACCTCGATCCATATAAAATTTGGATATGGAATTAGGATGGCTCTGCAAGAAATTTCACAGGATAGCATGCAAAACTCATTACGGCTCTCCATTGATCGATTAATATATTGTTAGGCTAGCGAAGGTCTTTAATTTGAACATTTGCTATGATTACTTACTGTTTCCATATTAAATATTTTAATATTTAGTGTTATGAAACTATAATTTTCATTAATAATAACTTTTGTTCTATATTTGATTTTATCTAATATTGAAAGAATCTAGATTCGCACATCAGTCAAACCTCATATCACTGTAATTATTCAAAAAATACCTTAAAAATCAACGGGGACGTTATATCATAAAACACATGATAGTTGTTCGAAATCAAAATACTTAAGTAGATCCGGAGGTGATGCAATTATTCTATATACTTTTTATAACAAAGTTTTTCAGAAATTTTGACAAATAAACGCAAAAAGGCGTAAACTTAACGTAATATTTGTACAGAAATCTGAAATGTCATAAAATAATGATTATTGATCGGACAGGGTATTTGTAACTGTTTTCATTTCTATTTACTTGAGGAAAATGCATGAGCTTCAAGTAAATAATTTCTAAATGAATGTTGATGTATTACAAAAGAAATTTGAAACAAAGTATAGTAGAGACCACATTCAAAAAAAAACAGACTCGGTCAAATTTATTTGACGAACACAACAAATTGTGCATTTTAACGAATAAATATTGCGAATAAACAATCCAAGCACAATGACTTGAGTCCTAGAGTCGAAACATCTCCAAAACAGGTAAGTATACATAATATACAATACACATATTTCTACACAGAAAGTCAGATGTTGAGCCTATTGTAAAAATTTCTTTCTATCAGAACATCTGTGAGGAAGACTTTCTATGATGCGGTCAAATTTTCGAAAATTCCCCTAAAACAAATTTGAAATACTTATCTGTTATAGATAATTTTACTTTCATTAGCAATTTCACAGTATTTTGTAATGCATTTAAAAAGGTCCTCTTGTAAACTCTTTTTCATAGCATAATTGTGCTCATTCTCTATCCACCTATAATTCTATAGGTTAATCGCGTAATTTAACATCAACATCTGATTTATTTCATATTTGAATAATTTAAGCATCGTACGCCACCTTGAAGGTGTGAATGTTGTTATGAAGAGAAACTATCCATGTCAAATCGGATTATTTATTTTCATCTCATGAAACCTCATTTACGAATAATTTATTTATGGACTTTTCTACTGATATATTGGCTTTTGCTCTGAGTTATAACTTTACTTTCTTTAAAGGCCTTAATGAATTATGGTTTCATTCCATTATAACATGACTTGCGTTTTAGCTCCAAATCTTTTTATGAAGGCATGTTCGATCATTCGATTTAAGAAAGCCAGACAAAATATCACAGTTTTTTGTATCTTAGAAGTTTAAATCAGTCTTAAAAGCGAAGATTAAACTTTCCATTTCGGCACAAAGCTATTAAATTCCTTTAATATTTGTACTCTAGAGGTCGGCATTTTTCTCAATTCTCATAGAACATTTTAGCAAAGCGAGATAGCCTGAAAACAAACTGTTACATAGATGATCGAACTGAAAATAGTAGTTCTAGAAATATAAGCGGAATCTACCTTAACCGTACTGATTTACAATAAATTGCTTTAGCTAAATTGATATTTTATCATTATAATATTTATTTCTGTTCAACAGATACAATTTGCACAACCTGATAAAAATATGTTCTTGTTGGTTGGTTAACTCTCCGGAATGGTTTCTTAACCAGATTCTTTATTAAAGTTCAATATGATAAAGCGAGAATAAATAAAATATTTACTGTGATAGATGTCCACACCTTGAGACAAAACATTAAAAATTGTCAACCACTTTTCAGTTACTCTTTTTTATATACCTTATATAACAAACAACTATCTTAATTTTCTTTTTCTGCTGATAAAAGTTACATTTCCGTTGCATAATAACAATAAATTCCAAAGCAAATTATACGCAATTTCTAATAATATAATATTTCAATTTTTTATATGTCATGACAAGGTTATGAGTGACTGATTGATTGAAAATAAATGTCATATTTTGCAGTATTAATTATAACAACTATTAATATTGATAATTTTCCATAAATTTTTAATCTTCATAATAAACAACTCCCTCGCACATTAAAATTTACTGCTATATAAAATTGCAGCAATTACAATAGATTGATTGCAAAAATTTCAGGTTGAAAAGTTGTGCAAAATTTTCATTTTTTCCATTGCTATTTAACGCTGAAAATTTGTTCTTTAATCTGAATTATATATTTTTTTCATATTATAGTCCTTGAATATAACACAATAAGTATAATAAGTTTAAAGGACCTAAGATCGATGTATACACTGTATATTGTAACTGAAAACTGTTAGTTACAATTTGGCTTTAACGAAGTTCAATGCAATGAAATTTAGAGCTCACTGTATGTAAGAAGTCGTTTGTTTATTACCAACTATGGAGGATGGTAAAATTGGATACCAAAAATTATCAGAAATATTTTTAATTTAGCTCTTTTAACGAAATAATATAAAAGCATGTGGGGCACAAATGTCAAAATGGGTGATAGAGTTAAATAACTCCAACGTCGACTTTCAGCTACAAGGAAATGCTGATCATAGGATTTTCAGACCAAACAGCAATATAAAACTACTGGGAACTAGTTTATTATTACAAGCCTCGTGTTCTTGAATTCCCATTTAGGGCAAGCCAGTATTCAAATAATAATAAATATTTTAGGAAACAATACTTTTACCATTACAATGTATTTGTATAAATATTATAAATTGTTACATACCACACCTCTATTGTAATTACACCTTTTTAATAAATTAATTTTATCACAAATATCCACTACTAATTTAAAAAATAAAGGATTGGAATTAAATATGTATCATAAATGTTACAATATATTGAATTAAATTCACAACATCAATTATTTATAACCTTTGATAATAAGTGACACAATTTCTGAAAAAGTTGCATTTAAAAACAAATTCTAATAGATGTATTATAATTCACATGGCAGTAAAAAACACAAATGATATTGCAGTTCTCATTTTATTAAATCATCATAATTCCATAATATTTCAACTTGAAATGAGCACGTGTTTGGTCACAATCAGCCATTCATCTACAATATTGCAATTCTTTCCGCTTTTTGACAATAATAGTAATGTATTTTATTAAGTATTTTATATTCACATAATACTGAACGGATACAAGAGATTAATGAAATGTTACCTTCAAAACTAAACGTCCTTTGAGTTTCCAGAGCAAATTTATTATTTTGCCCAATTATTGATAACAGATAAAATTATTTCGTAGGACAATTTGCATATTTATTTTATTTATTTTCTGGTAATGGGACTCACATGATGACCATTACCAGCAACCATCTTTTTTTCACAAAATGTTACATTCCATTTGTTAAAAGGTATTGTGTAAATGAAAAAATCTCGAACCAGATTTCTACATAACTTATATTTACCAAATATTTGTGTGACTCTTGTGACTCTATTTATATCAGGAAAATAGTATCCCTGTATGTAGAAACACATTTTTGATTATTAAGTCATGAAGGGCTAGGCTTTCTTTAAATTTTTAGTTGAACATAGATATAGTATTTCGATAAATTATTGCAATAATTGATGACAAAGATAAAAATGCGGGTATACCCGAATAAGTACTGATCGAGATCCTCGAAAGGCATTAGTTTCTAAACGTCTGAAAAGAGTTGATTCCACAAGAAGCTGGTAAAGCAGAAAAAATATGGTCAGCTCTGCAGGTTGATACACAACACCAATATTCATTGTATCTACGAGAATAACTCCACACCTTGAAAAAGATGATTCACTCAGGCAATTAACAAATAAGTAATCAAAGTTAAAGGCAAGAAACGCAAGACCATAAAAAATGTCAAAATACAGGGGTGCGAATTCAGCCACAAAAATGAGAAATGATTGAGGTGCAACTGGTGGGATTCCCTAGAAGCTTATGTATGCGATAACTGTTCGTTCTAGTAACGACCCTCATTACGAGTTATTATTACAATGGACCATATTTGCTGGACATTTGGCCGATGTAGGACAGTAGTTGTAACACAAAAATCACCCAAAGATAGCCCAGGGGTCAGAAATCATACAGAAAAAATAGCACTATGGTATCCACCGCGTCTAAACGCGTCAGCGTCTTCTGACCTGCTACCTAGCGGGCACTTGTCATATAAAACGGTATGGCTCAAAAACCAGAACAACCATCACAGCAACAGTCAAAGCACCAATGTGACCAACAGAAACGGAGTTTAACTCATGTTCATGGTGCCTCTTACACAAGCTCACACCAGGAAACCGTTCATCTTCGACAATTCTCGTGGTAGACAAAATTCGAATACACTATCTAGCAAAACAGTATCAAACGTACCTAGAATTATGTAGTTAGAACAGAGGCAGTATAAATCAAATGGGATATCACTGGCATAAGTAAACTTGTGGAAGGAGTGAAAAAGCAAAGAACTAATAACGCTTGTGTCAGACAATCTGATATACTATCACAAAATATCAACGGAAAAACCTACAAGGATTCCCCATTCATGAAAGATGGGCCAATAAAATCACTGGAACTTCCGGTATTCAGATAGAGTCGCTAGTTTAACATTACCGCTTTCTTAAACGTCCTCTATTAAAATATTACAAGTTTTACATACATACCGACAACAAGCCCTTCGAATGAAGAGATGGAACAACTAACGAAGTCAAAAGGCATATCCTAACAATAGACTTTTCAAATGCTAAAGTGGGAAAACAACATCACGCAATGTCAGTGGCATTTAGAGAACGCAAGAAAATACAACAACAATTATTGGAGTTCGATCACTACCAGAAAATGTATGTATATCAAAAATCAAACTCGTTGATTGAATTGGATCTGAGAAGCCCCAAATGGGTCAGTCAAGTATGAAATTGGTGTTGTCCTGAAAACAACATCAGCACCGTCAAAGATGTGACAACGCTAAATAAATTCAGGATAACAAGCGATCACAGGCTTGTCAGAGCAAGAATTATCCTTAATACGCAATTAGAAAGATGTAAACTCAATGGAATACATCGACCCACAGCATAGGCAGTAACAACAAATATCAGACACTTCTAGAAAAATACAATAAGGGGTTAGCCCGCAACTAATGAATACTCAAAAAAAAGTAGAATACAACAACAAATGGAACAGCGGAAACTAAGCTCGGAAACAAAGGCGTTGCTACAAAAACTAAGACAATTGAAACGGAAAACAAACATCCAACCTGTAGACTATATCGAAGTGAAAATCATAAGAAATAAAACTGCAGAGTACATCAAACATTACCAGAAACTAGTACAACCCGCAATTGCAAATCGAAAAAGCTATCAGAACGCTTAGAATCGCAAAAGTAGTAAGTACTAATAATCGGAAAAAGACAAGTAATCGCATTAACAGACAAAACATATGAATAACAGAATGAAACAAAATAGGGGCCTATATATAGCCCCCGAAAGTCTTGAAATACCTACAGATGGCGATGTAACTAAAACAGACTGGTAAAGAAACATGACACCTTCTAGCCAAAATCTATAGGCTACCTATACACACACCTAGAAGAACAATAGAATCGTGAACTTTCAAATTGAACATACTTATGTAAACGAAGATATCTATATATAAACTCTTTAATTAAATCAATATAGAATCAAAGTTTGAATCAATGAATTTGAAACTCTAAAAAAATAATGAATTCGTAATATTTACCTAGTTAAGTGGTAAATCTGTATACTAGACATTTGTAAACCCAGCAAACTTGAATAATGAAGTTAATCTGTTAATTATATTTTATAAATGCCAATGAGATACATAAAAGAAGAAATTACTTGCCTCTGTTTGTTTTTATTCTGTAATTATATACAGGGTACTAAAATGGTCATTAAAATTCCGTTTCCATTTCAAATGTTGGTATGTATTTCCTTTCTCAGATAAACATTAATTATATTCTAATTTGTAAGAGAAGAGAGTGGAAGAAAACTGTTATTATGAGTTTTTATCAAGTGTATATTAACACGCTTTTCCTTATTAATTATTCGATGTCAAAAGGTGACGGAATATCAAATGAAAATTTATGTTTTTCTCGTACACAGAGGAAAGTATACATTTAGATTCCAATCAATAAAGGCAATTAATATTATTATTTTTATGTCAAATATTGATTATTATTTATTATAGTGATTTGTTTTCATTCATACTTTAAGTGTTGGTTCAGTTGCATACAATGGTGATAAATAGTTTGACAAGTAATTAGGGTCCAACATTTTCTATTTTTATGGTTATGATAATCAGGTTTCATTTATCGAGCAGCCAAACTGGCCAAAACTTAAGCCGATTTAAGAGTTACTTGTGTATACAATTTGAGAAATATACATAAAAACTTTTTTTGGGTAATTTTGTGCGACAAATCGTAGAGAATGAAATTGTGGTGTTGCTATTTGTTTATAATTTTACGGCAAGCAACAGAAGTGAAAGTATCCTACGTGGTTCTTTATAAATTCACAAATTTTAAGATGAAAACAGCTTTGTACTCTTTATAATTGAAAAGCTTTTTTCCACTAACGTACAAACGCCTGTATCTATATAGTCGCATACGTCGTATTGTAAATATCTTAATAATCCCCTTCAAAAACAAGGCTTTTAGCAATTCCCCGGAATGTTTTTATTCGTTATTTGAAGATTGTCATTCAATTAATATTCACTGATTTCTATGAAACGATATATATTCAATTTGAATATTTTAAATCACATTCTATTAAGGTAGATCTATCGGTGATTTCATAACGTAAAATATCCCGTTTTTCAGAAAAGCAAAACGAATCTCTAAACTTAAAACTAAATTTTTCTCTACAAATTATTTGTATTTCAGTTTCGTTTATAATCAGTAGCTTTCGACTTAGTACTGAACTTAAATTCAAAAACCAATTTTGCAGTCTTAATTGTTTAATATTACACACTTATTTGTTTTACCCACAATTTTTTTCAATTCTGTATGTCATAGAACAATAAATCACAATATTAAACGGAAATTTGGCAACAATTGACTATGAGTGAACAAATGAACTAACTTAAAATTTCTAACAGTAAGTGGGAAAATAGAGACCTAGATTTAAAAAATTATCCATAGATACAAATAATTATTTCAAAGAACATGTTAAATAAAACTACTGAAACTTCCCTCCGAGTCTTCATGGCATTTTGTTTAGTAGGATGTAAAATTCCCACCTACCACCACTTACCAGATCAACGTGTTCTTCTACTTAGAAACGTACCTCGAAGAAGAAGTCATCGAAACACTTTTTGAGAAAGTTTTTGGCAGATTCTGGTCAGACTTGCCCCTTACTTAGTTATAATTATTAATAATATGTCAATCATAGTAGCAGGCCAATTAGATAATTGTGATTTGTGACACTCATCAGATAAACTTAGATATCTTCGTACAGTTGCTTGGCATACAGTAACAGTAACAAACGTAGCAAATAAATATCACCTTTGAAAACCGATTGATCTAATTACAATTAATGTAGAATGAAATACAAGTCAATAGAAATTTTCATAATTTAAACTGAACTATGATCAGGTATTGTTTGTACCATCACCGTGACTCATGATCATCTCTTGATTAATATTGGTATCGCAGACAAAGTTTAAGTAAAGGTATCTAATTCAACGTTTGTCATACACCCTGTTACAACTATCCTAAACATTTTTCATGAGATGTAGATAAAACTGCGAAATAGAGACTAGAGCTGTTATACAGTATACAACCTTATAAAGAAATATATATGAAAAAATATTTATTGTTAGTCAGTACCTATGATTCAAGTTTGCATTTCGCAAAACTAAACTAAAATATGATGTCAGATGTTGCCTCCCCACCCTTCGCTGTTGTTTCGGTTATTAGTTGTCCACCTTTTTTCGATTTCAATAGCCTCTCGGACTAGTCTTGTTCTGTAATAGGTTGTTTGTGCTACTTGTTTACAAATATCGATACTGATTTCGTTCCCAATTGATGTTGATGTTGGAACAGACCTGTTTCTCACTTAAATTTTTGTTTAGGATATCTTAGACTTGTTCCTATGGTCGGGTACGATTTATAAACCGCAAGTATTTGTCGCTTGGCCTTTTGGCAATGTCACCTAACTTCGATGCACATTAGGAATTGAAGAAAACAACCAGCTCCCTTGATGTGATTGTAACGAAAAACCCATAATAGGCACCTAGAAGACACCGTATACAAGCAGCTGATACACATGAAAAGATCTAACTGATGATGATAATAAGATACATGAATTAAGGCAGATAATTGCCGCTCTACGACAAAACGGATACAGACACCGCACTATCAAACAGGTCAATAGAAAATCCAGAATACAGAACGAAAAACAAAAAACGACCCTACTGGAAGACGAAAAAGTGTCTTCCCATATGTCAAGAGAAGAACGGAGAGTATTGGTCCAATTCTCCGAAATTATTACGTAACCACGGTATACAAATCCCACCAGATATGAAGAATGTGTGACAAAATATGCGTCCTATAAAAGTGCAGGAGAATTTCAGCCCGATTAGAAGAGCACAAATTAGCTGTCCTAACCATTAACAATAACGGCCACAAAATCAATTCACGTAGTTGTTAACAGCACAAACAACCCATTACGAAACAAGACTAGTCCAGGAAGCTATTGAAATTGAAAGAAGTGGACAATTCAACGAGACGACGCCGTGCACCTATACAGAACATGTAAGACAACTATAAAACAACCAAATAAAACAGAACTAGCCACACACAAAATAGAACTGTGAACAAGCGACACAAATGAAATTACAGCGAAGAAGGCGGGGCCATCACCAACCAATCAGTACCGCTACGACCTTCGACGAAGTATTATAAACACACTAGCTCAAATAAAAAAGTTTCAGTACACCGTGACAACGCTCTGAGAATGCCAAGTGAGACCTTAGCGAAACGTCTGCGGAATTCAAACAGTCAAAGTCAAACTAAAAAACGAATGTATTACCGGAAAAATACTTCTTCACATTAAAATTAAATTCAAATTACTATGAAAAAACAAAGTTGGTTTTTTGTTTTCAGTAATATACTCAGCTGGTCTGAAGACTCTGAAGTATCCGCGTAGCAGACTTATTACGTCGATACCATTATAAAATTATTATCAGAGGGCAAATAAATTCAATTCAATGGCTGGCTGGCTGGTTCAAATAGAAAATAACAATTATCTCACCTACATCAGAGAAAACGGTTCGGTAGCAATTTAGTTTAATTTAACTTTGACTTTAGAAGGAACAGATTAATTGAGATATTTATGGCTAATTGTCCACAATGGGGTTTTATAGCATCTGGGTGTCATTAACGATCCGATCAATGTCAAGTTAACACACCAAAGTGGAACGTTCAGTTTCTAATTTTCCACTGAAGTAAATATAATTACTTATCGAACTATTTGGTAATTAGCGTCGTTTATTGTTTCTAATAAATTGTGATCTTTCATCTATAGGCGTGTTTGTTCCCAATACGGTGCTTAACAGCCGCAAACGGGTCTCTGCGTTATATCAATGGAAACAGATCGTTTGTAATCATTTAACTTCTTGGTATTCTTCTCAACAAGGAAATTATAGACATTACGTTGAGAAAAATGCAGGATAATTTGTTAGAAGTTATGTGTCAGTTGCCATTTTATTTTGACCGCTCCATTTTCTATGAAATATTTTGTATGCTATAGCCCAGATATGTAGAAAAGAGGTACTCCGACCTACTATAATGTATATATATATATATATATATATATATATATATATATATTTCTGGAACGGTCACTAATTTTTTTTTGTTAGGGATATTTGACCACAATTGCTCTTGTTTCCTTACCAAGCTTTCGGAAATCTTTGTTTTTTCCTTCATCAGGCTTACAGCTAGAAACTGTTTTTTGAGTTCACGATCTAGTAATGAAGATACATTACATCAACCTTACAAGTTATTGAGATTCGCAATAATTCATTAAGCCAGAGGTTGTTAGGTAAGTAGATAAGTCAAAAGTGGTGGAGACCATGATAAAGAGCAGAGAATATTAGAAGGTTACTGTTGTGATGAAAAATGTAAAGAGGAAAGGAAAAGAGGAAGAGAGGAAAGGAATTGAGAATATAATATAAATAGGTTTAGAGGGCAATTGGAGGTGTTTTAATGAGTATACCGAGAGTCTCACATACAGCATGAAGCGATTGAAACCAATTATATATATTATAAATATCTTGCTCCTGGGGTAATGAGACTTATTGATTCTATGAGACTTAATGATTCTATGAAATTATGATCTCTCTATTATATTTTGGGCCACTCTCAACATTCATTTACTATAGACCCAAATTACGATCACTTACTGCAATTTATGTTTCCTAGAAAACTCTGAGAAATTCTACTTCATTCGTGCGCGAAAATGTATTGACACTGTGGCGTGATGAGATTTTTTACTATTAAGTTTTTCCTCTTTAGAGTGAGCTGAAATAAGAAGTTCTTATTTAATCTTTTCTTACCATTCATAAAGAAATGCATCAAATGCTTTATATTCCTCATTGCCTAGAGTATTTCAATAATAAAGCAGTCCTGATCTTCCAGTTATATAGGCTGATAGCTCTTTTTGGTTTTTATTTACAACAGATTACATGAAACACTGCAATGTACGCGCATTATTACTCAGATAGTGAGTATGCTTAAAATGCTGGTCACTCTTTTCTAAAACAATACGTTGAGCCATTTGTGCACATACTGGAATTTGTATCAAATGTTGCAATGAAAACTTATTCATTTTCATAATAACTTGACCAAGTTTTTCGAATCAATTAAGCGTATCTCTAATGATTTTTTACTTTTGCAGAATATCTATTGTTCACAAGTAAGTTACTTAAACGCATTATCTTGGAAATAAGGAAACAACAAAAACCGGTTTATCATAATTTATTCAGGTAATTTCAAACCAATCGAGTATGAAAAATCAGTAGATAATAACCAATATAATAAGTCAGTAGTACCTACCTACTAATAACTAGAGTAGTATCGTAATTATAATTTCAATCACACTTCACGATCTGATAATTATGTTAGCATCAAATAAGTTCGCACGTTTACTATAGAAAAACTTGCTGTCGGGTATTAAAATTGCGAACAAATCATTCGATAAAATCAAAACCGTCATTGAAATATTTCTAAACACTTTCAACTATCCATTTATAATATTGCCTCTGTTTTTTTTTCAGGTAAGGAGTTTTCTCCATTTCCGTTGAAAGTATACGCAAGAGAAGGTCTTCATTCTTGAAGGTAAACTTTTACTCTTAGTCATTAAGTTTTTCGACATGTTTGTCATAATTTAGACAAGGACTCGGTACATGAGCAAATCGGTTTTATAAAAATGAAAGTTGCTCTGAAATATAAAACGATTAAACTTAGTAAGGTATTTGAATGAAATTCAAAACAGTTGCTTTTACAATTTTTACTTTAAATAAATTACAAAATCTTAATTCTACCTCCTTAAAAAAACTATTCATTTACATTTATACTACAACGTTAATTTATTTGCCAGATGTATAGATCCCTAAATTCTGGTAGCACAAATCATTGCAAATTCTTAATATCACTTTAATTCAATGTGCCTTGACATTTATCTATATATGGTCAAATTTGCGGTTGTTGACAGGAAAAATCATTTATAACGATGGTAGCACCCATTTTTTTATTAATGTTTTTTGTAAATTAGTAACTATAGTTTGTCATAATAGTACAATTTTCCAATCAACAAGTTAACTAAAATATAAAAATCATTATTTTTACCGTAAGTAGATATAACCATTTTCGATATTCTAAACATTCAAGGTACTTTACTTTAACAAAATTCAGATATTTTGACAATGCTTCTATGCAATTGACAAACATTGAATTGTGATGGTTGTATCTTATGTTCCAGGCCACGCAGATCTTTTTATGGAAAATAAGTTTTTCCGGAATATTTTGAGTTTCAATCTGATATGACTTCAATTTAAGTAGACCGTATATTTTTTGTGTATACAGGAGATAGTAATTTTTTTGTTTATGAACCGATTTGAATGATTCTTTTTTCGTTGGGTTCAGTATCTAAGGTGGTCATAATTTTAATTTAATTGTTATTGGACCTTGGACTCGAAGATACACAACGGAACTCCTTGTCAACAAGCAGATCTATACGAAGGGTACTAAAAAGGGAATAGTATTGGCGTAAGCGGAGCTTGGGTAATGCGCATTTCTGCCTCTAGGCGTGTATTCTTCTTTCGTTTTGTATGATGGCAATTTAAGTAAGCATCGTGCAGCTGTGATATTATGTTTTAATATTGAAAACAGCTTTCAAAGATGACGCTATGCAAAAACACAATTGTACAAGTCCAAAAAAATGTCGTCAAGTCAAATTAAACATCAACACAATGCTGATTTGCTTTTCTGATGCTGAGGAAGCACTTTCCTTACCCAGCTCAGACCGCCAGTCAAACCTTTTATTTGGAAGTGTTAAGAAGATTGCGCAACATTGTTCATAAAAATAAACCTGAATTGTGGCAGACTGGAGTCTGGTTCATCTACTAATACCATTCACCTGCACACAGCCATCTTTTTTAGCCAGTTTTTGGCTATGGTTCCGTTTCGGTGCGACTGATTCTTATTTCCACGCGTGAGAAAGGTCATTAAAAGATACCGATTTGACAACATTGAAGAGCTGGGAGACATTTCTTTCAAAAAAGCTCAACAATGAAAGCGCCGCTGGGGCAAATATTAGTGGTAATTGAGATATTTTGAAGGGCATGAAATTTAAAATATATTGCTTTTAAAAACAAACTTTTTTTGTACCAACCAATATGTACCTATTTTCCTGTTTTACTAAGCTTTTCGTTTTTTGGTCTGAAATTTCAGCTACCCGTCTTTTCCGCATTCAAAAATCATCATTAGTAAGGCCAACGATCACCAAAAATCTAAAATCAATTAAAGACGAGTTCAAAAACCACAAAAGTAACTCAGCCAAAAAGCAAAAAGAAGTCACAAGACAAAAATCGGCTTCATAAAAAACACAACTTAACTAAATACCAATAAATAATATTTTTAAGTGAAAATAATTACTTACTTATTTTGAACTTGGTTCAACATAGAACATAAAAAATATACCAACATTAAATACTTATTTATTTTATTTTAACTTGGTACCGACTTCTAAATAAGTATTGTTGCTGATTTTTTTTATTGGTTTTATGTTTTTCTTGCACTGTTTGTTATTTATATTTTTCTTCTTCTTTTTTAAATTTATTTTTATTAATAACAGAAATCCGAATCTAACATTATTACTAATCCCGATTTTGGTTAATACTAAACATCGGTTACAAGGGTAGAAATTCCATAGAAGCTGTTATCAATATTATCTCCGGATTTAAAACAAGAATTCGCACTATATTGTACATTTACTAGTGTAAAATCCGTAACTTTGGAACTATCAAATGCATATTCAATTCTTATAATTATAATTTTAACAGATGACTTTTCTCTTGCCTTCAAGTTTTTCGAGATCTTACAATAATTTAAACGCAAAACAATATATTGTTTCTAAACAGGACTCGTGATCACTTGCACACCACTTAAAACCTGAACCTAGAAAATTGTCTAAGTATTTAGGCTAAATACTTAAATATTTTAACGCAAAATGACTACCGACATCTAAGAGCCAGCTATCAGATGGCATCTGTTAGGTGACAAACTGATTGAGGAAATTTTTTGACATTTGACAATCCTTTGAATGAAGGGTACTGTGTTGTTTCAGCACAGCTCTAATCATCCAATTGGGCTTCTCACAAGAATTGGTCTCTATAAAAATTATTCCAGTATTCAAAAGATCGCCGGCTCTTGAACTTGAAATGAAAACCGACCGAAAACGAGCTACACAAATCTCCAATTCAGAAACATTTTTTCGAGCTGGTAGTTTTTGAGGATATAGTTGACGATAATAAAAGCTAGTAAAATCAAGAAAAACGTATCACTGACATTCACTTCATATTCATTGTGCGTTAAAATATTTCTTTGTTGTTATTTAGATGATATTTTACATGTCCAACTCTGTACTTCTCACAAATACTTAAGGTACTATTTATTCAGTTGACTAAACCTTACCAGCACCTAAATTTAGTTTTAAAAATTTAATAATAAATTATGTTTACATAAACTTCCTGCATCTATCATTGCTTGATTATTATGAGTCAATATCAACTTCTCTCTCGAAAGTTGAAAATAGGTCAACATGGAATCACTTGCATTCGAATATGCCCTGATGCTCTTTTCATTCGCGCTAGATTGGTAGCTATGAAGTTGGATTAGTGCATAAATTCGAAATTTATAAAGTTTGGTGTATGTATTGGAGTAATTCATTATTCGACAAGGACAACCATAATTAATTACTGTTATATGTTTAGATACCTGTATATCATCAGCTTAGTTCGTATTTTTTAAATCCATTTATCTTAAGCACAAAGCGTAGTAAAATAGATTCTGAAATTTCATACAGCACAGAAATGTAAAAAAATGGTTGTACAAAAAAGATTTAAATACAAAATGCATCGGAAAAGTGTTCTTACTTCTAAGAACAACAACCAACAATGAAGTCACATCGAACAAAACATGAAATTTAGATAAATAATTTAAGTTATGAAAATTACAAGAAATTGAAAAATTTCAGTAAAAACGTATTATTAAAAGAACATTGAAATGTAAGTTTTCAGATATAAATAATGTATTGCAAAATAAATAAACAGCATCTAATCGTTGAAGTTTTACTTATTAGAGTGAGGTAAAAATAATTAGTGCTACTAAAGTTCAAAGGTTTTGTGTTCAATTTTACATATACTAACGGTTAAGTAAGCTAAATAATGTAAATTGTGAAAATAAATATGTATAAATGCACGCTTGATATTACAGGACATAATAGTAATCAGTAATCAACAGTAGAGATCTCTTCTTTCATAACAGTATAGGTGGTACATTCTTAAAGGTTACGTCACTTGTCTAAATCACAAATATGTGGCTTACATTTAAACACAACTGTTTTTCATAAAGTGCTTATTAATGTTTGTTATCATCTAGATCTAAACATATATTTGCAGCAATAAGCTTGTAAAATTTGAACTAGAAATCTTTTCTCGTTTTATTCGTTAGGGGTTTTGTTTATTGTTTCACAATCCTGGTGAAATCGTCGGATATGTTAAATTGATCTAATGTTGAGTTGTAGGTATCATTTTTATTCGGGTCGTGTAGTTTCCGAAAATGCTAGAACTTTAGTATTCTTCAATATTATTGTGTTTTGAACTCTCTTATTTATGTTTTATTGCAAATATATCCCTTTTCCAAATCTATCTCAATCACCACCAGTTCTGTTATATCGATATGTATGTTAAATAAAGTTGGGGAAGGCTGCAACCTTGTACTACACTAATAACAATTTCTGTGGTCCTGCGTTTCCCCTATAGTTTTATGTTGATGTAAATATAGTAGGAATTACGTGTCTTAAGCGTTTTGGGGATCTTTTTCATTCATTGTCTTCCATAACATGTTTCGCTAGAGATTGTCTAATACTTTTTCTAAATCTAGGAATGCCAAATGGGTTTCATTGTTGAGGTCTCGGTGATTTATATATTATTTATTACATCTTGAAATCTTGAATACTCCGTCAGTTGTTGATAGCCGTTTCTTAAATACCATTTACTCTTCATTTATCACACAAACTCTGATTCTATCATCAATATAAACCTCTACTTCGTCAGTGTAAATGAATTCTTAACAGCCATGAACAAAATAAAAAACAATCTAATTAATTTGGTACCCAAAAAGGCACTTGACAGATTTGGTCATAGGATCCTGTTGAACAAGCTATCAGAATTTGGTTTTTCTGCTAGAACAGTAAAATTCTTCAAGTGTAACAATTACAATTATGTTGTTTTGGTTTCAAGTAGAAGTTATACATAGCTAAATCTGGAATCCCACAAGGACCGTATTTGGGACCGCTATTATTCATTTCTTATTGATGTTTTCTGTAACACAATAAAAACAGAAAAACTATGTTTTGTAAATGATTTAACCTCTTTTCAACAATTTCAACGATTCAGATATGGTTGTTTTAGCATTCAAAGTCCAGTTATTATTTATAGGAATGTGGTGGTTTGACATCAATTTTCCATACTGAAGATACATATTAGAGCGAAAGACTAGTATCAACAACCTAGGCTTACGAATACATATTTTGATAAATTGCCAAAATTTTACTAATATATAAGCACTATTATACTTACAGGAATATATCTAATGATGATTCCTCTAATGCAAGAGCAAAAATTTGGACAAAATTACGTTATGTGTAGTAATCATTATACAATTTTTGTGATATCTTTATATGCACTGTAAATCAGCTAATTAACATCCCCAGTTTGTATCTTTAAATTGTCCTTAAATGGGAGATTGTTGGACAATAAAGCTATCACTATTTATATTATAAACCTATTATTATTGTATGTTTCATTATAGCTTAAGTCTTAAGTATTGTTGCATTCAGTAAACTTATTTCTCTGTAGTAAAAACTCTTAGTTTTGTTTCCTTTGTTTAGTTTCCTCTCAACAGTTGTTATAAAGATCTGGTGTTAGACCTCTGTAGTTTAATGTGTTTTCTGTATAATAATAACAATAACAACATTCTACTGAATAAAACAAAGCATGTAGAAAGACGATCAAACGGACATTTACATTATATTATTAGTAACTACAAACAAACGGATTTAGCAATTACGTGGTCTGATTTTATAACCTCGCCTTTTTGAAAATTTTCTAACAAACCACAACAATGGACGCAATGACCGTTAAACTAAGTGTGAAAATTTCTTTACTATCGTAAAAAAGAAACGAATATGTTGTTGTTTAATTAATTGTTTACTATTCACTAACCCGCGAAAAAATTACTATTAAAAGTACAATGACCACTTCATCACATCCTTATAAGTGCTGTGAGATGTTTCGCCGGTCGACAACAGCTGACAACAATTTGCGGAAGGCGAAAATTGCATAAGGTTTCAGTCTAGTAATGAGATTAGCTCTAAAATAAGCATAAAATTCAATAGTTCTGTGGAAGAATTCGTGAGAGGTTTTTGAACTCGCAGTTGTCGCATTGACTGGTCTACATTGTGAAATCTTTTGATGTTGCAGAAATAATACACTTCAAAGATTTCAGCGATGTTGTCATTCAATATGTTTGGAGTTGCATCAAATGAACTTAATATGTATCTTTCTATTAAAAATGCAGTCATAATTAAATTTTGTAATACTAGTAGTGGTTTTAATTTAATTGTTGTTTAGAGTTGGTAACAAAGTGCGCATGATTGGATTACGGTATTTATAAGATTTAAATTTGAGTTTACATTTTCCAACTTTTACCGTTTAAAGTAGACCTAATGACGAAATAAATTAGTTATATTTCCCTTCCTTTTTTTTAATTGAGATTCACATTCTGAAAGGGCTGAGTATACAAGAACGCAGATATTTTGCTGAATTAATAGTTTATACAAGTAATATTACATAATTCGATTCCATGTTGGGTTGCTATCATATGAATATCATTCTTAATATATACAACGTTTATATAAATATATTAATATTTAAATGTGTTTTGGTTATAACACCTCCTTGGGGGTAACCCCTGTATTTTTTAAAATACCTAATATTTCATGGTCTGGGTCTGACTTCATTTTCAATGGAATGTCAATAAAATGCAAATTTATGATAACTCTTTTGGGCAATTTTTTCTTATAAGTATGAGTTTGCCTGTCCCTTCCTGTTCTCAAAAAAAAAATACCACAATTTTGTATATTTCTAAAACAAGAGAAACGACTTCTTTAAATCTCCACAAATTTTACCTTTGTAATGATTTCCAGGAAAAAGTCTATATTTTTACAGAATTCTTTCATATTAGTAGTATGGAAGGAATAAAAACTCCATTATAAACTCCGGTATTTATGACAGCAATAAACATTCAATTTTGCTAATAGTATTTATAACCCAAAAACACTAAACCTAACTAGTCTAAATAAATATGGTTTTATATTGACAGTATTTGAAACTTAGTAAGTACAATCCTTGTCACAAAATTTTGATGACCAGCCTTAGAAAGAGCTAATCAATAGCTTAGACTGAAATAAATATTTTGAATAGTTAGATGCAAAGAATGTTTGATAAAAGTCAACTCAGTAATTTTTCAGATAATCCCATGGACTTGTTTGATAAATAATTGAGTAGAGACTGATTATGTATTAAAATCACATTGACTGTTAAAAGTACAATAAAACGTGACAAGTAAGTCAAGATTTCGGACTGCAGAAACAGTTTATAGTTACAAGTTTTTCCTTGGAGACCTCATTAGGAAACCTCTCATCATTTAAGGCCTTTAAAAGTGATAAAAGACCCTCTAAGAGTGAATAGTGATAGTGAATCTAAAGCCAGAAGTCACAGGCGGTCCTGCTCCTGTAAATAGTTGTACTTGTTTATAAATTGTCTACCAGTATAAACCACTTGTCTCTGGTCAATAAGATTGAACAGACGAAGACCATACTTAGTCCTTAAATTCATGTCTTAAAGGCGAAGATCCTCGAATGAGGATCATTTGAAGAATGCGAAGAAGCAGTCAAGCTTTCTTTATTCAAAAAACGTTTGAAGAAAACATAAATTTGGTTCGAAGTAAAATAGACCTCATTGATCATGAAGATTCAAATGTAGAGTATTGACATAGCCCTAACCTAAGAAACAAAATGTAATAACTAAGCCATATCATTGAATTGCATTCTTGAAAATATTTTAAATCATTAGACATGTTATCAAAGAAGCCTATTATTTGTGCAACATTTATTAGCAGGTATTCTTTTAAATTCAATAAACTAAATATTTCACTAATAATTAAAGATTATCAATTACACTCAAACTAGTTTCTTGTTTTCTTGTGTATGGCCTTCGAATTTCGAATTGACGTTTGTTTAGGCTCATGCGGTAAAGTATAGTAGGATGAAAAGTATAGCAGTACATCTGGGATGTGCCCTTTCTTATTCTTCTGCTCAGATTCTGTGTTTCATAAATTACGCAATAGTTCAATAACAATAAAAAATCAGACTCCTATTATCAAAACGTTCACTTAACTACCATCTCTTGCGAACTAAATAATTGAAGCTGACACTCTCTATTAAGAAGCCTAGAATGAGTATATTCCTTTTCTATGCATCCTAGCCTAATTAGTTCAGACGCTTAAAAAACGACGATTATATTAGTACAAAAAGTTAACCTAAGCTATACCTATACCCACAATAAATATAAATTACATCAGCTTTACGAATGCCACTAATCTAGTGTTTATCTCAAACTAATTTATCTGAAAGGAAATTAAACACAAAATTACCTAAATCTGATATTGTGTGATGTTCAATAATACCGGTTGTAAAAAGTTATGTGATTTAGGAACTGTTCTCCAATTTATAATTTGAAACAATTTAGAGAACATGAAGACAGAATCTAAACATGATGTAGTCTTCGGTCGAAGTAGAAAGAGCTTTTTTGATATCGATAGAACAAAAGTTAACGAAAGTAGAAATTTCATTAAAATCTTTGGCATACCGAACGAAGTTTTAATAAACATTTATTATAGATTTTTCAGCAGTATTTCAAATATTTATATGTATTATTTATATAACTAAGATATCGTGAACAAGTTTTAAGATAAAATATTAGTCGACCACTCAAATTCATACTCAATAGGCAAAGATCCATAACTCAGGGATTGAAGCATCCATTCGAACCTGAGTTGACATTGGCTCTGCGAGTTCTAATCTCAACTGATATGTTTGTATGGTATTCGTGATTGTGTATGAATACACATTTTGAAAAATTTAAATCAAACGAAAAGAAAGAGAGCGAAGGTGAGGAAGAGAGAGATAAAGGGAGAAAGAAAGAGCCAGAGAATTAAAAGGTTAATGTGTTCCTACTGAACAAGCGGTTTAAGAAATTTATTAAAAACTAGCTATGCGCGTGATTGCATAGGCGCATATATCCACATTTCTAAGCATTAGGTTAAGTATTAGGTTAAAAAACTTCTTATTAACCTTCTTATAACAACTGTCATCAAAACAACCTTCTTTGGTTCATTCCTAAACATAAGTACAGTTCTTTGTCGTTTGGCCCTATTTTGACGCCACTTGGAATGTCTTTATAACGTCTCTTCCTCTATATCAAAGTGACTTTTTGGCTACTTCGCCATGAGACACAGAAAGGTCAAAGCTACCGTAACCAAATTGGATCTACACATAAAGCAAGATTATGGTGAAACCTGAGAGTGGGTAACGGATCCACAATAATCGTTATCAAATTTCGATGATCGTAATCGATCCTTTAAGCAAAAGCAAAAAATTCGAGTTCAAAACCAAACGAAAAGTGTTCATGACTAGAAAATCAGTCAAGTTCGTTTTCGGGGATGGCTTGTTTCGAGTTTAGTTTAGTCTCTTCAGGCAGGGAAGATACCCCGAGACAACTTGTCGAATTTGGGTTTTCTTTTTCATAACTTGTGTGTTCTTCGCCTTGAAAGGCATTCTCTGATCCTTCTCCCCAATAGGATCTCCATTTGAGAATTGCACTAGTCCATTTTTCAACCTTATCTCGTGCATTCATATTCAAAAAATTAAATTATCCTAAACATGAATAGCAAATTCAAGGTTTCAACTGTTTTCTCCTTTTAGTTGCTATTTCTTATGGTAATGCTTTCCGGTACACAATATTAGACCTGACGATATTAGCGAATAATGTCCACTTTTTTGAGTTAAACAACAACCAGTAAATATCAGCTCAAGATTATCTAAATTCATCATCTTGTGAAGATTAATGTCACAACTCACAAACAGAAAAAAATTACGTCTTTTAAGGTAAAAAAACAGAAAAAATACTCCTGTGTAGCTTAAACAGCAATACCAATTATAATTTTTAACATAATGTTCTACAGCTATGATTCATCTCATGTTAAAGAAAAGACCGACGAACAGCTCTTTAAAAGTTTTATATAACGTTAAGCAATTTCATACTCCTCTTAATTGGGTATACTATAACAATGCACAATGCATCCTTAATGTTAAATTAACAAAGTCGTCACTCCAGCTACATGTCAATTATTATATTGTTTATTATAATAATTACAAGCCTCCCACGTGCTCAAGACTGTTTATTCGTATAAATTACACCTACGGTAAATAGAATACCAGAAAAATGCAGTTGACGTATAATGTCTAGACTTATTAACAATACCTTCTGCATTACTCTGTATAAAAATGTTCTATGTACGAGGACTTATTGATAAATCCTGAGGGAGCTATCCTCTTAAATTAATGTATTGTTACGTGTATATTGACAGCACTTGTTGTGTTCTCACATTCTTTCATTTTATAATTTTAATTGTTTATTATTATAAGTTGCTGCCTCGCTTTTATTTCTAATTTCTATTTTTAAAATAAATTGATAGTATTTCCAAATTTTCTGCGGTTTTCTAAAATTTGTATCGCCGTCTATGTATGACAAAGGATACGTAGTATTTTTGTATTTATATTTGGGCAAATTTGGATTCTGAAATTTTGTAGAAACTTTGTGCGTGGTCGGTAAGTTATTTTTGTTTAAATGCAAAGGAGACGCTAATTGTTCTCTCGACTAACAAAAGTAGTGACACTACTCAAACTATTTTTATTGATGTATGCAGTTTAAGTTACGCTGTTGTGTTGTATTTGTCCGTTTTAAGGGACTTCATATGTGCCTCTTGTGTATTCATATGTTACTTGGTATTATTAAGTCCTCATCTAGTAACAGAGTATTTTGAATTTTGGAATGAGGAGACTGAATCTTCGTTTGCCGTCACCGAAAGGACTTCTCTCAGTTAACTGAATATGGTTAGTTTCCAATTAAACTAAACCAGAGTTCTAAATTACTTTTCCAATCCAAGAAAGGGTACGTTATCACGGTGATAAATATTATTAAATAAATTGGTAAAGTCTAGTATAATATAATGTAAAACCACAATGAAATTTGGATTTTCCAAAGAACATGGAAGTAAAAGAAAAGTGGCTAAAAACAGCTTTTCTACCACATACTGATTTTTTAAGTATTTCAAGCTCTTCTATTTTTAAGCCCATATAATAAGTATTAGACATTTTATTTTATAAGGAATCGCTCACGTAGATATTTAAAAAGTATCAAATTAATTCCCGTTATATTGTTACATTAAATAGTTTTAGGGATTTCTTTAATATTTATCTACAATTCAATGAAATTTAACGAACATAATCATCATTAGAAAATGAAGTTCCTGATATATTTTTTGAGTAAATAATTTTACCAGTCATAACGTTTACCCAAAGGTTATTATTCATAAATTCCGGTGATGTAAATAAAACTTTTTGTCACATTGATCGCACTCAATATTTCCTTTGTAAAAGGATTCTTAAGAATTGTTTGTTTATAGAATGTGGAACATAAAGTAAATTGAACCTAAAATTAATATAACCTTTTCTCGTCATCACTGCGATCTCACCAAGGGGTGAGATCCCAGCCACAGAAATTTGTATTAGGCCATAATTATGAATTGTTGTTCTTATAATTCCCTGGAAGACACAAGTTTGCAACTCTGTGTTGTAAATATTTAGTTTGTTCACTAAAATCGGAACTGCGTATAATGTTACATTTGCCAATTTATTTCTGTTGAGTTTTATCACTTTTTAACCAATTTTTGTTTCTTAAAAATGTATTTTTACAGCATCTTTTTAATTTATTACTTTACAGACCAAACATACAATTGAACTAAGAGTACAAAAATTGTAAAAATACGACTTCCGGGCCACGAACTCTACATTGATGGTTCATATCTTTGAGATGTCCTCAAGGAAAAGTCAGGAACAACCTGGCGGCTCAAAGTATATCTGATTTCAGGCCTATGTAACACTTGCCACAAAATACACTTTATATCATCTACTGCTGTATGACTTGTTCCCCCATCTTACTGAAATCTAATTTTGTAAGCTCTTAAATTCAAATCTTTTTTCAATATAGATAGTATCGACATACAGCGAATATCTAATTATTAAGAGTGCCATTTGATAGAAGTTTCTAGGATTTCTGCTACACTTTCCAATGAAATGTGTGGATGATATATTTGTTGTAATCACACAAAGTGATAATTATAAACCATTTACTTTCATAATGTGTAGATACAATTATAACACTGCTAAATCGTCTAGCGCTCTATTAATAAAAGGTATGGTCTATAGAAATATCAAACCTGAAGTTCTAGAAAAACATAACACAAACCTCGAATATCTGATTCTTATACGCAAACTTCCTTCCTAAAAATTTTGATGATTAATAGTAATAGTAAATAAACATTATAATTTGAAAATATATGGGGAGTTGTAGCTTTGTGGTACTATGCAGTATGTGTATATCAAATTAGCCTTTTGAATTGTTCATCAGGATCTACCTAATTTAAATCCATCATTTTTTGCTAGTAATTTATCATCTCCTTATTAATAGATGTGAACTCTCCAGAGAATAAAATACCAGCAAATCCCAATATGTCAACTTATTTCTAATTTCTTTATTAGCCTCAATAAGATTACTATAAATGCCTTTAGAATTGCAACAACTTTCCTGCCATAAATGTGATACCGATATTTTTCAACTGCCATACAAATGGCAAATAACTCCTTTTCTATAGGCGCCCACCTTGATTGTGATTCTATGAAACTACGAGATTATAATAAAATAAGTTTTTCTTGTTGTTTTGTACCAAGAAGCTTCTTATATATCTCGTGGCATGCTTCTCAGTCCAACTGAAAGTAGGTGAGCAAATTTATTCAGTTTGCTTTTCCGGGAGTTATCTCGACTAATGTTTTAACAAAAGTAACACATTTTATTCAAAACCACTGTAAAATTAATAGAAATAATAGTTTAGACAAAATATACCATCGTAACTTTCTTCTACAAACTATTAGACTTGTTGAACATTTCTTTGTAAAAATTGACTATTTTTCATTTCTAACCACTGAAATAACTATTTGTCGCTTTAATACAGACTCATCGTTAATTGAATTCGAGAAATATAATTGGAGAAAAGGAACATTAATATTTTATAAGTATATATGGAACTAGTAGCAAAACGTAGTAAAGAGTCTTCATATGATAATCCTTAGTAAATAAATATTCTTCAAAAACATTATACATCCACAATGACACTTCTGCAATAAGATCGATTCACTCATATTTTCATTCCCAGTTAGTAGGTACTTTATAATTAACGTTTCAACCAATTTATATACTACTTCAACGTTTTTATATGTTCTACTCTCAGTTCCATTTATATGATATGATTATTAATTACTGGTTATCTGCTGGTGATCTTTCTCACATATTCTTGTTCTCATGACTATTTACCTTATATTTTTACTTATTAAATTGGAAGTTAGCTGAAAATGCAAATTCTTCAATTTAAAACAAAATTAATTAACCCATGTAGCTAAGGAAATTTCTATCTGCCAATAATGTATGTTTTAAAATAAAAAAAGAGTAGAATTTGGTAAAAATAAATCACGTGGTATTTTTTAAGAAAGAAAGAAAATTGAAATAGGAAGCCCCGAGATAAACAGAACTATATACACGTTTATAAAAATTTGTAATAATATTAGTTAGTATTACAAAAAAAATCATCGGGCAACCCTAATTACAATTTTGCTCCACATTTGTGACAAAGCGGTGAGTATATATAACGTACAAATATTTTCTCCCGATTAATAAATTTGGTCAATTATAAAAATAATTAAATGAATACCTTTACTTACTAATGCACATCCCGGATATTGAGAACTCGATTCACGACAGCAAGCTTGGGCTTGAAATACCAGACCTCCCACAGATATCTTGGATTAATTAGTACCCCTACTCTGTACTTTATAGGGAGAGCGACTATCATACATTGTGAAAATAAAAACCTACAGAAATTTCGTGACTTGTGGTGTTATTTTCCAGAAAGTGTTTAAACATTGAAAAATATACCACAAATATCCTTTAAAAAACAACTAAAACAACAATTGTGTTCATCATACTAAAAAATATTTCAAATATCTAGTATATTAGTAGTTAAATTAAGAAACTTTCGCTGTCAAACATTTTGATTTCATACATATATATTAATTAAACCCCTTCTATCCCTACAACCCTTCATACGACTCTTCCATTATTTGAAACAGCTTCTTTGGAACACGTGCAGCTTTTTCTCTTGTACAGTTTGTACAGTTTCGGCAGACGACGAATACTAAACGCCTATCCTCACGGACGGCAAATGTAAGTCACGGATAAGTCGGTGAGTAGCAATGGTACACTTATCAATCAGCAGATTATTTCTATATAATTCAAGATTGTTAGTTAGTGGGGATAGAATAGAGAGTAGATGACATCATCTGGATCAAGAAATCATATGAAAAGTACTCAAAAAAGGAAACAAATCAATTTTAAAATCTTATGTTTTTCAATATTAAAAATCTTACTGCACGTTGGCAGCGATCGGCTTTGATCTCTGGCTGAATGTGTGCAGCCAAGTTTTTTGTTAAAAAGTATATGCTTGCTGTGCCTTAACCGATTCGGTCAGATAGAACCAGACTACAGAAGGGCCACCCGGGCGTAAATCATCTTCAACGTGTTCTCGGTAGTGCCCCAGATTTTAGCCCAAAAGTTGTGTCTTAGCTTTAACCATCGGCCGAAGCTCGTTTTCCAAGTGTTACGTGCAATTTCCCAACAATTCGTTACTCTAGTATTATTGAACGGAATATTTTTCCAACCAAGCCTTGACGAACAGTTGTCGGTCGCTGCACTTTGAGGCATGAGTACCTCTACTTCTGTGCACCATCAGTCTCGTTATTTAATAGCCACACCTTGCATACCTCCTAATCCTACAACTTCAACATCACGAAGTGACTATATTACTGATCTTAGAAATTTTATATTGGGAAAATATATTATTAGGAAATTTTAATTTAGAAAAATTATTTCAAATTTTTCGCCCAGCTCATTTATATACACTACATATACAAATGCATAAGCATATGTTCACTAAATCGCGAATATGTAGTTTACAATTTTTTAAATATAACTAATAGAAATAGAGGTTATATTCAAACTACCTAAAAAACCAACGTAATGATTAGCAAGTTAGATGTGAATTAGTATTAAAGGAGAAAATGAG
This sequence comes from Octodonta nipae, assembly GCA_034190945.1. Lineage (NCBI taxonomy): Eukaryota > Metazoa > Arthropoda > Insecta > Coleoptera > Chrysomelidae > Octodonta > Octodonta nipae. The sequence goes on from CM067217.1 coordinate 48,884,613, forward strand.
TAGATATACCTAAACAGCATTAGAGTAGAAAGCTGTGATTGCAAATTTTCAATTTTCCAAAAAAATAAGATAAAAGAAATTTAAAAAAAGGTTGTTGTGATTAAAGTTGTGTAGTGTATATTTCAGATCGTAGTCTTCCTATGAATATAATTGTGGGCAATTCCAGCTCAATAAGACAGCACCATCAAACGCTTAGATTCGAAAGTTTTCCGCAGTTTAAAATTGTATTGATCTTTTGATTGTTTCTATTAGAAGGGTTTGCTTTTAAACTCGGGAAAGTTAAAGTGAAAAGTTTCTTATGCGCTGTTGTATTATACCTAATTTATTATTATTGCTAACTGCAAAGAAATACATTTGATTAAACGAATTATAATTCGTACCCCACTTCTATAGGCTCATTCTCTAATACTGTCATAGATACAACCACGACTTTTTTTCTATAATTCAATTAAGCTGAAAAGGCCATTTAAGAAATTCATCTTCTAATTTGTTATGCCAAATGCAATTTTGTACCTCTTACCGACAACGGCCTGTGTAAAACGTTTAAGCTACTAGGCGGAAACTGTCATTTTTAGACCCATAGAGATATACCAAAACAGAAAGCTTCAGAATTTGTTGCTATTTTGTTAGCCAAAAAGAATATCGATTGTGTTTTGTTTTAAAGAATTATAGAGTTGTGATCACAAATTTAAAGTAACCGACCTCCACGTATAAAGAGTAGAATAAAGATAACTCCAATACATCTAAAGAACTTTATTTTATGAGATAAAAGAATTAAGTGAATAACTGCAAACTTTATATAAACTTCAATAATTCAATTCAAATAATTGTGGGAAATAAAATACAATTAACATGTTTTAAATTCTTATTGGTATATTTTAATTCTTAGGTAAATATTAAGGTTAAACATTTGGAGGTACTATAACCGACTGCTTAAGTACCCTAAAACAAAACGGTTTATCTAAGCCGAAGTATTCTCACATAAAATTAAAATTATGGTCAAACCGCGTGCACTCTATTTGAATATAAGACTGTTAGTATTTATCCATAAGTGAACAAAATCATAAGACTACAATATTTCCTTAAATAGAAGACGTATCTAAGTGATCCTTACGTTGTTGACGTTAAACACTGCACAGCCTGTATGGTCAATTGAAAATGTTTATAATGGTAAATAAAGCCGCCTACTGAAACATAGATTAGCATTAATACGACTATATTCATATCTAAACAAGGCCTTATATAAATCCGATCAAGTCTAGACCGGTGGCATGCGTGTAGTAAAAGCCAAATGTGCAGTCGATCGATAAAGAAAAATTAATTTGTTACGTCAATACTCAGATTTTAAGTACGGCCATAGAAATGATTTATGTTGGTCATAATTTTTTATGGTAATCGATGAGTTTTATGCTACGACAATAGCAGTTGGTTATTTATAGAGCAACGTAATTACCATCTGCATTGGTTTTAATGTACTTTCATTGCGAAGAAGTGATTATGACGGTACACATTAAACAATAATATTTCACACGTGATAACTAAGTTAAAATGATCATTCTCAGTACTTTTTTCCTGTATAAAACGTGTATAAAACGACTAAAACATGGTTATTACTTTTTGGTTGAATATAAAGGCAAAAAAAGCCACATTTTCATTGGATCAGTTTTATTCTCCAATTAAGAAATGTGTTTTTTACTAAGAATATGATAGATTTAATGAAATTACTTTGTAGCTGTTTCGACTTCAAATTTTGGTTTACACCTAATTAAGCTACAAAGTACATGTGTCATAAGAATAATTTCTACATTTATGATGTTAACAACAGACAATCAGAAGTCTTACCTAAAAAAATCGTTATTTTATACTTGGCAAATCAGTATAAATGCCGAAAGAATACGGTGTTAGGGACTCATTTGGGTCCAGTATTAAGTAAGAAAATGCTTTTGAGGAAAGTCCCTAAGAAATACCTCGATAGTTAATAAGTATTTAAAGAAAAAGGTGAAAGAATGGCATGAAAACCCTAGTTTTGAAAACAGAGCAAAAACTAAAAACAAAAGAATGAGAAAGTTTTGTTTATTTCCTGACGTATTAATAAGATAAACAAAATCTCTAAAATCAAAAATTAACAAAATATGATTAATATTTTATATTATTTTAATTACCAAACATTCAATTGTTTAGCTTAAATCTATAAAACTTTCGCGAAATCAGTCAGTTGAGACCAAATATCGATCAATTTATTTTTTATTAAAACTCGTTTCTCTGGAAAGTGAGGCCCTTGCGATTTGTGTAACTGCTAATTCTGTATTTCTAGCCAGCAAGCCTCTCAATCACCGCTTGAATATTGAGAGCCCCTCCGTTTGTACGGAATGCGGTACTGTCTCTAAACACTAGTTTTTTTAGGGTTCCGTATATACAATATACGGATACCCTTATAATATCACTCAGGATTTTTGCCTCTGTCACATCACAGCCATTTTCTCCTAAACTACTGAACGGAAGAGGTTGAAATTTGGTATCAATGTATAGTTTGGTGACCCGATCAGGAGATCCCTGATCTCCGAAACTACTGAACCTAAAATTTTGAAAAAAATAGGAAATATAGAGCGTTGACCGAACTTTACAGGAAAATTAAGGAGAAACCATTAATATTAATTTTGGGGGCAAATTATAGAATTTAATAAAAATTTAAAAATAAAAAATTTTTCAAACGCATCATGTAATATATCAAATAAAAGGTCTCATTCTGAGGAACACAAATATATTTTTTTCATATTTAAAAAAAATTATTTAAAAAAAAGATATTAACGAAAATATACCAAAATTTACCCATTCCCCCCCCCTTATCTCCGAAACTATAAAACGTAAAGTTTGAAAAAAAATAGATTTATAGGTTCTGACCTGAAGTTTACTGGAAAATAAGGAGAAACCTCTACTTTTAATTTTGGGGGGGCAATTACAGAATTAAATGGAAAATATAAAATTAAAATTGTTTCTAACCCATCATGTTATATATCAAATGAAAGGGCTAATTACGACGAAAACAAATATATTTTTTTCATTCATATTTTTAAAATAAATTAATTAAAAGATATTAACAAAAATATAAAAAAATTACCCATTCCCCCCCTTATCTCCGAAACCATAAGCTGGAAAATTTTGAAAGAAAATGGAGGTATAGCCCCTCACCTGAACTTTACTGGAAAAATAAGGAGAAACCCCTAATATTTATTTTGGGGGGCAAATTATAGAATTAAATGGAAAATTAAAATTGTTTCTAACCCATCATGTTATATATCAAATGAAAGGGCTCGTTATCGAATATATTTTTTTCGTATTAACAAAAATATAAAAAAATTTACCCATCCCTTCCCCCTATCTCCGAAACCATAAGCTGGAAAATTTTGAAAAAACAATGGAGGTATAGCCCCTCACCTGAACTTTACTGGAAAAATAAGGAAAAACCCCTAATATTTTTTGGGGTCAAATTATAGAATTAAATGGAAAATATAAAATTAAAATTGTTTCTAACCCAGCATGTTATATATCAAATAAAAGGGCTCATGATGAAGAAAACAAATATATTTTTTCCATATTTATAAAATAAATTAATTAAAAGATATTAACAAAAATATAAAAAATTTACCCATTCCCCCCTTATCTCCGAAACCATAAGCTGAAAAATTTTGAAAAACTGGAAGTATAGCCCTTACCTGAACTTTACTGGAAAAATAAGAAGAAATCCCTAATATTCATTTTGCAAATTATAGAATTAAATGGAAAATAAAAATTATAATTCTTTCTAACGGGTCATGTAATATATCAAATCCCAGGGCTCATTATGACGAATACAAATATTTTTTTTAATTTTTTTAAAATGAATATTTTAAAATATGTAAAAAAATATTTTAAAAAATTACCAATATTATTATTCCCCAAACTCTTTTATTATTTTAATTCTATTATTTGGCCTCCAAATAATAGAATTAAACGGAAAATAAATTAGAAAACCCCCATAGTAATTTTCTTCCAATCTACAGAGCCTCAAAACTCAGACAGTAGATTATAAAAGGCATCTCTGAAAGTTTATTAGTAAAATAAAACTCTAATGTTACTTTTTGGGGGCCAAATTAGAAAATTAAATACATATGTATTGTGATAAAAATCAAGCGAATCCTAAAGCAGATAAAATAAAAAGTCTATGTGTGGAAAATCAAAGTGTATATTTTTTATAAATTTAAAACGCTTCCTTTAAAAGGTATAATGGTAAATATAAGAAAATGCACTCATTCCCTGCTTGGCTGAAACTGGAATATTCGAATCTTGAAGGTGGTACGGAACCCTAAGTATGCGAGTCCAACTCGCACTTGATCAAATTATTTCTTGCAAGTCCTAACGCATTTTACATGCAATTTTTAAATAATCTACTATCACACCCTCTTGTACCACAGTAAAAATTCGCTTAATATATGAATTAGATATGTATGTTTGTATGATGATTTACCAGAAACTTTAACGTTTCAACTATTTTAGCTGAGTAACTGCTTCAAATATTACGAGAAAAAGTCGTTGTATTTATCGACTGGTCTTTTTGATCACCTCAGTAACTGTTTCTTCTATTGTAGATTATGCTTTTTATACTTCCTTTGGATAAAGTTCACCTGGTTTCAGATGGCATGTTTGTTTCTTGGTACAAAAAAGTCAATGACGATAAACAACTAGCCTGACAAGACTCAAATTTATAAACTTATTACCTGAAAATTCAGTAGAAAAGGTTTAATGTATACACAAAATCATGACATAACTGTAACTGATATTTTCTCAACATACTAAGGATTATAAAAAAATGTCTGAAAGTTCCAAAGGTAGGAATCCACAGAAAATTTAAATTAGAAATCACTATGCGGCTGCTACTCCACGTTGCTTAAAATTTCTCAATGGGTACCTTTCGCCAAGAAATTCAAATCCAAACATCTTTGTTTGTTGCTACCAAATGCTACAAAAGTATAGCAGTTTAAAACTAAAAGCGAATAAAAGTTAACTGAAAAAGTTTACAATCTCAAAGAATTTTCAACGTTATTTAAAAATTAAATATTGAAAATTGATGTGGTTTAAATTAATCTGAAATGTCAATCTAAATCAACAACTATGTACCTAATTAAAATCAGTACATCTTTAAATATATTTTGTTTTGACTCCAACTTGAGCTTGTGCTCTTATTAGTAACTCTTTTGCAGACATGGATGCAAAAGAGTAATAAAAAATAAAATCACTCACTAAACAAGAAGGTTTCAATGGAGTAGGATTATGAATATTCTGCAGAAAATCTTTTAAAATAAATAAGTCTAAAATAAAGATACTGCCATTTTATTTAATCCACCCATATTTCGGTAATATCCTAAAAGAATGGATCCTTTAGTGTAAACACAGGTGAAAAAAATGGAAAAGTCTATTAATTACCCATATAACTGATACGATTTGTATTTATTAATAAAATAGAATGGACATGCATATATTATGAGATCATATACAAATCCCTCAACAGTGTCACTATATGGAGAAAACATAATCGAAGATTTGAAATACAAAAAATGTTGGTCGGTTATAATTTAAGTTGGTTTAAAAACACTTTGTGACAAAGGTGATGAGTAGGGATTTTTGAATTACTGCCATCAAAACGAAGACCTTCCAGAAGAATCTGAGATATTCCAGGGAAAGCTTGTGAGTGCTGAATGGGAAAGAGTTAATAATTTCATTTAAGCAAATATAACATTTCATTTAAAGTTGCATTATTATGTAAATTGACGCTACTAAGGGTTATTATTGTAGTCAATGAATCAATTAAAGTCCATTAATCAATAACATAGAATTCAACAAAGAATTCACAAAGAAAGTACAAAACTTACAAAACGGAAATAAAATAATAGAGCAAATAGAGACTAATTGGGAATATATAAAACAGTAATGATATATGTATTTGCAACAAATGTCATGAAGTCATATCAACTTCACTGAAATAAACATAGATGATCAACACCAGACTGATATTAACAAAGAGCGTCAATTATAAAATCTGGCAATTGATGTCAATAACAATTTTATTCACGACAAATTAGATACATTAATATTTCTTTTCATCAGGGGGATTAAATAATAAAACAATCAATTGTATATTTCTTATGCACTAGAATTACTAGAAATATTGTGCGGTACCCAATTATTATTATTTTCACTTTTGTATACCTATTTCCGTTACACTTTTAACCCTAATCGTTTTCTTTATGCAAAATATCCAGTTTTTTTACCACATAAACAGTATTACATAAAAACCAAACAGTTATTTTCACCCGGCAGATAGATCATTCGTTTCATTGGGTGTTTCTTTCGTTTTTCATTAAATTTATCAGAAATAGATTAACCTATTGAAAGGTTCAAGAACCATTATTTAAATAGAACTTATCAACTACTTGTACATCACTATATCAAAAGACACATTTACAAAAAAAATTATTGTTTACACTAACTGCTCTTTAGGTATTAAATATTAAATAAGATAAAAGTGCCATTTCAATTTATGAGTAATTTCCACAATAACAATATAAAAAAGGAAACTCAATTAAGTGAATTGATTTATTTAAAATTAATATATTATTATAGCATATACTATTTGCTTAGCTTTTAATTTTCACTTCCGTGTCCGATAATACATCCAATCTGTGCTAATGCAAAAGGGACAACTGAAGAGAACTAAAAAATAATAAGGTCTATTTTTAGCCTCGTATATTTTCGTAATAGGTCAACGAGCCCCGCATGTTCCGCATGTTCTTTCGCCATAGTTTCGTAATAAAATCTAATCTGTCATGTCATCTGGCAAGAAGAGAGAGCAGCCATCGAATCCATCGGCATGGTGAAGGAACTACAACGGCGCAAAGGACTAAAAATAAAATGGATAGATAGATAAATTGTTTGGCATCCCACCGAGATATTGGTGTCTGTCCGCTTTTTGTTATTGAACTACGAAAGCGAATACAATGTTAAAGTTTTGAATGAATGTGACTCGGTTATTCACCCTAAAACTAAATAAATTAGGTAATATATAAGAATTCGGAACAAGTTATAAACGACAATGGTAAGAAATTAAATATAAATAAACTATCACCATTATCACAATTCAAACAATTGACTAAAAAACCTTACTGTTATTACTTTGAACTATTAAAATATAGTATTACATATTCCTTTATAGATTTTTGATAAATTTTTGGATTATGAAATAAAATTTTGCATTTACCACTTTTTTGTATATATATATATATATATATAGAGAGAGAGAGAGAGAGAGAGCGAGAGAGAGTTTTATATCACGTATTAATAACAAAAAATATATATCCTTCGGAAAGAAAAAAGCTCTTTTATTACTGCAATGACTGGATTTAGAAAATCTATTTTCACACACATTGAACACAGCAACAATAGTTTCTCTCAGCAATTTCTAAAAAAAAAATCGTAATAAAATTATTCTAGCATGTATTATGAACAAACTCAATTGTCGTTTAAACCAGGGAAAGCCCTATTAAATAACCAAAACGGATTCGGTAGTTGCAATTTGTTGACATTCTGTATTAAATAACGCCACTTCTTTTCATATTTCACTCTTCCCCGTTCTCGTTAATTTTATAATTGTCACTCTCTCTAGGACAATTGTTTTCTAGTTTGCCCCTCCCTAAACCAAAAGCCGGGTACGCTCCTGACTGCAGGTAACCCAAAGTAAAATATAAAGAGCTTATGTATTACCTTGAAAGATACAAAACTGATAGAGTTGATAATAAGACAGACATACTAGATGCTGGTGAAATAGTTATAAAAAAGAAAAATGTAAGCTATGGGGAGAAAAAAGAAGTAAGAGGTCGTCTTTTAACTTGGTTCATGGGCCGAACCAGGGGGGGATCTTAACTTCGATTTCACTAAATGTAAATGGTGAATTTTAAGTACATTTGTAAATAATCGAAAACGCAATCGTTTGCTAACGAACTACATGCGGCAATAATTTTCAGTACAGTACGAAAAGTTACAGCAAAAGTTGATAATTTATCAATATAACTATTCGTCGAGTAAAGTCCATGCCACTATGTGTAGAAAATATAATTGATGTCATAGTATTTACCGAAATTTTTGAATTCGATGTATTTTTATCAAGGTTTATGTGACAATAGAAAAACTGTGGTTTTCTGGGCTGCTTCGGCCTGATATATTTACATCTTCATAATCGAGCGGTGAATCACTGACTATGTCTCTTGGAGCATGGTTCATCCTGTTGTGTCAATAGCCACCGAGGGGGACTGGGAGCCTCAAAGATCGCTGTAAAACTCAAGTAGTATATTCTATTAAGTTTTAGACTTTCTATTTTAAATAATTTCGAAAAGATGGTTGAGGTGATCTTGAATTATTTTGCCTGTTCATTTGAAAATTATATATGAAGAACAAAGTATAGTAAGGCAATTTTAACTAGTATTCCTGTATATAAATATTGTTTTGTTTATTGTGTTATGCCTCTCTGTTCTGGAGTAGTTGTCTATCGCTTTGTATTGTATTTCGAAGTATGATGATAGATAACACGGAAATGGGGGCACCTTCAATCGACCTCCATTTGGACTGGAAAAATCTATTGTTAGAAGAGCAAAATAACGGTACCCTTGGTTTAAAGTATTCGCCAAATAATAAATTGTCACTGAAAAATTTTTTGACAAACCATATCAACACCAAAGCAAAATTTTTGAAAGGAAAAAACCTCGAAATACATTATAAAGCGATTGACAACGATTCCAGAGTCGGAGTTGAAACGTCTCCATACACAGATAAGTATAACACAATATACAAAACACTATTTATATACAGGACTGCTTGATCATTTTGCAGATATCTCTTTCTCTCAGAATAACTGTGCGGAAGAATTTTTGTACGGTCAGCCAGTAATCTGGGCAATTTTACGAAATTGTCTTACTACACTTTGTTCTCCATATACAATTCTCAAATACTTATCTCTTGCAGGAAAAAAACTGAGGTGAGAAAACCCTAATGAACAGGCAAAATAATTCTTTTGTTGTACTGAAAGCAGTTTTGATGTTTGTAAATTTCTACAGTAGTGGAATGTGATTGACAGTACATGGATTAAAGGATACTAGTGGTCGCCCAGTGGTCGAAATTCGACCTTTTTCATGAAATGGTAAATGTATGTTTTTATAAGAAATATAGTTGTGGAGAAATCGGAGAACTGGATGTAATGACCAAATTTGTTCACTCATATTGACAAATCTATTGAAATAAATATAAAATAAAAATGTAATCACAAATATCGGTATTCGAAATATTTTTGACAAATGAATGACCCCCCCCCAAATTTGTGTCTGGAACCGCTCCCGGCAAAATATTCGATATAATAATTGGAAGATTGTTCTTTGCAACCTAAAAGTTTTCTTCATTTGCGGTTTCAATCAAGTTCAGGAATATTAAAGAAAAAAGAGGACCAACAACACTAGGAGAACATAAATTTTAAAAAGAGGACCAACAACCCTAGGAGAACATAAATTTTAATACATTCTCTATTGTCCGCTGTCTCACAATTTTTTTACACAATACCTTCGAGGTTGTGATAATAATATATTAATCAAATAATTAAATTCACATTAAATGCAGAATAGTTTAATATGAAAGTTACGGCAACGCGTCCGAAAAATCAATACTGATCTACTACATTGACTATTTTACCACTAAACAATAACAACGCTTGCATGCCACTTCCAGAACTACATGCTCTAAGTATATAACAGCATCTAACGAGCGGTCCCTCTATATATAATTACTCAATGTTTTGAGTTTTGACGGTCTGGCGGTGGCGGCACTGTCAGTTGTTTGGCGTTGACAGTATGGACGTAAATAATGAATTTTTATTATATTTTATTTAATGAATGAAGCAATATTATAAATTAATATTAGCATTCTGCCCTGAAGGTAGCTACTAAACAAAACAAAAATGAAGAAAATCGGTTGAGAGACAGAGGAGAAAATGGTACCTAATCGTTTTGTATTTGCCTATTTATATATAGATAATAGCAATTAACTTATTTCTTTGTAATTGAAATTTCTCGTATAGGGGCGGCGCGGATCACGGCTAATTTGATCATAAAATTGTAATTTTTGACATTTTCCATAAATACTTGGGCCATACAGAATAATATTTAAAAATGATGTATTAGTGAACTATCTGTAGAAAGAACTGTTGAGATCTGAATATGAATGCATAGAATCATTTCGTAAAAATAGTAATTATTGAAAACTAGTTTAGCAACAGTCGTCAGTACCGCCTAATAAGAAAGAAAGTACTGGTTTACCGAGATCTTCTCAACCGACTCGCATTTTATGTGTAATAAGAAATAGCCTTCAATAAACAATCACTAAAGCTTGAAATACACATTTTATCGTGCTTATTTTTTGTCTTATTGATAGGGATATAGGTCAAAAAAATAAAGGGTTATTTCATCGTCGAGGATCATACAGATTAGCTGTGTTATTGAGATATTTCATTGAATTTATTAATAACTAAAATTTTCAAATATATTTCTTCATCTTTTTTATTAATGAATTAATTTGCCTATTTATGAGTACTATTACTAGAACTGTTAAACTCATTTTAAATAATAAAAAATAAAAACCCTGAACCATCGACAACTGTAAACATCGTACCCATTAATAGTCATGGAAACTATACAGACCTACGCAGTATATTTCTTTTGGTTCGGAATGTGCTTCGAGGTGTTCCAAGTGCGGAAAAACTAACAACCAATACAACAATGACATATTATAAGCGGCTTTCAAACATCTCGGATAAATTGTAATCATCGGCCAGCATCAGTTAACAAATTCAACAATTACTGCATCTTCAACAAACGTAGGAGTTAGAGGACTGAACAGAATTAATGATAAGCATTATATTCCATGTTACATGGGCGTCTTGTATCGGCCCTATTAGTCAAAATATATGAGGTGGTTTATGTTTTACAAGCGTGTATAAATTCTTTTGAACATATTCGTACTGGTCTTCAATATATATAACGCCCATAGATATAGGCTTAAAAAATAGAAACCAGAATCATTGTTTAGTTGATGCTCCAACTGGGACCAATCATAATTAAATTTTATTTTTTCTTATTGTTGTTCTTATCTAAATTATATCTTGATTTAGACATAAGGTGTATCTGAAACCCCCATATTACTTGATATATGATGATATAATATTTGACGTTTTCAATATAAAATTCAAAAAGACAAATTAAAAGCATCATTCCTTTATAAAATCTACTAATTTTATGAAGCCACAAACCAATAAAAAATTTTGTTTTCTTTGCACAAAAATTGCAGTAAGCAGGTTTGCTTCCTTGCGTAAGTTGATACTTTGAAATAAACTATAAATAATATTTTAGTACGGAAGCAACTAGGTATATTTAAAAAGAAGACTAAAAATCATTTATATAAATATTTTTCCCATAATTCACAAGGCACTTGTGGATTAATTAACTCTTCAAAGCAATTATAATTCCTACTTTTTTAGATTTTAGAAACCATCGAAGGAAAGACAATATATTGTCTCCAGTTTTGCTACCCTGAAACTTCTGGTTGTCTCTAAATAAATGTCGCCTTTAAAAACTCAAACATTCTTTGAGAATAGCGGAACTGACAGAAGCAATATACCTGATGCCTTGCCTTTAAAATTGGTATTACTTAACAGCAGAATGCGCTCTATATAATAATTACTAAAACCTGGTGATATTATTTTTAATAATTAAGTAGAAGAGTCATTATTCGATAATTCAACAATTTTATTTCATTATCTTAGTATTTCTGTCATCTCAGGTGTTATACCTTGACAGTGAGGTAGATGACACTGCACTTAGTTTCAAAACAATTTGATGGTGTTTATATAGAAACTTGTTAGCCAGTGCCACAATTAAGTTTGATCAATCCATTCCCAGGTACTGATTAAGTAGAGCCTCCTTGGGATAAGAATTGTTTTGGGATACTTGTTTGAAATTTAACTAAATTATTCAGTTAGTCAATTTCCACTAGTACTTTTCCTAAGTCCTAGCAAACTAGCTTTATCACACCGTTATTTAATGGTGACAGACCTCATGTGAGTTATTATATGCCTATAAAAAAACTGTGTTTTCAGCAGAAGATTCGTACCTTAGCTCTGTTGTATTCATACTTTCTATTAATACTGTATGTAAGTCTGTGTCCCACGTAAACGCGATTTTCGCGGTGCGGGCAGTACGTACGTCAAAGTGACAGCCGCAAACTATCAAACACATAAAAAGAATTAATTTTGTCCTTACAGTAAAATAATTTGGAGGAATTTTGTGTTGTCGCATCGTTCAAGTTGATTTATTTTAGCCTTTAGTTGAAGTTTATAACATTGACATATCGAACCGCTCGCTGGTAAAGACACCCTTAATAAATTTATTTATAAACTAAATCGCATTTATCTTAAGTAAGTCGATGCAATTAAGGACTTAGGATAATATTTTGACTCCAGTGTCAAATACTTATTGTACTGAAACCTCTATAGCAGAGACTTTGTGAAGTTTTTTGTCTTTTGTATACCCTATTCTTCTACCTCACTTTTCAGCTATTTGAAGACCCCATTGGCAATAAGAAATCAAATTATTTGAAAAATCTCATACGCACTACTTCGTCATCTTCTTCTATTTAATGATTAGTCTATGCATTAGTCGAAACATGTGAGATGGCTCAAACACTAAACATTCCTGTTATATTCTGATCACTGATGTTTTCGTTTTTAATATATGTGGCATAATGACAGTAGCGAGTTATTGATTACACTGGACTTTCACTTACTTATTGAGCGATCTTTTAAACATTACTATAATTTTATAATAAAGACGTCATTAGTTACCCCTTGAGCGCATAACAGAATTCGTTGCCATAATAATTCTCCTTGACTTGATTTAGGCAATCTAATGTACCTAATCTTTGAAAAAATATTTGATTAATTGCATTTAATGCCTATATTACTTTTATTTCATATTAGAGTCCCGCCCAGCTTCGCACGGGTAGTACAAATTTATCCACACATTTTTTTTATCACAATATCGTATCAGCTTGTGCGTCGAGCATGAGGAATGTGGATTAGATTTAAATGTAACATAGGTACATAGGCTTATACAAGAAAAACAATTCATTTCTATATTTTAAAGGGATAGGCACCATTTTCGATGAAAGCTCCAAGTTAGCTTGATTTTCCCCGACATCTTCAACAATCATCGTCTTATTATAGTTTTTCACTTTATCGCATTCACAGATACCGCCACAGCGGGGAGACTTTGATTTATAATATACCAATTGATCTCTTTAATTGGCGTATGCATAAAATTAATTTTAGCGAAACACTTTCTTCATTGAAGCGAAGGTCCACACTTACACATTTGAAAGTAGTCGAGTAATGAAATACAAAAATTTAAATTGCATTTGATTCAGTACTTTACTCCAACACCATACTTGCTTGATCTTGAAATACCCATACAACTTAGTTTCTATGTAAGAAATGAGAATCAGTTTATGTATTGAGAGTCTCTTCGTTTATAGAAAATTAATAAATTATACTACCTAAACAAACATAGCATCCAATTAATATATAATACCAACTAAAAATTTGCTTTTTGTTCTAATAAGCACTCCAATTTTTTGTTTGGGATATTTTAAATTAGAGACTTGACATACGTCAAAAGAGTACAAAAACAGGCAAGTTTATGGATGGTAGAAGACAAACTAGAACTCCGCAAAAAGGTCATGTTTATAGATAATAGAGACAAGAATGACAAACTTATATGGGGATTGAACTGACAAACTGTTGACGTGAAAGCATTAAATAACAAGTTTAACAAGTGACCAGAATGGCGCCATTGTAGAAAAAGGTTATGATGTGAATTGCTAAATATAAAATAATATTAATGTTAAGCCAGTCCTTTTGTCTTTTTTCCAACCAAGGTATGTAAAGTATATTTAAATATGTATAAATATAAAATTTATTCTTATGAAAAAGATGAATAATTGGTTAAAATTGAATCTTGAAACCCAATATTCCAAAATTTCGGGGGGGGGGGGGTTTGAACATTTAATTCTCCTGAAGTTTATATTCATTACTAAGAATGACAGAAAAAAATAGGAACAGAGATATAACGGGAGACGGAAAGTATATTTCGTAAGAAGGTTTCGCTTCCATCGTTCAGTCACAAATAACTGCCGCTCTTTTTTATGTTTTATTTTTAACACGGCAGCCTTTACCTTAAGACGGTGTCTTACATTTTTGATAAATTGAATTTAGTCTACATTTACAAATAATTTTCATTAGGTTTTCGAAGTTATTAACAGTAAACAAATCAAACAGATCTTTTAAATCCCAAATTCCATTACCTCCAATGCCGATCAGAATTATCTAAAGAAAAGTGAGGTACGATTTGAAAGTGCAAGTATCTATTTGTTGAAAAAAATTTAAAATATCTTGGGTAATAATAGCCGTGGTGCAATTATGTTGCAAATTAGCTGACAATTAAAGCATAAATTACAAAAGACTATTGCATTTGACATTGAATGGCACTGTCAACATATGGGTAATTTGCATTCTTATATTCACATGAGTGATCCAGTACAATAGAACTTAATCTATCAATTCTAAATTTTGTGAACGCCTTAACAGGGCTTATCTCAAGGTCGTTCTAGTCAATAATCCGAAACTTAATTTACTAACGTAAGAATTGGCTTTATAATTTCATTTGCTTGCCCGAATCTAATGTCTATTAAATCTACTATTTGGTGAATGCGCGGGCAGGTTTTACTAACAACTAATTGGATTAGCTAAATTTTGCGAATTCTTTCACTCACTTTTTAGCTGCCTCGTTATCCACGCGTTGATGATGTATAATACACAGATTGCCGTTTTTCTGGTAAATTGCCCTGAATCGAATCCCAACTAGGTCAGAGTTTTTTCAATAAAAAAGTGACAAATTTTGGGAGTGTCTGTGAGTGTCTAAATGGCAAAAATCAGAGACATAGTCTCAGTTTTCGAGACCAATTCTTCGTATATAAAGATCTAGTTCCCGGATTCAGCTCGTCTATTTCAGTTCAGTCCGTCACCCCTTCAGTTCGTCAGTCTCTCACTCTTATAAATGTCTTAATCGAGAAATGTCCTATTATAATTGTGTCTGTGTTTATTGGGAATGTTTATTATTTGATTTTTGACGTCAAAAATCAAATAATAAACATTGTCAAAAATTTAAATTTACATCTTGGAATTGTACCTTTTTAATCCGTAGTTTCTTAGCCATTGACAACGGGGTCTGATCTAGACCCCGAAACGTTTGGAATATACAGCAATTTCCTTTAAAGTGTGGTGTTATGTCCCAATAAACACTTAGACAGTGAAAAATATGCCACAAGTATCCTTCAGAAAACAACTATTATAATTGTGTAGTCTTATCAGGTTGCCATTTCAGATTTTACTCTGGGATGACGTGTATTACCTGTGTCTAATCTCATGTCGTTTTTTTTTTTTCGGTGTCCCCTTATCAGCCAACTGCGTCCACTGCTGGACATAGGCCTCACGTAAACTTATCAATTTCTGACCGTCTAGAGCTGCATTCATCCGGCTTGTTTGATTCCTCATAATATCCATCTGCGCCATCTGCTACGTTGTGCATCAGTTAGCGGACTCCGCTCTAGGATTCGTTTCGTCCATCGATCATATGAGAAACGTGTCCAATTCCATTTTAAAGTTGTAGTACTCTCAATTGTAACCGATATTAGCTTTAATCTGTCATTTCTGTCCTAAAGTGATACAATATCGCTTCTCCATTCATCTCCGAGCGATGCGTATTTCTGTCCCATAAGTAAGAACAGGGTGAACGCATTGGTTAAAAAAATATCTCTTCAGACGCACAAGAATGTTGGCTTTCAAGACTTCGCATCTTTCCAAAAGCAAAGCAAGTCTTGAAAATTTCGTGCCAAAAGCACTTATTGGAAGTTACTTGTTCTATTATCTTGGCTTACTAAAAAACTCCCACTTACGATAAGGCTAGTTATATAAAATGTCTTGTTTGTATCTATTTTAAGTCAAATTGATTGTTCGGCAGCTTCTAGTCTTGATAGCATTTCTCTGGGCCCGTCGACTCGGTCTGTTATGTAACAGGCTGCCACCAGTAAATCTCGCCCCAGCATGTTTACATTTACTAGTGATCGGCCAGTGGTTTAAATTCGACGGTTATCAAAAGTATATGTCTATCAGAAATAAAGTACAGGAAAACTTAAATATTTAATAGATGCTCTATTGTCCGCTGTCTCACAATTTTTTACACACCACCCTCAGGAAGGTTGTGATAATAATATATTAATCAAATAATTAAATTCACATTAAAAACAGAATATTTAATATGAAAGTTACTGCAACGCGTCCAAAAAAAAACAATACTGATCTACTACATTGACTATTTTACCACTAAACAATAACAACGCTTGCATGCCACTTCCAGAAGTACATGCTCTAAGAATTTAACTAACGATTGCTCCCTCCATATATAGTTACTCAATGTTTTGAGTTTTGACTGTCTGGCGGCGGTGGCACTGTCAGTTGTTTGGCGTTGACAGTATGGACGTAAATAATGAATTTTTATTATATTTTATTTAATGAATAAACCAATATTATAAATTAATATTAGCATTCTGCACTGAACGTCGTCAGTAGCTACTAAACAAAACAAAAATGAAGAAAATTGGTTAAGAGACAGAGGCAGAAAATGGTACCTAATATTTTTGTCTTTGCCTATTTATATATAGATTTCAACAAAATCTATCTTTTTAAACAGATTGTCAAGGAGTGACGTGAATAATTTTGGTCCTAGAACATCTTTCTGGGGCGCTCTCTCCTTCCGCTGTTAGAACCGTTCGATTTCCTAGACGTTCGTTATTAACATGATATATTTGTTACCAACTTGACATTCCATCAGAGCAATTCACATTTTAAGCTGATTTATTATCTCAAAGGCCTTTTCAGATTCAGCAAATATAATCAACATGCTTTTCAACAAATATTTGAAGAAAAGAACTGTCACGTTTTTCATCAAAAAGTGTATCTCGTCTATAATAAATTTGTTAAGGTTAAGTCCAACATAAACGCGATATGTGCGATGGGAGCGGTGCTACACGTCAATGTGACAATTAAAAACTGCAACTGCAGGCGAAAACAACACATATTGCTATAATTGCACGAATTTATTTTCGATTTAAGGGCATCATGCATGCTTTTTATGTGTTTGATAGTTTTCGGCTGTCACATTGACGCACCGCACCGCCCGCACCGCTTATTTCGCGTTTACTTTGGACACAGCCTTAGCGATGTGCTGTAAAAAGCAAAACTGAATTGCAATTCCAATCAGGTTTTCTAAAACAGTGCCCTAATCTTATAGAAATGGATAAATATCCATAATTTAACATTATTAATTACAAGTCATAATTATCAATAATACAGAAACACACGTATTGTTCTTACATAAAACTTATTCCCCTTTTTTATTCACTTTAGTTTATTTTGTAGGATGCGGATTTTATACTCTGAATGGCTGAAATCACTTTTCTCAAAAGCCAGTGAATTAAAATAATCAACCAAGTGTTACCTTGTTTGTCGGTATTTCGGGATTGAGACAGGAAACACCTAAACGTCGATATCCTTTTTACTTTCCGGTCGCGTAAAACCCAAACACCAAACCCATATTTATGGTTGATACGGTTCTTGGTTATCATTTGTACATAATAAACATTTGACGAAATGTTTATATGAATCGCATTTATTCAGTGTCACTAAGGTATGATCATACATGTCTCTTCTATAACATATTGTTGTGGGTCGAGTGAAAAAAAAATGTATTGTTCAAGTTCATTGTTACTCTTTAAAGCTTTGTTTTCATCTACGAAGTTATAGAAGCCATGTAACAGGTTTTTTCACAATGCTACTTGAATTCCGCTGAATGACGATTCATAAAAATATATGAATTACAAATAGTTTGATTGAATTCGATAAAAATTTGTGTTCTGTATAAATTAGTTTGTACCTATAACATACTTTTATTTGTTCTTGCCGACTTATGTCCCGTGAAGGACTAATTATATTAGAAAAATATTAGTAAGTTTCTCAACTAATAATACACTTAATGAAGTTTTTTTAACAAAAAAAAAGCTACTTCAAAACACACAAATCTAACTTCACTAAAAATCATATAAATAAATTTAAATAAAATAAGAACTGACTTCAAAAAATACAACAACTTGACTAACTGAAAAGCAACAAAAAATCTGCCAAAATTTAATACCTATTTTGAAGTCGATGCAAAGTAGAACTTAAAAAAATGTACCTACCTAATTATTAAATGAGCTATCTTAAACGTTTAAATTCTCACCTCCTCCAAAATAAGTATTTAGGTGTGGCAAAAAATTGCTTTTTAGTTATGTTACTTTTTATTTTTGTAAGTCAGTTTTTGTTTTTTTTAATTTATTTATTTTACAATATGTAGTGATATAGTGTCATATATATTGGATGCAGCTTTCGATGATTATATTTCTTCATAACAGTTTTCAATATTTCCTAAAATAAAGATACTTTTCGGCAACATTGATATTTTTTTATAACCCTCGTAGTAAATTGAATAATGTAAGATGTGATGATTTCATTTTAGCTTTCACACAATGCAGATATTTTTATGGAGAATGAATTTTTCCTAATATGTATTATTAATTAAAAAGTTTTCCGCATGATTTCAATATAGTGGACACAATAAACATACAGACGAATTGAAAGCTTCCATATTTTTTAAGGTAGGCTGTTAATAGTTGGAAAATAACACCACATTGAGGAAACTGTATATTCAAAAAATCAAAGTTTCGAAGTCTTATTCAGACTTCGCTTTCAATGGCATTAAAATCTGAGTAAAATATAAATTAAATTGTAAATAATGTTCTAATAAATAAACTTACAGTGTGGTGCCTTTTCATGATTTTCAGTATTTTCAATTGTTTTGTGATAAAAATGATAATGTTCAATAATAAATTTGTTTTTTTTTTTGACAAAAAAAATGTACAAATTACCCCCTAAATACCACCCCAATTGTAATTAATTCACAAATCACTTCACTTACTTTTTCAAATAGGCTCAGAAAGTTTGACCAGTTTAAAGTAAGTAGTTTTGAAAAATGTCGAACCTCAACAGAATATAGTATTTTTGAAATTTTGCAAACATTTTTTCTTTTTTTTTCAAAATAACTTAAAAACTATGAGAGATGGAGGCAAAATTTTGTAGAGTACAAGTTTGTAGTTTTTGTTTTTTTTTTAATTTATGTGTCTTTTTTTGTAGGATAAAAATTAAGTTAGTTAGTAAATAGTACTATGATTCCACCCTTTCAGCTCAAACCCTTTCAAAAATAAGGGTTAAATACATTTTCAGTATATGAGCTACAAATTGGTGACTTGTGAAGTGGTAGCAATTAATTTCAACTGGCGAGGTATTTAGGGGGTAATTTGTACATTTTTTGTCAAAAAACAACCTTATTTTGTCATAACTCGCTTATTTTTTATGCTAGAGGCTTTTATAAAAAGACTAATTAAAGAATTTTTTAGCACTTTAAAAACCTTTCCTGAAAAATGCATTGTTTATAAGTTATTTTACGATAAACCTTTCAATTTTTGTTTTGAAAAATGAAAACAAAATTTCAACAAGCTATAACTTTGTATTGGTTCTACAGAAACCATAAACCCAACTTTTTTTTTGTTCTCTCAAAAGCTACATTTTTGATCCAAATGATTTTTTTTCTTTAAGTGCATTTTTTAAGTTATTTACGAAAAACCATATGAAAACATATTTTTTATGGTTGAAAAATGGATAATTTCACTTGCGATTAACTCGAATAGAACTGACTTTGAGAAAAAACTTTATGGAACAAAAGTTGCTTAAAATTAGTTAATTTGTTCATTCCCGGATTTTTTTATATAATATATTTCACCCCCGAGAAGGGGTAAAAATTGACTAAAACTTAAAAAATCTGCAGAGATAGTTTAGACATTTTTTAGAAATTTTCATTCCAGTATTTCCTTTTGGAAAATAGGGTTCATCCACCAGTTCGAAGCTAAAAACAACTCTTTCATGTTCTTTAGATGCGGAAGTACGATTTATGTAAAAAACTAACCCCCTGAAATTATTTGTTACTCTACTCAGACAACAGTAGATTTGAAACACAATCAGCAAATTTTAAATTTATTTCAGCCTATTCAACAACTTCAAAATTTTGTTCATTAATATGCAGTTTTTCAATTTGAACGTGGCTAAATAAATTGAAAAACAACTTCAAAAGTATTTAGAGATTACGTTAGGAATAACAAACATTAAGAATTGTCACTTGACCTTAAAGCAGTTTCCAACAAAGGAATTTTATTTTTACAGAAAGTATACATGAAACAGATCTGTTAGAAAATACCTGCGTTATCAAGAAGAAACATCGTCTTCTGTTTAATTATCTGATGCACAGGGGAAATGCAAAGATACGCTGCCGCATTCTTATTGTCTTCTTAGCAAAATAACGACCATCAGTTACGGTGTTGGTGTTCTCTTTACTTCTTAATGGATTTCAAATCGAGTTCATCATAATTTCTCATTTCCTGATAAGTTCTTTAACA
Source organism: Octodonta nipae (assembly GCA_034190945.1). NCBI lineage: Eukaryota > Metazoa > Arthropoda > Insecta > Coleoptera > Chrysomelidae > Octodonta > Octodonta nipae. The sequence goes on from CM067217.1 coordinate 48,905,394, forward strand.
AAAAAGCTGCGATGGCATTCAATGCAATATTGCTTCTTGTGGTTTTCAACTTCGTTCGTTTGGTTAATAAAGTAATGGATACTGTTCTTGATCAATGATCTAGATAATGTTTTGTGATTATGCGGTAATTGTGATGGAACAAGCGTGTTATTGAATGTCACATTCTCTTAGTAGTATGATCAATATTGTTTTATATATCTCATATAAGATGCAGCGGTATTCTTTAGATACATCAGATAAGTCTATCAAGAATCACGTTATTGGTAAAAATCAAAAGCTGTCCAGGTGGCATTTGTATTAAATTTAACGGTTAATATATTCATTCTAATTTCTAAATAATACGGCGCAACTTATTTTGTTCGGTTTAATAGACATGCCACTGTCAATCTTGCTAGACGTCCGGCATTAACCGGATACCTTTCATTTTCTAACCGTCCTACTTCCTACATGATAAATATTTTTCAACAGAAAAGGGCTGTTTTTATAAAATGACTTTCTTAATTAATATTTATCTGAGATTCCAGGCTGGTAGTGTCTGTCACCTAAAGTAAACCGTAACAACGCATTGAGAATGCCAATTCCCGGATAAATATTTCTTCACATTGTTCCATCCGTGAAAGCCTACGACTAGACATACATATATATATATATATATATATATATATATATATATATATATGGTGTGTTATGTGACAGTGGCCAATACCAACTTTCTCCAGAAAATTCTTCAGCTCTTTCGGAAATATTAAGTGTTTTCAGATTTATAACAAAAATGGACATTAAAAAAAGAAAATTATTTTATTTCACAAATTCGCTACATCACACTCAATACTTAATTCCCATTTAGCTCTTGATATTGATATAGTAAGTAAAAACCATTCCTGCGTTCCTTTTTACTGATTTAAAAAAAACAGTTTTGTTTATTTTCGTCAAATATCATAGCCTGAGCATCTTGTTTGCCTACATGACAGTAATGATCAGTGTCAGTGCTATTGTCGTTTGAATTTCGTTAACTGTACGTATATCAGAAAAATGGTTCATTTAACAGAAATGCACCAAATAACCATTCTACAAATGGAGATCACACAAAGCAAAATAGAAAAGCAGTTTCGCGAGCATGGTCATGTAAGACAAATAAAAAAAAGTAGCTGCCAGTGCTCTAAGTGATTGGATATTATGCTCGAGTTTCAAGAAAACCCACATAATTCTGGTTCGAAAAGCAGCCCCATTGTTCAACATTAGCCACACATCAATTTTTCGTGTATTAAAGGAAAGTAAAATGCATCCCTATAAAATGATGCCGACTCAGGACTCGGGACGATTTCGATAAGAGAATGTATTTCTGTAAAAAAATGATGGTAAGGTTAGATAATAATGGGATCCAATAAGAAGACGTTTTGTTTTCTGATGAGAGCACATTTACACTTCACGGTCATGTTAATCGTTAAAATTGCCGCTATTGCAATATCCTGAAAAAGTTCATGTTTGGACAGGAATTGTTGGAAATCATATCATAGGTCCCTTTTTCATGATAGCAACTTGAATAGAGATAAATATTTAGAACTCCTCCAAAATAATGTCGTTGCAACTTTGACAAACTTATATCCTGATCCAGTAAACCCACAAGTTCCTGCCAATACAATATGGTTTCAGCAATATAGAGCATCGCCCCATTACGAAATCAATGTCCGACAGTAAGTACCTGAACCAAATTTTTCCAAATCGGTGGATTGGGAGGCGTGGATCTATAGAATGGCCAGCACGATCTCCTAATTTGACGTCATTGGACTACTTTTTGTGGGGATATGTTGAAAGTACTGTATACAAAACTAAACCCCTCAACTTAGATAATCTAAAAAGACGAATCACGCTTGCGATAAGATCAGTCACGTCTGAGATGTTGAGTAACGTTAGAAGACATTTCTATATCAGATTAGCATGTTGCTAAGACGTTCGCGGGGAGCATTTTGAACATTTCCTACAGTGATATTAATGGTTTTTTGTTTTTTTTTTATATTATTAAGAAATAATCCGTATTACTTATTAGGTTTTGAATGTAATGTAGCGAATTTGTGAAATAAAATAATTTCCTTTTTTTAACGTTAATTTTTGTAATAAATCTAAAAACACTTAATATTTCCGAAACAGTTGAAGTTAGGTGTACATGAATTATTGGAAAACCCAAAAAATAAATAATATACATTTAAAATAAGAAAGTTGGTATTGGCAACTGTCAGATGACACACTATAATTTTTTTTGTTGAAAAAATGCGCAATTAAAAATACAAATCGACGTGTCCAAGCGTTTTTCCCAACACGCCCTCCTTTACTCGTTACCGATTTATTCCAATTGGCTGTTCCACACTGTATGATACAAGTAGCACCTGCAATTTGCCTTTTATGTATTTTTTGTGTATGTACACGGATTATTTTAAATTGGACATAAAGTTGGAACTGTATTATATTACGGTGGATCGCAAAGTGGCCCTGTATATTTTTCATTGATTTGAAACGTCTTTCCGCAAATTGGAAAAAACAATAAACTATATTTAAACGTCAGTTTATGTCAGTTATAGATGATATTTCTAAAACGGACAAACGGGAATTTGTGAAAATAAATCTAGAAAACTTTTAATTCATTCAACAGAATATTCGAACAGGCATTAACGAACTTGATATATGATTGATCAATAGCATTTTTTGTAAATGGCAATTTTCGCCTCCGAAAGTTGTGATATTTAATTTTTGGTAACGCTTTGCGTTGTGGATTCCATGTGCATACTATCAAACGCAAGTTCAATCCAGGACTAGAAGGTTATAAAAATTAATATGAGTATTTTCCGATACCAACTTGATCACATTATGCTGTGAGCTGTTTTTGTATGATATAACTTTAAAGGGCCCCAATGAAACTTGAATAAGCACAATATACATCTAGAATTAATATTTTATTAGCAACCCATCAATTATTATAGCTAATTGCTACAATAGCTGACCAAAAATGGAAAAATATCTAAACATTATTGCATGAAAAACAATAGCTATGCCATATTTTGAAACTTAATGTCAAAATGGTTAATATATCAGTGTGATACTATATTAAAGGGAAAAGTTGAAGAAATGTTTCAATTAAACTATTAATATCAATATAAAATGTGTGAAGAAAATTTTCCATAATTTAAGTGGAACGATGTTTAAAAACAATTTAGATAAAATCATTCCTAAATAATTGTACTGAATCAACAACTCTATTTCAATGCGCAGTGCACATTAAATCAAAGAATCATTACGATGAAAAACTGTTTCTCTAATTGATACGGATGTTAGAGGTGAATATAACTATTACAGTTGTTCCATGACGCTACGCTACCTAGTTTTTAAAACGTGTAATTAGAAACAATGAGTACCCTTCCAGAAAGAAAACTAATTTGCTTTGCACTTGAGTGCAAATTGCAGCAGTAATCTTACCGTGAAACGTTAGACGTTATAAGTTTTAAGAATTATTGACAGACCGTGAACTTATATATAGTTATATACAATGTGTAACATAATGCAGTACAGAAATTTTGGTATGTGAGAGGCACTGATTGAAAAGATCATGTAATTTATGTCTAAAAGTGTATGGTTTATGAGAACAAAATTAATTAAAGTCGTCAAAGTAAGCAATTACATGTGTATTTACCCATTTATTTGACAAAGACCAACATCAACTGAACAGAACAATAAAAAACCTATACCATTCATAATAAATGAAGGGCTATTTAAGGCAAAATTAATTTATAATTTTCAACAGAGTTAACGAAACACAACACATGGCAACATTGGATTAAATTTCGACAAGCGTAGAATGTAATCAAGGGATTATTGTGGAAGGTTCTGGTTCTGTATTGCAAAAAACTAATGTGATAGTTATCTGTTTTGAATGTAATATTTGACATGCTTTATCTTAGCTAAAAACGTTTGTTTTGTTCAATATTAAATTGTACAAATTTCTATGGCTGTTTTTGAATTGTGAACTATCTTTTTGGTTTATGCTACGTTTGATGTTTTCAAAGTTCAATATAGATCAACAAATGAAAAAAAAACAACTTAAGGTAGAAAAAATCCTTGATAATGCTTCAATTAATCAAACAATCAATTGACATCGTTTTTTACGGATTGTCTTATTTTGAAATAATCTATTGAAAAGAAGAAATGGTTTTGTATCATACCTGAACAGAATAGATACAAAAACAACATATTTCTAAATACCACCAAACAAATATAAAAATTAAATACATTTCACTTTTAGAGGATTCTTTCCATACTGTACCATCTTAGGCATGTACGGCAAGGTTGCCAGATGTATTATAATATCAAAAAAGTTAATAATGGAATAGTTCCTTAACAATTTAAGATAGATATATCTTTCACACTGACCAGTACTATCACCTGACAAAATATCTGCGCTGAGTTATGTTACACCCTGTATATAGGGTTGGCCATCGAATACGTACCGGCAGGCGTAGCAGTCGGTTCGTATTCGATGTTTATTATTATAACCTTATTGTATTTCAGATAAATTATCAATAAATACAATAAGGTTATAATAATTTATGTTTAGTACCAAGGATAGATTTTTTTAAAGGAACATCCAGTATATCTCTTTAAATTTTGATAGAGCGTTGTTAATTTGTTTTCGCCTTTTATTTCTTGCGCCCGATTTGTTACAGGGTGATTCTAAAAGGCTGAAACACCCAGTATATTTCTCATATTTGGATAGAACTTTTTCATAAAATATAGTTATAAGGTATTGATTCTTTAATGTTTAATAATAAATGAAATATAACTAAGATTGCGCAGAACCCTTGCAAGGAGAAAAAGTAGGTTTTTTGCGGTTTTTGTATAGATGTCAGTCAGACATTAACAACTGAGAGTTTGCTATATTTCGCCCTGGTCGGGATACAGACAAATAAAGGTACTTATTAACTAGTTGGTTACAGCTCATTTAAGTAAAACACAACAAATAGAAGTCCAGATTTCACGCCCCTTGATTTCATTGTGGGGTTATCTCAAAATCAATTTGTTGAGATATAGAAATAGTCAAGATGTCATTAGTAATGTGTAATAAGTATGTGTTGTGTTCAAAGGTTTACTTTTTGCCAAAAGACTGATAGATTGAGTTACCAAAATCTGAGCGAATAATATTGTAATGTTGTTTTGAATAATATTTAATTTACAACTGTTATTCGTTTGTCCCAATGCTTTCAACTTTTTACTTGTTTGTTACCTATTATTGCTGTATTTTTAAGTCAACGTAATATTCAAATTTGTAGAAATATATTGGATGTCCCATTAAAAAAATGGTTTTTTAGAATAACCCTGCAGAAAATCGGATGCATACGAAAAACAGCAATAAACAAAATAAAATATTACTATTGACGTGAAAACATTTTCAGTTTTCTTGCCAACAAATAAAATACGTAATCAAATAAGTTGAAGTTATTTTGTTTTTTGTGTAAAATAACAGTAATTTATAAAGTTTGGTGTAATTTGATTTATATTTGCAAAGAAAGCACTGTATTGAAAACAAGATAAATAGAATTTCTTTAATTATCCTGGAATAGGATAGGTTATTCCTAATTTTAAGTACCAGTATACTAAAATGGCAAATTTGAATTTTTATGGATTTTTTAATTCTTGTGAATAATCAATATCAATATAATTGCCACAGCACACGACGTTTTAACCGATACAACTAATACTATTTTCATACATTAAAAAAATATATTAGTAAGGAATAACTCTTTATTGGTGAAAGAATAGTTCCAGAGGTTACCCATACACACACACAAACAAGCAAATTTTACTGTAATAATATAATATTGGTATAAGTAGGCTAAAAAGTGGGTAATAAATATTTAGTTTAAATGTTAAAAGCTTAATTGCATGTTTTGGTTAGTTTAATGGTCGTCCTTCTTTCTCACAATTTCTTTTTAATATTTATTATCTGATGCTACTCAAAACTAAACCTGTTTTACCAAACGATTCAGTTACTTGTATCACAGCATAATAACCATACAAAAGATCACTAGTAGTTATTATATAGGACAGATAAATCTGGGTACTATTTCCAAATATTCTTATTGAAACCTTTACTGTTATCCAAAGAATCAGATAAGCTTCTAGAATAGGTACTCTTATATAATTTTAATAAGTATGCATAAAACATTAGGCATATTTTTATTAAGTATAGTTATTTCAATGATACGCACAATACCCAAGAATGTATTGTTATTTGGATGAAGCGTAATATGTCACACTTGAATTGTAATGCATTCAAAGGCATTGTACTCGTTTAATACGTTATGAGTTAAGCTGTGAAATTAATTTAACACGTCAAATATGTTGTAATTTTCTGCTCAATAATTTTTTATATGCTTTGAATATTAATTGTACGTACAATCAAGGAAATTTTAAACAAATGTTAATGAAAAACTTTATATATTGATATTTTTGTTTATAATCTACAAAAGCCAGTCTTAATATTTGTTCTTTTTTTCAGAGTACGCAATCCTTCCAGTGAAATCTTGAACGTGATGTGTACGCCACCATCAGAAAAACAAAATGGCCATATAACACCTCGCAAATCTCTACAACATGTGGATTCGTTCAACAGACTGTTCGGAACACCAGATATGAGGAAACCTGCTCCAAGAAGAGGATCTCTTACAAATCAGGGTAAGTGAAAAAATAGTTAATTTTGACCAGTAGTCATATTTAATATTTAATGTTTGTATAAATCTTAACATTTTTGGGTGGAACGATAAACTACAGGAGAGGAAAAAACAGAAACAACAGGTATATCACAGATGGGTACGATAAGAAGGAATATAGAGAAGTTCTGGCCCGCTTTAAATCGGCTGGGACAGAAACGCAGAACCAAAGCTGCGATAATAAGTGCCAGGAATTAGATAGTTACTTAGAAGGCCCCCACAGTCAGGAGAATAGATAAAAACCAAGAAAGAAGAAAGAAATACCAATAAACAAAGTACCACCAGAAAAAATGGCAAGACTAATACAAATATTTGCTGGTAGAAAATAGAACCTCATGATGAAATTCAGAATTATGGAGAGTCATTAACTGTTAACATCAAAACAACAACAAAAAATAAATAGTATAGCTAAAAAATGGGCGTGCCTCTGACCCAGAAGGGATTCCTGCAAAGTTAATATAGAACAGACCAGAAAATTTATTTAATATTCGTACAGAAATATTCAATGGATGCTTAAACGGAAAACCAGAACCAAAGCCATGTAGAGAAGGATGGATTAGGACCATAGACAAAAAAAGAAGTGAGGAAGTTTTGTTACAATACAGAAGCATAACGTGACAGTAAAATTAGTAGGTTGTACAGAAGATTAATATAATAATAATTAATAGTATATGTAAGGAAAATCGCACATGTGAATAGAGGAACAAAACCGCTTTATAGCAGACCGATCAACAACTGAAAGTATATTTTGTTTACACGAAATAACAGAACAAAACTGTAAGAAGTGTACCTACAGCTGGTAGATCTGCAGAAACCCCATGAGCACTTACCTGTTTCAAAACTATGTGAAGTTCTATAAAAAAAACCAACACCAATAAATGCTACTAAACAATTATATAGAGACACAACAGCCAGAGTTAAAATATGAAATAAAGTAAAAGATGAATTCACAATAACAAGGACTTAATTAAGACGGAGTTATGTATGCCCCAATTTTATTTAATATACACGGCTTTCATTTCAAAACTAGTCAGACAAAATAATTTTTAAAACATCTTTAAAAGAAAAAGACAAAAACAAACCGATGATTTATATTTACCCTGCAGTTTCAACCCCTAAGCGGGGGTAAATATCACTCCTAAAAGTTTAAATACAAGCGGTTTCATGTGATACATCTTTTTAAAGGTCTCTTTTGCCAATTTTTGACACATCATTTTTAAAATTAGATTATTTTTTACAGAGTAATGACCTAGAATCGTTAAAAATTAAATTTTTGAAAATAATTGTCAATGTCACCAAAATTAGTTTAAGGTGGTTTTCAGGGTTTCTGATCTCGAATCCGAGGTCAGACTTGCAAAATTCAAAATGAGTCGGGAATTTACAAATTCTAGATGGCGGACGAAATTTTCGTTTCGTGGTTAATTTCAACGTTTATATTGGATCCCCATCTTGAATTTTTTTTATCAGATCCGTGATCATGAACCTAAAAACCCCTTTATAAGAAGTTTGGTGTAATATGGTTGATTTTTTAATTTTCATTCGCAATCTTGGATCCGCCATTTTGAATCTTGCAAATCTGACCTCGGATTTGTAATCAAAGACCCTAAAAAACCACCCTAAACTAATTTTGGTATAATTGGCTATTATTTTTCAAAAATTAATTTTTTACGGTTTCTACTTCATTACTCTGCAAAAAATAATCTGATTTTAAAAAATTTGGAACAAAATTTGGCAAAAAGACCTTTAAAAAGAAGTATCGCATGATACCCTTTGTATTTAAACTTGTAAACGTGATATTCACCCACGCTAGGGGTCGAAACTGCATGGTGACCGATACGTGTAAAATGTGTCGCCGGTAAACATAAATTCACCTGTTTTTTTGTCATTTTCTTTTAAAGTTATTTTTTTATTATTTTGGGTGGCTAGTTGTGAAATTAAAGCCCTGTATAAAGCTTAGAGGTAAGAAAGAAAAATGTAGCGGTAAGAGAATGCCTATCAGGGATACAACTACGCTTTTCAGAAAATCGGAAAAATATGTGCAAAAACGGTAAACGTCAAACTATATGTCAAATAAATCTTCTACACAAATCTCTAAAATTCATTGTCAAATATGTCATAAAAGAATGTTGTTCGTACAGGATGTTTATATCCGTTTTCATTCTGATTCATTTGAAGTCGCATCTTTTTCAAAAAAATAATATATTTTTCTATGACCCCAAACATAACATTTTTCCGCATATCGGAAAAATAAAGGCAAAAGTCCGTAATCATTAGAGTAAATTTCAAATAAATTAAAGATATGTCAGAAAATATTGAGTACACAGTGTGTTTAAACTGTTTTCGTTTTACGACTATCTATCTATACCAATGTAACCTATTGGTACAAGTAAAAAATATGTATTTCTTTGTTTATTTGTATTTTTTGCAAAATGTCAAAAATGACTAAATTGTGAAAAATATATTTCAGAAATAATTAAAAAAAAAAACAAAAAAATATCCTCTAGTTATAATAAATAAATCACAAAAATGCCTCCCCTTCCTAAGAGAGGGCTCACTATGGGTCAAATAGCATTTTGTTTAACAGAAACCTAATATCTTGAGAAAAAGATATAGATATCGAAACATTTTTTTAACTGAACCATAGGTTTTGTAGATTAACGGAAAATTATTTTGAATGTCATCATCCACTATTATGGGTGGAATGAGGGGGGAAATGGTGCACATTTCAAAATTCGATCTTTTTTTTCCTTTAGTTTATGATATATCTCAAAGGCAAATAAAGATATTTATCCATATTTTTTTTAAGTAGAGTTATTAATATAGATTGGAAAAATATTTATAGCAGAACTATCCTTTAAAAAATATAGGGGAGCGGGTAAAATCACCAAAAAAAAAATACTGTTTCGTGATTTATTGGACTCTGACCAGGCTGCTAAAAAACATTTCCTTATCATTTCTCACTTTGGAGATCGTTTATCGTTATCATTTGCCCCTATAGGCATCAAAAATGGTTGTCTGATTCATTCTAATCTCTCACAAAATGCAATACAATAATTTTCTTTGACGAAAACAATAGTTATATATGTTTTTGTTAATAGGTACCCAAAGGATGTCGGATCATACAAAAAAAAGATGAACGATAAAAAATTTAAATGTGATTCATGGCCTCTAATCATTTAGCGCATACTTCAAAATTCCCCAGAAACACAGTTTTTGAATGTTTTAGTTTTGGTAGCTAAATTGTTGTTAATTTTGTAGATTGACTGATATTTTAGTATAGGTGTACATTTACATTTTAGTTTTTGTTTCAGATGTTACTAATCGCAACCCAGTTACTGGTAATGGAGTAACTTCTTGGGATTGCAAACCAACAAAGTGCAATTCTCCTAGAGTACATACAGGTAATAAAATAATTTATTTGTATAATAGATATAGTAGTAGTATAGTAGATGATCTGTTTCAAAATTTATTGCAATTTAATACTATGGAAGAATAGCATATTTATAAAACAATCTCATCTGGGTCTGACAAATATTCTTTCTTATCTTTATTAACATGTAATCTTGGAAATAAAAAGTAAGCTTAAAAATTTTTTAAAACCACACAAAACATTTGACAAAGTCATATAACCCATGTAGAATTCCACGGAGGGTCTTATGAGTGATTTTCACTCCGTTTATTTTTTCATTGAATTAATTGGATTACAACTTGGTCAATAACGTGCACAGTGATAAATCATCAATTAACGTCTGAAATAACGTTATGTCCTAGCCAGCCGTTATCACTTCTCTAGTTATTTTAGTAGTGGACATCATCACTAACATCGAATCGAAAATTTGCCAATCTGTAGACAGTCATTAAGAATTTTGCAAAGAGCGTTAACTTCCTGAAGCAATATCACAAAAAGAAATGGATATAGAGGATTACAATAAGAATCTTGTTTTACTCGAGCGCAAATTAATAGAGAGAATTAACGTCGAGAATTCTTACAGGAATAAAGCGCAATGTTGGTCTTACGGACCAACAACACTGGCAAATGGATTCAAGTCACCTTGGATTTTTTGATTTAAAAAACTAAATAAAAACACTCTTAACTATTCAAATAAAACGTAAAACTAATTTTTGGGTGTATGTGTCGGAATCGTTTTATTTATTTACATTAGTCCTCTATATCAGATGAACTCCATGATACCATATTATTGTGTTGTCATCTCAACCACATATACAAACAAAGGTTAATTTTGATACGACAGTTAGAAACAGGTTAAACTTGTCTTCCAAGACCCCGTTGCATAGTTATCCAGATACGGTAAAGCTAATAAAAGTGTTTTAAAAAAGAAAATGATGAAGAACTGGCTCTTCTAGATGTGTTAGTTGCCAAGAATAACCATGGAACCCTTGGCCAACATTCGTGTAACCAACAGGACAAATGTGCAATAGAAAATCTCAGGAAGTTACCTTAAACTGATTTTTAATGGAAAATCTATATCTGTTTTTTAATTTCACATATCTATTGAATGTTGGCCAATCGACAGTTAGTCATGCCAATAAGTTGGCAACGAAATATAAGACACTTCCGTTACAATGAACAACTTTATAACAAATATTCAAATAGAAATGAACATAGTTTCCTAAGTTGGTGAAAGATTTAAGAAATTGGTTATATAGAAATGTCCGGTTATTGAATACTGATCTTACTCTCATTCCTCACCGTAAAATTTAAAAACATAGAGAATAAAAAGTATATGAAGCTAAAGCTTCAAGGGTCAATTTACCCTTTTGTGTACTAAGTACTATGCAAAATTATTTATAAGGACTGATTTTTTTTTATATATGAAATACCAAACTTTTTAAGATCTAACTCAAGCCCAGTTGACGATGATTAACGAAGTAAAAAACAAAAGAAATGTGTCAGTAAACATCAAAAAATTAAATATCGATATTAACTAATTAAGTCTGCCTTATTTCGATATTGTCAAAACAGGTGTCAGTAGAATATGGTAAAAGGCAATTTTGACTTAACCAGAAAACTAAAGTAACGCATACCTACTGCAGACGAAGATAGATTGGCAAATCAATTGACTTTTTATCTCAATTCTGTAAGAAACCAACTAGTTCCTAGAAAATTTTACAAAATTACCCTTCGTGCTCCTAAACCC